>JAKGSA010000803.1:12372-98794 GCA_033558755.1 Philaethria dido
ATGGAAGAGGAGGACAATGTAGTATTCCGTTCTCGGAACCACCACATTTTGGGGAAAGGATGGGTGGGAATGGGAAAACCTGGCTTACATGCCATCGAACCGGAACACATCATAAGATATTTGGCGGTTCGTCTTTGACATGATAGTGGTCGCGAGCCAGACGGAGGACGAACCTCCTACCACCAAAAAAACTAGATTATTTCTGATTTACTGAGAAATTGTAAAATCTCGTTAAAATATAATTCCATTTAAACAACAATAATAAATGTTAACATTTTAACATAAATCAATATTCTATCCATATCCTAATAAATAAATATATCTCGCTTATCACACAGATTCACAAAAGCAAAGCAAGTAGCCGTTTTGCATTACGAAGGCGCTATAGAGACAGAGCCTGAAGGCGATCCGACGTGGGAGGAATTACACAACGAGGGACTTGTAAGTTTATATATAAAATAATAACTTTCTTGTATTCCACCGAATTTATTATGTTTTAAACTTTGTCCCTATTAAAAGAGAAAAATTAGACTTAATTGGTTTCTTCGAAATAAACTTTTTATTGTTTTAAATGTAGGTAAGTTATGTATCAAAAAGTTTTTTTTTTAATATTTTAATTTCTAAGCTAAAAGTTATATTTTCGGTAATGTGTTTAAAATGACCGAAAAGTGTTCTTTGTCAAAACAAAGTCAAACGTCAAATAACGTACAGGAGAAACTACTGGCCATAGGAAGCTTATATTTTACATGTAATAGAGCACTAAAAAGATTTCTCGAAATTCTTATGAAAACGGGAAAAACGGCATTTTAGGTTTAATAAATACGCGCAAACGAAGTTGCGGGATGCATCTAGTAAGAACATTACTCGTATTAGAACAGATTCAGAAGAAGAAATTTATTCTACAGTACATTAAAATATTTTAGTTAAATATGTTGCATTTCTTAACTATGATTAGTTCTGCATTTTCAACAGACTAATACTTATCCGAGATATTTTGTTATATAGCGTGTCCCAAAATTAACGCAAGATTTGAATTAAATAGAAAATGCCATTTTAGTCTTTTAATAGCGAATGAATAATGAATATAATAGCAAATGGCGGCAAAGTCAAATCTTGCGTTAATTTTGGGACACCCTTTATATACGAGTATTCTTACAATCTTGAAAACTAATGTAATTTCTTAACAAATGGGAAATTAATTCAGGTTATTAGCTTTTTTATATATAATTCTTTTCGTTGGTTAATTTAGTATTGTTCGTACCTTTTGCTTAATAGTTTTTTTTTCTTTTTATTATTTTTCTTTTTTACGTTTCCAGAAATTATGATAATAAAATAATCTGTACTCTATCTTCTTCCATTTTAGATATTTTGCTAACTGAGAGGTAGAACATAATGCCTAATTATGTGTTATCAAAAAAAAAAAAAACAACATTTTGTTAAGCGTTTGAACCCACAATCATCGCATGTACTGCCACTACCTAATTTTACCGTACTAATAATTTTTACTATTTAGAATTCTAAAAACTCTTTTAAACTCAGTTTAGAATTCACCCCTAGTCTGCTTATATTTCTTGAAGCTAATCCGTTGTAGAGATTGGCGATGTGCCAAACCATAACTATACGGTTATTGGGTGTGGATTTTGTGATAAACGTACGCGATGTATGCTTTTTATGAACATAGTGCTTGTCCCTATTAATATTTTCGTATGTGAAAATTGGCAAGTTACTCGATAACTCTATTTTATTAACCCACTTCAAAAACAAGAGGTTCTCAATTCAACTGATTTTTTATATGTGTGTTACCGCGTAGCTTTCTAAAGGGTGTATTAATTACGGAATTCGAACCGGTTCCTTATTGTTACGGTCCCAGTGCTATCTTATTAAGCCTTTTAGCTTGTTACAACATATTTTTGTGGTCCAAGATTCGTGTCCCGGTACATACAATTCTTTATTCCTTTTTTAAATATTTTTTTTCCGAAATAAATAAATAACTCTTAAATAGAAGGTAAAAACGTTAATAATATTTAATCGCACAGTTAATAGACGATAAAAATATATATTTACACTTACACGTATTTTTTTACTATATACATATATATATATACTGTATATTTGTAAGACATCACCATATTACTTCGTTGAATATAATTTCAGTGTCCAATTATAGATACTATTTTAGCACTACACCAAGTGTACATATTTCTTTATAAAAACTTCCAAAATTTAATTATTTTCTTAGCCAAATAATAAATAAATACATTTATCCGCTATCGTCGCTTATTAAAAACACTTCTAGCTATTATTTGGTTGAAAAGATAATTGCAATGTAGCTTGAAAATCCATTCACTTCGTACTGAAAGCAAATGAAAACAGCATAATCACGTTGCAAAAGATAAAACAACAGTTTTTGCAATTCTGTTGTGGTTGTACGTTGAAGGGTTGTTATCGGAACATGGAGGATTTGGGAAGCCATATTTGGAAATAATATTTCTAAAGTAATGTGTAATTATTTAATAATATCATGTAATAATTAGGTAATTAGACAAATTTGTGGCAAGCGGAGTGTTTCGTAGGTTCTTTCTCTCTACCCTGCTATGCGGGATAGCCTGAAGCTGTCTTTGTATTCTTCGATTCTATTTCTATTAAAGCCTGTCGTGGCGCTGAAGTACAAGCGTGCGACTGTAAACGCGAGAACAGGTTGTGGATTCGATTCCCACTCCAGCAAATGATAGTATTTTCATTTCCTGGGTTTGGTAAACAAGGCAAAGCGCGGCGTTGAGTTCCGCCAATCAGCACGCAATGCCTCGATTCGGCGGATAGTGGGGAACGGAATTGTTGTGAGAGAACGGAGTGTCTTCACTAGGTTCTTAGGTTCTCTCCGCTTACCTTGCTATATGCGGGGTACAGCGTGAAGTTAAAAAAAAATCTTATTAACAGTAGGACAAGCACGAAAACTTGTGACAAAGGATTCGTATCGGTGTCGATAGCATTATGTATGGGAAGACTTTAGTTCCTCTTACGCACGGTAGGGGCTCTTTTCAATTCCCATACAAATTCTTTGGATAACGATACAAATACTTCGTCGCAAGATTTCGTGCTTGCCCTACTTAGTGTGATGTTGAGTTTCCCCTTGTATTTTTTTTTGCAGTTACACTCTTTTTTCTTCATTGCAGGGGAGTCAGAGAGAAACTAGTGTTAAAACACTTCGTTTAGCACTTTCCGCCCGAATATAGATATATTGCGTGTTATGTGGTGAAACTCAACGCCGCGCTCTGTCTGATCAGAGCGGACGTATTAAAGTAATTTAAATATAATCATTCCCCTCAGTGGTAATCGAACCTATGACCAATCGCTTTTACAGTCAAACGCTATTGGTTGTGAGGTTATGGCGAAAAACGGCGAAAGGAGTGCCTTGACACTACGTTCTATGACAACCCTGTTAAGCTTGAAAGTACAAAAATAACTATATATATATTTTAATCATATTAAAACATAAACACCTGTAATTCAGTACCCACAATACTTGTTGAGAATTTATCATAGTTTTACAAGACATTAATAATGATTCTCTTTGATAAGTAATAATCTGAAGCAAACCAATCTTAGCTTTGAAATACAAATTTATATTTATCTCACGCTTCGCTAAGATATTTTATATGACCTACATTAAATATCTTCTTATATATTTTGCCCTACTTATTCTGTTTATTTCTTATTTAAATAATCTTCTAGTCGTATTTTATTTGATAAGGTTTAATAGAAAGTACTTACGTTTTAATAAAAAGGGTTATAATTCTAAATGCGGCTGGTATACAATGCTTTATAAAAGTCTATTTTTCTCCTTATATTACGGCTAAGTTACATATTTTTTTTATAAATTGTGTCTTATATGCTATTTAAATGTATAAGCTATATTACTTTAAAGTTTCATCAAAATATGTACAGTAGTTATTGTGTAAAAGGGTAACAAATATTGTTACCCTTGTTACCCTCATAAACTTTCGTATTTATAATGTTAGTAGGATTGCAATACAATAAGCTTAGATCTCATAGGGAATAAATAAGGTAAGAATATTTTGAAGAAAACTTTCATTTATGACATTTTGTTTAAGTCATAACCTTAGAACTGCACGTTTTTACAGTCAAAAATATCGTATTTATATAGTATAGATTCTAGCGTAAAATAGTCAGTGCAGTTACTGAAAATAAAAACAGTAATATACTTTAATTTACTTACCTACTAATTTTTTTTTCAACTTCACGCTGTATCCCGCATGTAGCGGGGTAGGCAGAGGAAACCAGCGAACCTAGTGTTAAGACACTCCATTCTCTTTCAACAATTCCGTTCCCCACTTTCTGCCGAACTGAGGCATTGCGTTTTGAGTGGCGGAACTCAACGCCGCGCTTTGCCTTGTTACCAAACCCAAGAAATGAAAATACTAAATTTTACATTTCCTGGAGTGGGAATCGAACCCAGAACCTGTCGCGTTTACAGTCGCACACTGGTGCCTCTGCGCCACGACAGACGTTACTTAGATATACTTTAATTTTCCTGAATTTATGATTTTTTTACCGACTTCATAAAAAAGAAGCAGGTTTACCATTCGACTGTATTTTTTATGTGTTACCGCGTAATTTTTTACAGGTGAATGAATTTTAATTATTTCTATATGATAGTTTCTATGATACTTCTGATTTAGTCCCGTTTAAGTTTACTCAAGATCTGACAAGTAGTTTTTGAGCTATTCGTAATTATGTTACTTCTTACTGCATTTTATTTGGTAATCACAAATTGAGAATCATATTTACAGTAATATACAAACATAATGTTTAATAAAACGTAGACGATATTTATTTTTATTCCCCTTTATAGGTTATAAAGGGATCGTAAATTCTAAATTTGCAATAAATACTTGTGAGTGCTAAACTTTGATTTTATACTTTATATCGTAAAGAACGTTTATACGACTTTTATGTGAGAAGCAAAGATTTTATGAATAAAATTTTTAAATATCGACGCCTGTCGTGGCGCGGAGGCACAAGCGTGCAAGTATAAACGCGACAGGTTGTGGGTTCGATTCCCACTCCAGGAAATGTAAAAGCTTAGTATTTTATTTTCCTGGGTTTGAACAAGGCAAAGCGCGGCGTTGAGTTTCGCCACTCAGCATGCAATGCCTCGGAAAGTGGGGAACGGAGTGTTTTAACACTAGGTTCTCAGGTTCCCTCTGCCTACCCTGCTACATGCGGGATACAGCGTAAGGCTAAAAAAAAAAGAAAACAATAAATATGAGGTTTTTCTGCCTAATTTTTTGTCGTTGTACTCAGAAACATAAATTAACGTTTAACTGATATTAAATATATGTTTCAAATTTTATATTAGGCAATATTTTTGTTTTAACTAAAAGCTATGTTGGATATATGTAGACGGGAAATAGAGAACAGAGTGGTAAGTAGGTTCTATCATATATAACACGTAATGTAAGAAACATTGGCAAAAGTAAAAAAATATGATAAAAATAGAATGCAGTAAAAATTAAAATTGTTACGAATAACTTAAAAACTTTATGAGATATTAATTAAATTTAAATGGTGTTCCCATTGAGTCAAGCACTAACTGTCATATCATAAGAAAGTCACCAAAAATGTTTCACCTAGAAAAAGTGCAATCGAATTGAAAACGTCCTCCATTGAGTTGAGTTTGAACTCGGTTAACTCGTATTTCCATGTCACCTGTTTAATTAATATATGGATAAAAAAGAAACAAAAAATTAAATCGCTTTAAAATTCTTTTCTAGTAATACTGGCAAAAACATTTGTCAGTTTACAGGTTCAGCCTATGAAAATATTATTATTGTCAAACAAATCCGGACGCATGTGCAAATTTTGAAACAAATCAAATCCAAAGAAGTAGGTCAAAAATGTTTCAAGATTTTCTTTCATTCATTGATAGATACAGGTGAAGCTAATAAAGGCACGTTTATAATGACTCCACTAGAACTCTTCTCAATAAGACCACGTGCGGCTTTAAATATCAGCTGAAATCACGTTACTAGTCTGTCCTTTCATTCAGTTAGAGAATTAGTTTCTGTTCTATTTTCAGTATCACTAATTGAGTAGCTTAAATTAAATGTATATATATTTTGTGTAGACCATCGCGGCGCAGTGGGACAGCGCCAGATTGTAAATGCTATTCGTTGTGGATTCGATGCCTACTCGAATACATGTTTATATTTATATTGTTTATGTCTCCAGTCTGGTGAGATACAGTATTGCCTTAAATTTCGCCATTTAAGCTATAGAATTCGGACGGTAATCGGTACACGGAGTATCTTGATTCTAGATCACAGGATATTTCCTCACAGAGAATTACCAAAAATTACAAAAATAAATTAGTTGTAAAAAGCGTGTAAGAGTGTATTTCTTCTTTAGTGTACACAAAAAAAATACAATGATATTTTCTTAATAATTTTAAGGGAAATCTAAATTTTCATTGACTCTACTATTAGATTTACAATAAGTATATTTTGTTCCAGCAATTAAACGCATTGAACAAAGGAGAAGAAGAGGATGAAACTATAAGCGTGGCTGAGATGAAATCTCTACAGGGATACGATGACAGTTTAAAGGAAGTAGCTGATTACCAGTTTTACATTGCATATGACTTTTATGCTAAGAACAATTCACATTTCCACCGTTCACCCTATTATGGATATTACCAAGGTAAGCCGAAATTAAAATTTAATTATAAAGTTAATATTTCTGTACCAAGCGTGAATAAGTTTATAACTCGATTTGTATATACAATTTTTTAAATAATATATTAATAAGCATTAGGATTTGTTTCAAGCAAATAAAGCATTTTCAGATAAAAAAGTATTTAAAAATCTTGAAAAAGAATTTATAGATTTAACATACGTAAGTTTAAAAATGCGTGACATGAAATTACGGTTTGAATGAACCGTTACGGTCATTTATGTATAGGACCGCCTGATGGTAAGTGGTTACCTTCGCCCATGAACATCTACAACACAAGAGATGTACTAGATGCGTTGCCAACCTAGAGGATACAGGTGGAAAGGGAGGATAATGTAGTAGTCCGCTATCGGAACCACCACATTTTGGGGAAAGGATGGGTGGGAAAGGGGAAAACCTGGCTTACATGCCATCGAACCGGAACACATCATAAGATATTTGGCGGTTCGTCTTTGACATGATAGTGGTCGCGAGTATGTGTATGAAAAAGTATATACTATCATTAGGAACACTAAAGTTCTCTTCAAACTTATATTATGACACATTCAACCTTTTTGTGCAAATAATACTCGCTAGTAACATTGTACTGAAAAATATAAAATTATGAGATATAAATCTTTGTTATGAATCTATTTTCTAAAAGAATCCTTTTTCTATTTCTTTAAATAAAATAAACAAAATAAAAATTGAGATTGAAAAAAATAATTAAACTTTTAGATTGATCTTTTACCTTCAGACAACTGAATCGTCTGCTAACCTGCGGGCTTTGAACTTCAAAAATGTATAATTGATTTTAAATGGAATTATTGTATTTAACAATACAAAACTTATTTTGTACTATAAAGAAGTATTATATTTGTTCTATAATGTAGGTAATTTATACAAATGTTCATATAAATAAGAAACAATACAATTCTAAATACTTTATTTAAAATAATTCAGTGAATTAAACAATTCTAATCGCAAATATTTACCTATATAATTTAAATTGAGGCCTGTCGTGGTGCAAAGACACATGCGTGCGACTGTAAACGACATGTTGTGGGTTCGATTCCCATTCAAGAACTTAAAAATATTGAATATTTATTATAGTATTTTGATTTCCTCGTTCTGGTAACAAGGTAAAGCGTTGCATTGAGTTCCACTATTTAGCACGCAATGCCTCAATTCGGTTGAAAGTGGGGAACGGAAATATGGAATGGAGTGTCTTAATACAAGATTCTCAGGTTCCCTCTGCTATATGCGGCATACAGCGTGAAGCTATTATTAAACCATAGCAAATATACAAAACATGTAGCATATAACTTTTGATATTTTGAAAATAAAACATATTCCTCTTTTTACAGTTCCACATCCGGACAATCGTCTATACACACCACAGCTAAACCACATTAGTATGAAAATGCCATCCAGTCCACTATTATTAACGCGTCCTTCCCCCGACGGCTTTTGCAACGCATCAAGTATCGACGAAAGCTGTAAAGACGGTTATTGTGAATGTTCCCACGTTTTATCAGTAAAAAAGAATTCAGTTGTAGAAGTAATTATAGTAGACGAAGGAGTAACTTTTGATGCCAATCATCCCTTCCATTTACATGGACATAATTTTAGAGTGGTTGGTCTTAGAAGGCTAGCAACTAATACAACTATAGAAGAAGTGAAGAAATTTGACGAAATGGGTTTATTAAAACGTAATCTAAAAAATGCACCGTTGAAAGACACAGTGACTGTACCAGATGGTGGTTACACAGTTATAAGATTTAAGGCAGATAACCCTGGATATTGGCTTTTCCATTGTCACATAGAGTTTCATGTTGAAGTCGGTATGGCTTTAGTATTTAAAGTAGGTGAACATAAGGACATGGCGCCCATACCCCATGATTTTCCAACTTGTGGCAGCTATATGCCAGATAACATGTTAGAACATCAAACAAGTAAACCCAGTATCAATGATAATCAAATTATTTCTATTAACCATTGGTGGCCGGTTTTGTATGTAAATGGCACTTCCTCTGCCACCACTTTGAAGTCATCGTTCGTAGTCTTATGGCTCATTTGGCTGTTCAAGTTAGTAATGGGCTCATAATATTTAAGTTTTCCTAAATATATTATATTTAATATAAAGCAAATACTTTTCCCACTAGTGAGTATTGAGATACGAATTTGTACTTATCATTAATTTATGATTTAAGCATTTTTTTTTGTATTTATTCCAACTCATTTTAATTTATTTATTGGACAGTACTTATATTTTGTTTATTTATTTTGTATAATTGTATAATTTCTGTTTGTTATACTCTATGGTATATTTAGCTTTGAGAATTAGATGCGTTTCTAAATTACTTTCTTCATGTATCGATTTGGTTTTATCTTTAAAATTTGAGTAATAAAAAATATTTAATGTATTTTTATTAATTTAACTATAGGTTTATTGATACCTTGCCAAAACTATTGACATTATGAATGTCACTACGTATTACTATGATTATGTTCGACGTCGCTGATGATATGTGATATTATTTAGTTAAGTTAGTCCTAAGTTATTTTTATTAAAGCTGTTGTAAAATTAAAATAAGTCAGCATTTTGCCTATGAAAAATAAAATTGATTATTGCAAGTATTACGTTTTTCTTTTATTGATTCCTTACATGAATTTATGTAATTGTAATTATATCTTCAGAGATAAAGTAAATTATTTTGTTTATTCCTTTTATATGAAGATTGGATCCAATCATCTTACTAGTGGTTTCTTAATTTAATTTGTATTGGGCCAAGCTTGTACATGAGAATAATTCATAGATTTAGTGTAATTTTGTCATAATTTAACAATAACTATTTAGTATTGTATATCTGTAATCGGTAATTTAAATAATAATAATTATATATATATATATATATATATATTTTATTCATATTATTCATAGACTGACAGATAGCATATAATCAAAACTATGGTGATGGGAAAGCTGACATTTGACGTAAAAAATTGAGGAGAGTTTACGAAAGGCTAAATAGAGACAAAAATTAACAAACATGTTTCTTTCATTTCAAACTACAGAAAAAAATCTACTTCACGCTTTATCCTACATGACAGAGTAGTCAGAGGGATCCTAGCGTTAAGACACTCCGTTAACCGCGTTCCGCTGATTTCGACGCATGACGTGTTTAATGGCGGAACTTAACTACGTACTTAGTCTTACTAGATCGGAGAAATGAAATAAATATAATAATACCTCCGAGTGGGAATCGAACCCACAACTAATCGCATTTACAGTCAAGCGTTGTCCCACTTCAGTGCGAAGGCCTCTACAGAAGAAAGAAATTGAAATAATATGGCATAAAGCCCATCCAAACGAAGTTGCAGGCAATAACTAGTATGTAGGAGTTAATAGTAATAATGTTAAGCAATACTTTCGGGGTGAAAAGGTTTAATTTTCTTCGAATATTATAAATGAGCAATGTCACAGACAAGTTAAATAGTAAAAGTGTAATATCAGGCGCTTTGAAATATTCTGGACAATACAATCTCATTTGTCTGCTCGAAGATGATATTTAATATTGTATTTATATTACTTTCAAAATAATAAAATTAAAAGCATTAAATAATTAATTAATTATGAAATTATGAATTAATTTAAAAAAGAAAGTAAAAGGAAAACGATTAACATTATTATAATATTTTCTCGCTATTTTGATCGTCCTGGCCAGAATATTAGTGCTATGATGATATATATTGTCATCGGATTTGGGCATGTGTGCAATATTTTTAAGCTAATTTTCATCAACTTCTTGTGGTCTTAAAAAGACAACAAGAAGTGGGTCAAGGTCAATGTAGAGTTACAAGATTTTCTTGTATTTACGGTAAAATTGGTACAGTTCGTAAAGTTTGAGCTAAAAAGTTGATAATTAAAATAAAACACTTAAAATATTTTTTTATTTGAATTATTTCACTATATACATAAAAAAGCGTGATGAAAAAAAAAGCAAAAACATTGGGCTCGTCCGGGATTTGAACCCGGGACCTCTCGCACCCTAAGCGAAAATCATACCCCTAGACCAACGAGCCAGCTATGTATTAACTTCAAAATAAAAAAAATATAAAATAATTTACTTTCTCTTATTCGATCATGCTATAACCAGTTCTTACTGGAAGGTGACGACATAGCTATTTTTAACCAACTTTAAAAAAAGGAAGGTTTTCAATTCGTTCGTATTTTATGTGTTACTGAACGTGAACTAATTTCATGTTTCTTTTTTCATGATGGAGATGGTACTTCTGATATGGTTTATTTTTTATTTAAGATTTGATGAGTAGTTTCTGAGTTATTCGTAATAGTTATACTTTTAGTGTATTTTTGGAAATCAGTTCTTTTTGTGAGAATTTTAATTATGTAAATAGCTTAGTTTCTACATATTTTAAAATATTAATAATGATCATGAAACGTGTGACATACAGATTTGCCATAGCATAAATAATTTCATTTTAAGCAAAATTGTAGGCCAAAAGAACGGTAATATTAGTATCATATATTTTTATTTATCTAATGTATTTTTAATACATTACTATGAAAATATTGAATCTCTGTACTTCTACTCCATGTACACTATATATTGTAAAGATGCGCTGTCAATATTATAAATAATTAATTAAAATAAAATAATAATAATACCCACAAAAAAATAATATTGTTGAAGGGGTGAGGAATCACTATATTAAAGGGAACTTTTGACAGATGTATCAGTACGTCGTCATTATGCCTCCACGTAGGCGCACGGTCGTATAGTGAAACTAGTAGCGCAAAGTACAAAAATCAGTGATAGTGAATTTGTTACTATACGCGAGTGTGTATACGTGTAAAGAGATGTTAATGTGTTAAAAACGTAAAACCGTTGAGTGTATAAGTGTGCAGTGTTAAGTGTGTAATGCTTATGGTATTTGTATGGAAGCGAATTAATAAATTGTGTTGTTATTTTGTGAACAGCTTTTACTTTCCTCCTGATATCTGGTTCAACAATATATGCTAGTTTTCATACCTCTCTATCCGCACAATTTCATGTAACAATAATAAGTACAATGTATTTTCTTCTTATATTAATATAATGATAATATACCAATAACAAAGTTTTGTATAGTAAATATTTAATCAAGACGGCAATCTCGCTTCCGAAGAAATCTAGGAACTTCGCGTCCATGAAATAACAACATGACGGCTTTTGATATTATGTAAAAATATTACTTTGTTATAATAGTTTTTGTAAATAATGTAGGTTACCTACAAAAGCCTTCCTAAGCTTATTTCATGATTTTTTATGGTACGACGTTCAAATATAATTTGTTTAGGAGTTACACACGTTTGTTTTAAAATTTTCATCCGAAATCAACATATTATAACGTTTTCTATGGCGGAACTCAACGTCGCGCTTTATCGTACTAGAGCGTGGAAATGAAAATATAATCCATTTAAATGTAACCTTTTCTTTTATATGTAATTGTATATTCATATTTATATATCATTAGTATATTATAATTATATTAGTTTATTTAATCTTTTTTTTTTTTTAAATACTTATTCTGAATTTTATTTCTCTTTTCTTGCACTAACGTTATTCCCTTTTTCCTTATTGCTTTTTATCCTATGTCCACCAAGGGAGAACACCACTGTAAGAGACTGCTTGTAGCAATAAGACCGCCTTTGCATACAGGCATTTATACTCGTATTGTTATTTCCTCTTTATTTTTGTTTTTATTTTCTCTTGTGTGCAATAAAGTCTATTCTATTCTATTCTTTTCCCCAAGTAGGAATCGAATTGACAAGACAACCAATTGTGATCAATTCAGATAGTGTTCTATTGAGCCATGTTGACGTTGATTTTAACATTAATTTGTTTTGAAGTGAAAATTCTTTAGAATTATTGCGAATTGAAAGTCAATGTTGAGAAAATATGTTACGATAGAGTAATAAACGCATAAATATCTATATAGACTTAAGTCGGTGGCAGAAAGAGATAAAAATTGTACTGTATTTTTTTTTAGCTTCAATATAAATTTGGTAAATATTTATAAAAATAATAAATCTTACAATTATCCTAATACAACGGAAAGTCTATATTAATACTTTTGCCGTATGCGAATTGTACACATACACTTTTTCTTATACTACACAATACTTCATGTAATCACTAACTTCTAGAAAACGCCTGTCCTGGCGCAGAGGCATAAGCGTGCGACTATAAACGCGACATGCGGTTGTGGGTTCGATTCCCACTCCAGGAAATAGAATTTTTCATTTCCTGGGTTGCAACAAGGCAAAGCGCAGCGTTGAGTTCCGCCATTATTACACGCCTGGGCCTCAATTGGCGGAAAGTTTGGAAAGGAGTGTCAACCTCACCTACCCTGCTATATGGATACAGCGTGAAGCTATGTATGTATGTACTAACTTCTAGAACAAACGTTTTTCAAGTAGTCAATAATAGTTACTTCATATTATCCTATATATTCATCCGTTATCCATAAAAAAAAGAAAAAAAATCTTTACGCCTTTTCCCGCATAGCAGGGTAGTTAGAAAGAAATTAGTGTTCAGACTCTTCATTCTCTACGACTCAGTCGCACTAGCGACTTACTAAAGTTTACTCGTACTAAACAAGTAAAATTTACTCAGTCTAGACTGTAATATTTGTTTAGTAAATTTCAACAGCTTTTATTCCATTCATATAGATACAGAAAGCAGCTACAAGTTATGATATAACTGCATCTGCTTTATTAAAATAGAACAGTGTTCATTCCTATTTTCTACAATATTGTTGAACAAATTGAATACGTTCAAGAGAATTGTCCTGCTTATTAAAATTTGGATAATTTATGTGAATTCTTAATTATTTATTATTTTCTTAGCTTCATGCTTTTTATTGTATAGGATAGGAAGAGGGAAATAGTGTCAAAACACTTCTCGTTTTTAGCTTTTCTTTTTCAGTCCACATTTGGGACTCTACGTAGTGATTGGCGAAACCCAACACCGCGCTTTGTCTTGCCAGAGCGGAGTATTAAAAATAATTTGAATATAGTACATTATTTATTATTAGTGAATTTATAATTCCCTTGAATGTGGGAGTTTTTTTAAATATTGTATAGCTAACAACTCTGCCTGCCTCAAAAAAGGGTAGTAACAAGTACATATATCTAATATACCTACGAGAAAAGGTAAATATTAATTTATGTACGTATTTTTATTATCTAACAGTCATTTTCTGTATACCAATATGGTAACTTGGGCAACAATGGTCATCAAAGGTCATCAAATTCTATCAAAAGAATTCAGCAAGGAATTATTTATTTCGGATATTCATTTCCAAAGCTTATTCAATCTGTTGGAAATCGTTAAATCGGATAAAGAGCATACGAAATTTCTATTTGCTTTGGACTTAGAAGACTTGAACGCTTGTGTAATGGTTACACCGTTTATTACAGTAGTCGCATGTTCCAGATATTTTGAGAATTATTTTAATAACTTCATGCTTTTTCCAATAAAGTCGGGTAGGCAAAAAGAATCTAGTGATAAAACATTGTTCTCCTGCTCCTGCTTTATTATATTAGAACTTTCTTAAATAATTATTTCCCTGGGTGGGGATTGAACCCATAACCATTATGGTTTTGGTGACAAGCTGCCCCACTGCTTCTTGTATTATTATATTATATGCTATTATTTCTGGATCCTAATGTATATATTATAATTAGTTAAAAGATTCAAAATGTCAAAATGAAATGGAGTTTTTCATTTCCTGGGTTTGGTGACAAGGCCAAAGCGACGTTGTTGAATTCCGCCACTCGGCACGCAATGCCTCAATTTGGCGGAATGTGTGGAACGGAGTGTCTTAACACCAAGTGCACTTTGCCTGCCCTGCTATATGCGGGATACAGGGTAAGCTATGTATATATGTATTAAATTAATCTAACCAAATAGCCTGTAAAAGCATAAAATACGCCTTATACATGTATTTCACATTATACAAAAGTTAATTATTTCAGAGATTTCTTATGCGACGACTATAATCGTATGGGATTTTTCATTTCTTCGTAATGTAGACTTTAGATAGACACGGAGTAAAATTTCAAAATGCCTACAACTTTCTGGATCTACAATTTTTGTAACAAGGCGTCGAATCACATTTCACAAGAAAATAAACATGTTTCAAATATTTGTCAGATGACTTTTCTTTTATTAAGCGACTTTAAGAAAAGGAAGAGGTTCTCAATTCAACTTCATTTTTACATGTGTTATCGTAATTTTTTTTTATTTAACCATACAAACTTTAACATACGTACATATCTTCACGCTGTATCCCGCATATAGCAGGGTAGGCAGAGGGAACCTAGTGTTAAGACCGTTCCTCACTTTCCGCCGAATTGAGGCATTGCGTGTTTACATTACATACTTTGACTCTACCAAATTTCACCTCGTCGTCATCTTAAAAAATAATTTCTTCGACTCTCTTTTTTATATGATAGCTAGAGCTTCTGAAGTGATCCTATTTAATTTAATTAAGATCTGACGAACGTTTAACGTAACGTTTTTGAGTTATTCGTAATAATTTAGTTTTCTAGTACAAGTTTTAACTATCATAAATTTAAATTCATACATTTAATTTATCATTAACACCCATATAATTTAATATTAGCAAGTGTAAATTTCGGTATTACTTTCATCTCAGTTAACATACACGGTACGAATGATGAAACTTTCAGTCGGTCTTGCAAACTTGTGAATATTCAGTAAATTTGTTCAGTGTTTGCTAATTTCATCTGCATTTGATCTTATGCATTTCAAAATCATATACCTTGTAGTTTAGTTTCAATGATAATATATTTATATAAATATTTATTTTGAATATCTTGAGACAGTATATATAATATCTAGAGACAGAGTTCTCTTTTGGACAAATATTTACCTTTAGTATATATCTAATATCGTGTAAGAGAACAAACACATCTATTCTCCACCAGCTTAAGATCACAAGAAGACTATCCACAACATGCTACCAAAGAGTACTGTCTTACTTTGGCTACATAGCACGGAAACGGGCAAAGTAGATGGGAAAAGACCTAGGGACCGAACATCTGCTCGATGGTCTAATACCGTAAGAAACATCTTAGGCATCCCGGTGACTGAAGCTCTAAGGAAAACGTCAGACAGAGTGGCATGGAAACAGCTTGTCAAAATGGCCACGACCACATATCAGAACGGGCACGACCTTCAGAAATTAAGAAATCGACCAAGAAGGAGAAGAATTATAAATTCGTTGTGAGGATAAGTGATTATTTGTTACGTTTTCACGCAAAAAGTGCAAGATTGTGAAGAAATTGAACAAACTTTACTGTAAACGTTCATTTCAAAATTGCAGATTTTGTGTTATTTAGCAATAACACAAGGATAAGTATCTAGTGGATCCATAAATTTTAATAAGAAAAAAATATGTATGGCACTCTTTTTTTTGTATTATCTTATCTCTTGCTAATTGCGTATTGAGCCTATGCTCAAAGTTAAAAATATATATGTTTTAGCTTCACGCTGTGTCCCGCATATAGCAGGGTAGGCAGAGGGAACCTGAGAACTTAGTGTTAAGACACTCCGTTTCCCACTTCCGCCGAATTGAGGCATTGCGTGCTGAGTGGCGGAACAAAGGAAATGGCAAACCCGGGAAATGCAAATACTAAACTTTTACGTTTCTTAGGGTGGGAATCGATCCCACAACCTGTCACATTTACAGTTGCACGCTCGTGCTTCCACGCCACGACGGGCGTTAAAAATATAATAACATATCTAAGAACATATCTAGAATCACTTGCCTACACGATTGACTTTTTATATAATAGAAAGATATATGTATAGTGAACGTGTAAGTGAAAGTAAAACGTGCTTACGCGTATTCTATATGAAATTTATTTTTATATTCAACATCTTCAATAACTGGCTCGTTGGTCTAGGGGTATGATTTTCGCTTAGGGTGCGAGAGGTCCCGGGTTCAAATCCCGGACGAGCCCAATGTTTTTGATTTTTTATTTTATCCCAAAAATGTTAAGTTGAACAAAGAAAATGAAATAATTTTGTATCGCAGAAACAGAAAAAGGAAAAATACATATATCTTTTATTTCCATAAAAACAATATTTGAGGAATAAGAATAAGCAATAGACTTTATTATATTCAATAATTTTATGTAGAGATGTTTTTAATGTTTTACTAGAAAGATTTCAAGCATAGAATTGTAGCACTATACACTTATAAAAGAGTTCCCAATGTATTTTAATTTTAAAACAATGACATCATTTGGATATTCATTTATTTGTGATGATAATAAATGTATAGTTTGATGGGTGCGGGTTCAAATCTAATTCAAGGAAATTATCTTTGTTATATATGAATCGGTGAGTGCAGAAACAACGTAACCGATTCATATGCAGTTAGTCCAATTTGCGTAGATAAAATTATTTTTTAGCTTTACGCTTTATCCCAAATTGCAGGAAGGTAGAGTTCTCCTCATTCTTTCTCTAAGCATAGTTAGTTAAATATAATAACTCTCCCAAGAATTAATCGAACCCATTGACTTTTGCAGTTAAACACTGTCCCACTGCGCCACGATGGTACTATCCTATTATACGACGACGGCCTCTTGATCATTACAGGTTTTAAAAACGAAAAAGAACACACCTTTTATATCAACTATGAATCCCTATTCCCAATGTAATACAAAACTGCTCGAAGTCATTATTAGCATAAAACCCAAAAACAACTGGATTCTCAATAATTAAAAAGGACTATATCAGCACTAGATAATCTTATAAAAAAATATTAATCATGCAAAATTGGTTTATTTAAAAAAAAGTTATATTAGACATAAAAAAAAATACTGTCTACTGAGAACCTACTTCGTTTTGTTAAGCCAAAAAAAATAGACTTTTGATTTTAACTACAAATCATTGTTCCTAACATAATACAAAAATGCTGGAAATTATTACATTAGACCCAAATTAATTAATAGGCAGCAAAAAATTGTACTTCAAAATATCTCAGCCATTCATTTCAGAAGGCCCGTTTCTACCCAATTAAAGAATCTAAAACGGGCGTTAAAAACGAATTGCAAGAATTAAGATAGTAAAGGAAGGTTCTAAATCAGACTCAGAAAGGGCGTAATAAATATCTGTGAAAGATAGACGGCCTTTTTGGTTAAATGGTGGGAAAATAGGTATTGTTGCTTATCGTGATTTGGCGTGCATTGGGGGAATATTTTTTGCTTGTTTATTTTTTTATTTCTTTTTTTAGCTTCACGCTGTAGCCCACACATAGCGGGGTAGGCAGAGGGAATCTGAAACCTAGTGTTGAAACACTCTGTTCTCTTATGAATTTTTCTGATTTTTTAAAAACAAAACAGCTTCTGATTCGATTTTTTTTTCAGCTTCACATTTTATTGTAGGAATATTTGAAATTATTTTTGTTATCATAAAATTCAAATAGAATTTTGCGTCAATTTACGTTTTAATTAAAGTTATGTCAATGTATTCTAATTATTAACTTTACATTCTATATATAAATACGTGAAGAAATTTAGGCCTTTTCCGATAATTACGTGGACGGAGGAGCATGAAATTTGGCACACTTATAGTTTATATAGAGAAGGAGTGCAGAACAATAACATTTTTTTAAAATAATGCAAAAAAGTATATTAAATTAACAAAATAAATGTTACCAACTATCATGATTTGACATTCATGTTTATATAAAGTGACATGTACATACATTGCTAAAGACAACGCGTTGTTAACGCGTCAACGGAGACACTAGTAATAAGGTTTTGTTTCATAGTTTTTATTTATCTATCGCATTAATAAAAAACACATTATATTAGAAAGTCGGTAACATTATATTTCAAGCAACGCTGTAGGGTAAAAGTAAATTACCCAACGATATATCAGCATTTTTCGACTTTTGATAAAGAAAATTGACGAGTTCATATCCATCAAATTATATCGTTGTGATTAGGGGAATATTATTATAATGGGTATTCTTTTATCATCTATATATAAATACGTGAAGTAAAAACTTAGGGAGGAGCATGAAACTTAGAGTACTTACAGTTCATATAGAGAAGGTTCTGCACTCCTTCTCTTGTTAATATTTTTTTAAAATAATGCATAAAAAGTATATTAAATTAGATAGATAGATAGATAGAAAAACTTTATTGCACACTTGAAATTATACATAAAGAAAAAATCTTAAATAATACAACAAATGCACAAAGGCGGCCTTATCACCAAAAGTGATCTCTTCCAGGCAACCTAACTGAAAGGATCTACAGATAAATTAATAAGATAAGTGTTACACACAATACCATGGTTTGCCATTCATGTTTATATAAAATGACATGTACATACAATGCTATAGACAACGCGTTGTTAACGCACCAGCGGGGACACTAGTATAAATTTTTAAGCATTGATGCTAATACATATCACATTTTCTAACCGATTTCTAAAACTTAACAATTTGACTATACTTTTTATGTGTATTATAGTATATTTTTTTTTGCGGGGAACCAATTTCGATGATTTAATTTTATGTGATAGATAGTGCTTTTGATGTGGTCCCATTTAAATTTAGCTAATATCTGACAAGTAGTTTTAGAGTTATTCGTGATTATTCATGCACAAAATGCATCTTATTTTAAGTCAATTTTCTTTTATGTTAAAATCTTAATTATTACAGCTAGGTTTTTTATGAGATTAAAATAAACTGAACATAAATTAGATTGACTGCTAGTCACTTATAAAAAAAAAACACCGCATAAAATCACTAAAAAGTAAAAAAACATAAAAAATATACTCGTATACTGTTGAAATACCAATTGACTTTATAGTTGGTCAACTGACTTGTTAAATTATCAATTTGTTTTATAGATTGTCTCTTGATTATTATACAAGAACTAATCTTTTATAATTAGTATGTCTTTTGACTTTTATTATTATATAAAATGGTTGCCGCCACTCATACTGTGTTCTATATGTATTAGAACTTACGAGTAGAAAAACAGTCTCTTCGAGTACTCTTTCTTTTCGGTGAAGTATAATTAATTTACAAAACCGAATGTCCTTTTTATTTACCCTAACCTCCTACATATTCAAAAAAATTCAAATCAAAGTCACCACAATGACCAACTATTTAGCAAGTAGCGTTACAGCTTTAAGACATTCCGTAGTACAAGTATACGGTATAAACGTGCCGCCAGTATAACCACAAAGCACGTATTTTACTTCTCAACTAAACCAGCAGATGCAGCTCAAACACGCCCGAGCAAACGTTCGTCGTGGCACTGAATATTCATACCTCAAACAAGAATAACCGAAAGTTTAATCATATTGAAACTGCTAAATTTGCACCTTATATCTGATGCTGGCGGTCCGTTGCCTTTTCTCTGTTGTTCCAAGGTTATATTGCTTCTTACATAAATATATTTATCTTTTTATGTTAAACATTTCGCGTATCTTGGCGCAGAGGCACAAGCGTGCTACTGTAAACCCGACAGGTTGTGGGTTCGATTCCCACTTCAGGAAATGTAAAAGTTTAGTATTTTCATTTCCTGGATTTGTAACAAGGCAAAGCGCGGCTTTAAGTTCCGCCACTCAGCACGCAATGCCTCAATTCGGCGGAAAATGGGGAATGAAGTGTCTTAACACTTGATTCTCCGGTTCCCTCTGCCTACCCTGCTATATGCGGGATACAGCGTGAAGCTAAAAAAAAAACTCATACAGGTGTTGGCCATAGTGGTGTAGTGGCGTGGTGTCTAAATGTAAATAATGGTTGTGGGATCATAATTCATCACCAAATTCTTCTCCTAATCTGTTAAGACAAAGCACGATGTTAAAATCCTTAAACTGGCATACAATATCATTAAATAAATTAAAAATGGAATACAGAGTGAAGTCTCACTTAATTTTGCGTCACTAAACAAACGTTCTGCTTTCATAAATGCTTTTATTTCCATTTCCTTTGCTTACTAAGATAAATTTTGTTACATATGATTATATGAAGGAGCTTAATGCCAAGCATTATCCCCAGATTATGTTCTAATCCGGGAAATGCTATCTCTTTGTTTAATATAAATATTTGATGAATATAATACAGCGGTGCTCAAAACTAGATCACATCACTTCGCACTTCCGCTTACCATAAATACGTTTATTACCCATAAATTTATGTCTATTATCAATTTTAATATATACAGCCGCTAGTAAACACGAGACGTCAACATTAATAGAGTAATTTAGTATGCATAATTGTACAACTATTATAATATTAATATTGCTCCAGAGCTGAGTGCTTTAAAATCAATATATGTGAAACTTTGAAAGAAACAAATTGCCGATATAGTAGGAAGTTTTTAGGTGATGGTGGGTTCAATCCTAGTTGAGGGGAAAACTTATATTTATTAGATTGGTGATTTCTTGGTCTAAATTCGCCACGATATATATATATTTTTTAGCTTCACGCTGTACCCGGCATATAGCATGGTAGGCAGAGGGAACCTGAGAAACTTGTGTTAAGACACTCCGTACCCCACTTTCCGCCGAATTGAGGCATTGCGTGCTGAGTGGCGGAACTTAACGTCGCGCTTTGCCTTGTTACCGAGCCCAGGAAATGAAAATACTAAACTTTCCATTTCTTGGAGTGGGAATCGACGCCACAGCTTATCATAGTTACACGTGATATACTGGATATAGCGTGAAGCTAAAAAGAAATGTCTATGTATATACTATATAATTTAGACTGTAACAAGACTTTCAGTGAGAAAAATATTTAAGGACAATTTTTACTTTCTCATTAAAATATATAAATAAGAAATAACAACAAAAATATTTTAAAAATTAATTGGACAGTTACATTAAAACTGAACGAATCCGCTCTTGAGCAGATCACCAGCAGCTTGCATTTCAATAACAGGCGCTCACTGACAATTAATTAGTGTTGTTTATTGGAAACGCAGAAAGCGCGGCATTTATTAAAATTTTATTTCCCAACGACCTCTTGCAACGAGACAATGTAGAATAATTGCATTTGTTTTCTGTGATTAAAATATGGAATGCAATCGGATTATTGCAGCTTCTATCTCCGGTGGTACATAATAAATGAATTGTTAGTTGTTCCCAGTTAGATTTTTGATTAAAATAATATATGTGTGTATATTAAAAAACATCCAATTGCATATTTTCGCATAAAGCAAACTGACCCACGATAGCTACCTAATGATATAATGTGTTAATTAGGTAATGGGTAACTTCCAAAAGAGCGTCTATCTTCACCATAAGGCCGGCAACGCTCGTGTAGCACCGCTGGTATTACACGGCGATGTGGGTGGCGGTGATCACTTACCATCTTTTTTTTTTTTTTTACTTTACGCTGTAACCCGCATATAGCGGCAGGCAGAGGGAACCAGAAAACCTAGTGTTAAGACACCCATTCTCTTCAATTCCGTTCCCCACTTTCCACGTTCCACTTACCATCTGCTGACCCAGCTAAACCCTTGTTTGCTTTTGTCCTTCCCAAAATAAAAACCATATTACCTATAAATATTTTCTCACTACTTTAATATTGTGTTATAAAATATTATTAAGTTTTTTATGATAATGGATGGCAAACGAGCAGAAGGACCACCTGCTGGTAAGTGGCTACCTTCGCCCATAGATACTCTACAACACCAGAGGTGTTGTAAATGCGTTGCCTACCTAGACGATACAGATGGAAGGGGAGGTCAGTGTAGTAGTTCGCTATCGGAACCACCACATTCTGGGAAAAGGATGGGGAAATGGGATAGGGGAAAACCTGGCTTACATGCCATCGAACCGGAACACATCATTAGATATTTGGCGGTTTGTCTTTGACATGATAGTGTGACATGGTGTTATTATATTGTTAAAAATCATAATCTATGGCAAGGGTATATAAAGATGATCAAAATTACCCTCCCTCTTTTTGCTGTCGACTATCAACAAGGAAATATCACTGACATTACCCTGCCCGATTTTCAATTTTAATTTTTTTATTGATTTAGAAATTCTTATACCATACTAACTTAATATTTTTCGTAAATTTTTAGAATTTAGTTAGTAGAGTATTTCCAAAGACTGTGGAAACTACATCTATTAAACCCATTCAGGCTTCATCAAGGTGGACTTGTGAATTTACTATTTCTTAGATACGCCAAAGGAACTTCCAATCTTGAGCTTTATTAACTTTAATCATTTTCATCTACCTTTTATCTCTTTTAGTTTAAAATTGGATAGCGTTCTGATTTTAATTTAATAAAGTTTAGAGTAATAATATTATTATTATTAGTATTCGCAAAACAGAAGCTTCACCCTTCTTCCCGCATTGTAGGGTAGTCAGAGAGAGCTTAGTGTTAAGACACTCCGTCCATCGCTGCCGTGTAGCGGAACTCAACACCGCACTTACCAGAGCGAAGAAATAAAAGTAATTTAAATAAAAACATTCCCCTAAGAAGAAATCGAATCCAGAACAAATTGCGTTTGATATAAGGCAGTGGGACGCTATACCACGATGACCTTTTAAAATATAAATATATTTTTTATTAATTATCATTAATGCACTACGGAAACAGACCGTATTTTTCGTTAAAATATTTTTTTTGTTTTACATATTGTTCTTTTTTACGTTTTCATTACTTAACCTACGTAATTTTTTTTCATAATCTTTCGGTTTTAAAAATACTCCAGTGAAGACACTTACTCGTATATAACCAACATTTTTTAAATTTTTGAATTTATTTTATTTAAAAAGAAATGGTGGTCATATTTATATATGCCTATGAGTATGATGTTAGATTTGTATCGTTAGCAAATGGGTATCATAAAGAATTAAAGTTTTAATAAGAAAGGAAACCAACTTCAAAGAAAATGCTCTAAAAATACTATTATTACGAATATCTCAGAAACTAATTGTCCGATCTCATCTAAATTTAAATGATACCACATGGCACTAGTATAATATATAAAAAAAAATTGGTTCACTCAGTAAAAATTATGCGGTAACACTCATAAAAATCCAGTCGAATTGATAACTTCCTCTTCTAAGTATGTTTTAGATAAAAGTATTAAAGAATTAATCTATGAAAATGGACCAAACCGAACATTTTTTTATGTGTGGATAATTGTACATATAAAAAAAACTGTTAAAAAATAGTCGTTACCAACCGTACACCACGATTTCACAGACAAAGCGCGGCGTTGAGTTCTGCCAGCCATAAGAAGAGAAAAATACAGAATACAGTGAATTATTATTAGATATTTTCTGCCTAATTACCAATTTTTCTTGTTCAAAGTGCATAGAATTATAAATATATGAACATAAATACTACTAGTAGAACGACGCGAGTAAAATCATATGATTTTCAAAGTATATATAAAATTAAAGTCGAAACAATTTTGCTTAAAAAAGCCTCTTAGAATGCAAGTCATGTGGTTTACGTCCCTATCTTGGTTGTGAAGCGATGTTAAAATTCCATTATCTGCCTTTATTAATGCACGCTGAGGTTTTAAAAATGATAATCTATTTTAAGAAGGATGTGAAGATTAATTTAAAAATATTTCACTTTGGGAAAAAATTAAATTATGAGACATATATTATATTTAATTTTAAATCTGTCGTGGCGCAGAGGACAGTGGGCGACTGTAACCGCGACTGGTTGTGGGTTCGATTCTACTCAGGAAATGGAATTTTTCATTTCTGGGCTTGGTAACAAGGCAAAGCGTGGCGTTGGAGTTCCGCCACTAGTATGCAATGCCTCAATTCGGCGGAAAGTGGGGAACGGAGTGTCACATTAGGTTTCTCTGCCTACCCTGTTGTATGCGGATACAGCGTGAAGCTATACATGTATGTACCAACTTCAAAAAATAAGATTATTCTCAATTTACTGTAATTTTTTCTGTGTGCATAGCTATTTACTGGGGAACTAATTTTCATGATTCTTTTTATACGATAGCTATTGCAACAGAGATGGGTCTATTTAAAATTTAGTTAAGATCTTATGATATCTAGAAGAGCACTGTAGATGATTGATTATGTTATTGAGGGTTAATATTTTTTTACGTTAAAATCTTACGTATGAAGTAAAAAATTAAATATATAAGTGTAACTCTCGCCTCTTTAGATTAAATCCATGAATATCAAACCCTTTAATATTCAAATAGAAATAATTATTAGTATTTTAAAATATTTCATATAGGAAGATATATATATAGATACATATAGAGATAGAGCCAGGACTAATTACTAAGCTTTCTTAACTTTACAAAAACACATACAAACGACACTTTATATAAATATCGAATAATAAAATTTGGTTCTTGTAATTTTTATAGATTTTAAATAAAATTAAATATATTTTGGTATTCGCAAATTCAATTTCTGTAAACCCACTTAGTATTTCGTTTTGTACTCAATTTTTGTACACCTTTTGCTTTATAGCAGTATCCTGGATAGACAGATCGTACTTAGTGTCAAGACACTCCGTTTCCCTCATAATCTATTCAAATTCCAATAATTTCTAAGTTAGGTAAGCAATTTGTAATACAATACCGGAGGCGGTTGAGCCAAACATGAATCGCTGTGAATTATTAAACAAAATCCTCATGTCGGAATCATGTCAGCTCCCCATCGAGTTACATTTAAATGCAAATGAACGCTTAGTATTGTTAAGCCATTGACGTACGAGGTATCCTATTATGTGTATAATTTAATACGCGTATCTTATCGTATTTGATATATTCCCTTGGTAAGAAACTTGGTAGAAATTTTGCTTATGAAATGATGCTTATTTACCTGTGAGGGGACGGGGTTAGAATACAATTCCCCTCCGCCGCTGGGTAGCGTTCCGTAAGAGGCGGGTATCCCAGTAGTTTGGTGGTAGGAGGTTCTTCCTCCGTTTGGCTCGCAACCACTATCATGTCAAAGACGAACCGCCAAATATCTTATGATGTGTTCCGGTTCGATAGCATGTAAGCCAGGTTTTCCTCTTTCCCACCCATCGTTTCCCCAAAATGTGGTGGATCCGATAGTGGACTACTACATTGTCCTCCCCTTCCATCTGTATCCTCTAGGATGGCAACGCATCACAACCTCTCTGTTGTTGTAGATGTTCATGGGCGAAGGTAACCACTTACCATCAGGTGGTCCTTCTGCTCGTTTGTAATCCGTTATCCATAAAAAAAAAAAGAAAAAGATGATGTAAGAAAATAAAAAGAATAAAAAATTCCGACTTTATTAAATACTGTAAAAAAAACAACAAGTCCAACGCAGAAAATAGAAAGATTAACAGTCGATAAAAATAAGTTGTGACAAGCGTATAAGAATTTCGACACGGCCGGATATAAAACGCATGGCTTAGTGGTCAGAGCGCTTGGACGGTTTCCAAGAGGCGCGGGTTCGAGTCCCGAAAAGAAAATTTTTATACGTTTTCTAAATATGTTTTTCGTTTCCTAAGTGTGTGATTAACATTTTAAAACTTAAAAAAATATTATAATATTTAATATTTTCATTCCCTGGAGTGGAAATCGAACCCACAACCTGTCGCTGTTCGTTTACAGTCATACGCTTGTTCCTCTGCGCCACGATTGCGCCTCATGTACTAGATAGCGGAAGAAATCATCATACAATGAACTAAACCGCAGTTGACACCTACCTACATATTTGTTATGTAGATTATAAAAGTAAATATTGGCCGAGTAATAATTGGATCCACAACAATCACGTATAGTCAAATATGTGTGTTCTAACTCATGTGTAAATGACTAGATATATTTTTATTTTATTTATTTAATGGTTCATCACAAAGGTATAGTTTTATTTTCGTCTTCACGCTGTACCCCGCATATAGCAGGGTAGGCAGAGGAAACCTGAGAACCTAGTGTTAAGACACTCCGTTATCTTACAACATTGCCGTTCCCCGCGTTCTGAGAGGCGGAACGCAACTCCGCGCTATGCCTTGTTAGCAAACCCAGAAAATGAAAAATACTAAACATTTACTTTTCCTGGAGTGGGAATCGAACCCACAACCTGTCACGTTTACAGTCGCAAGCTTGTGCCTGTGCGTCACGATGGGCAAAAAAAAATTAAAATGAATATTGTAAAGATACACTTATAACAAATTATATAACCTTCTTTGGTAAGTCAAAGCGCAGCGTTGAGTTCCGCCATTCGACACGCAATTTTTTCGAATTGGGCAGAAAGTGGGGAAAAGAACTTAATCCTAGGTTTTCTAGCTACCTTGCGCGAGATAAAGCGTGAAGCTAAAAAGAGAAATAGCCATTCAGTAGCTTTTAATGGAAATACATACATACATATTTTTTCCCAAAAGCTATTTTTTATATAATACAAAAAATATACAATATTCTTATTAGGAGGACATATAAATCCCTTATCCAATCTTACAAAATAATGGAAGCAAACTAGTGCAATAGAGATGTAATCTCGAGGGAGGCTGTGGTATATTACAAAAATAGACCGGACGGTATCAGCTTTCAAACGAAAATATGTCCCTGAAAATATAATTTTGATATCTTTTGAGTTATGATTATTATGGAATGGAGATTTTTAGGAGCTTGAGTTTTAACCGATTTCGAGGAAGGAGGTTTTATTATATTTTTAAGGTTGTTGTTAGGTATATTTTTTTACTGGGTGGGTGGTTTTTTGCTGGGTGGGTGGTTTTTATATAACAGCTACAGTGCTTCTGATGTAATTAAATAGTTGAATTTACTTAAGATCTGATTTTGGCGTTATTTTAAACGTTATATTAATTGTTAAGATCAATAGCTAACGTGTCGGTAGTTGTGAATAATGTTAGCTACGTAACTCCGCCTGCCGGTCATGTCCACACTCGTCTTTATTATATAAATATGTGAATTATTTTTTTTTTTTATCTTCACGCTGTATCCCGCATATAGCGGGGTAGGCAGAGGGAACAAGAGAACCTAGTGTTAAGACACTCCATTCTCTTTCAACATTTCTGATCCCCACTTTCCGCCAAATTAAGGCATTGCGTGTTGAGTGGCGGAACTCAACGCCGCGCTTTGCCTTGTCACCAAATCCAAGAAATAAAAAAACCAAATTTTAAATTTTAATTAAATATTAATATTTATAATGAAATATATAAATTCGATATAATGTTATTAATATATATTTGTATGAATGTATATAATGGATAACTAAATAAGGAATAAATAAATGAAAAATAAATTATGATATTAAATATAAGTTAAAATATATTAAATAAATTATACATACATACATAGCTTCACGCTGTATCCCGCATATAGCAGGGTAGGCAGAGGGAACCGACGTGTTAAAACACTCCGCTCCCCACCTTCCGCTGAATTGAGGCATTGCGTGCTGAGTGGCGGAACTCAACGCCGCGCTTTGCCTTGTTAGTTATAATAGTTCCCTACAAATATACATCAATACACAATATATATAAACATTTTTAGATCGGTTAAAAAAGAGACGTAGGCCAACCGTAATTAATATTTGTATATGTGTCTAAATTCACAATAGTTTTAGTGCTAAAAATAATTCATACTTTATACATATTGTGCCTATTTTTGAGCAAAAATACATACAATATCAGTAAATATATAGAATATCAGTGATATGAATGTTTCCTCATCTTATCAGCAAAACGTATGTTTTAATTTCTTTTCAAATTTAGTCATAAACTTGCCAGTGATTTTGATTGGAACGCAAAAGTAAGTCAAATTTTAAATATGATATTTGTAGATATTTGTCACCATCATAGCGTACCTGACTGTCAGCGCGATAATTGTGGGTTCGATTCCTACTCTGAACGATATTTAAATTATTTAATAGATCTGGTAAAATACGTTAAGTTCCGTGACTTAACACATTTTTTTTCTTTTTTTTTCTACTTCACGCTGTATCCCGCATGTAGCAGGGTAGGCAGAGGGAACCAGAGAACCTAGTGTTAAGACACTCCATTCTCTTTCAACAATTCCGTTCCCCACTTTCCGCCCAATTGAGGCATTGCGTGTTGAGTGGCGGATCTCAACGCCGTGCTTTGCCTTGTCACCAAACCCAAGAAATGAAAATACTAAATTTTACATTTCCTGGAGTGGGAATCGAACCCACAACATAATGTTTCTAAAATAGACATAATGTGAAGAGCAAAGAGTCTTTACGCTGAGTTCTCTCTGTTTATTATGCTGCACGTAAGACGAGTAAAAACGAAAGAAAAAGAAGAATAATATGATTCAAATATCTTTTGAAGGTAACATAATCTAAAAAGTATGAAACTTACTTTTATAATTCTAATTAAAACTTTCTAGATTTGGGGTAATCTATAAACCTTTTTTGTATTTAAAATTAAATATTTCCCGTCTTACCTTTTTAGATGCTTGAAGTAACATTTAAGAGTACATTCTTCAGAATCACGCTTCTTTCCTCATAGCAGAGTAGTCAAATTGAACCTAGTGTCAAGATATACCTGCGCTCGCGTGTGCTTACTATCAGATGCTGCAGTAACCCACGGAGACCTCTAAGGGTACTCATAGAAATCAGTAGGCACCAGTGGCGAGGCTTCCATATAACTTGGTTCCCATCGGCTTACCTAATTTTTACTTGGAAAATGTGGAGCTCGAAAAAACAAAACCAAGCAAGGTGTGAGAACTAAAAAAAAGGTTCGCCAGAAAAGACGTAAAAAAAAAGAAAAGGTCATAGCCAAAAATCGATAGTAAAAATTACTAAATACCATTCTATAACGGCTTCTCTAAAAAATACCGGCTTCCCTAAATATATGTACCGGCTGCTCGAAATACACATCGGCTTCTCTAAATTTACCGGCTTGCCTAACTAAAATTTTTCCTACTCGCCACAGGTAGGCACAATAATATAACAAGCTCATATGTTTTTTATAAATGTACTGTCCAATATACATAGTAGACCTACTATTGCTTCAGTAAATTTATAATTACTATAATTTTTTTTTTAACTTCACGCTGTATCCCGCGTATAGCGTGGTAGGCAGAGGGAACCTGAGAACCTAGTGTTAAGGCAGGAGTGCATTCTCTTTGAACATTTCCGTTCCCCACTTTCCGCCAAATTGAGGCATTGCGTGTTGAGTGGCGGAACTCAACGCCGCGCTTTGCCCTGTTACCAAACCCAAGAAATGAAAATACAAAATTTTACATTTCCTGGAGTGGGAATCGAACCCACAACCTGTCGCGTTTACAGTCGCACGCTTGTGCCTCTGCGCCACGACAGGCGTTACTATAAATTGTTTTTATATATAATATAATGTTCTTAGCTTCGTTAAAAAAAATAAGGGCACTAAGGATATCTTGAAATCCCAACGGAAATGGAAAAAAGAAGAGATTTTACAATAAACGCAAACGAAGTTGTGGGCAACTCGTGTTGCTATATTACACACTTTATGAATATTTTTGATACTTTAAAGGTTATTCGCACAATTAGGAAATTTGTAAATACTCTAATCATAGGTTGAAACTACGCCGCTTAACAGCTTACGCCGCAAACATGTGGGTAAAAACTTACATAATAAACCTTTTAAATATATATGAAATTAAAAATTAGTTTACACTTGTCGTCTGTCGTCGTTTGTTGATAGAGAATGGAGTGTCTTAACGTTAGGTTCTTTGGTTCCCTCAGCCTACCCCGCTATATGCGGGATACAGCGTGAAGTTAAAAAAAAACTTGTCGTCTAGATATCTACCAGTATTAACTACCAAAAGAAAAAAATATGCCAATACGTAGTGCTATTATCTAAATAGATATCAGAGTATATGATGATTAGAAGATAAAGGAAACTTAATAAATAAATCTATAAGAAATAATGAAATTATTCAAAAACATAAATGTCAAAATGGGAGTCAAGTTCAACTTTTTCCACATGCCAAGAACACGCGTGGTTTTCGACTCTAGCTCAAAAAATTAAAAAAACGATGACTTAAACAAAGAATTGTGATATAAATGGCAGCCATTTATAAATAAATAATCCTAAAACTTTTGATTTATATGTCTGCGAATAAAGACCTAATTTCAAACGTTAATACCTAAATAACTTTTAGGTCTTTTCTATGAAAATTGGAATTAGTTAATCTAAAGGTTTTTAATAAAACATATTTTGATATTTAAAGTATTCAAAATTGTAACAGATGTTTATTAAAATTCGCCGTCCGTATAATATTATTACTATTACCCTTGGCTGTTATCGCTAGCGGAACTTTACTCGACACGCAGCCGAGTATCTAGTTATTAGTATAAATTTAAATATACCAAAGAAAATAATGTAATTTGTAATTTCCATCCATAAATTGGAATTATAGCAACCCCTTAAATATAATTTTTATCGTACACTTACTCTGGCTTTACAAATTAAGACGGGATAATGAAAATTACTTAACTTTACGTGACCTTAGAACTTCGCTCGCTTTTATCGTTTTACGAGAGCACTTAAATACGCCATTAAAGTTGTTTTCCATTGAAAAAAATGAGATAATAATCTTATAATCCAGCATTATTTCGAGAGCTTTAGGCTTATTTCTCACTTTAGAAAAACATTGTTTAGAAGCGTAGTTGTAAAAATTAAAAATGAATTGCAATATTGTTTTTATTTATTTTGTAGCATCTTCAATGAAAAATAAAAGCATTTTTAAAGTGAATAACTAAAATGGATAATCAGTTCGTATCAGTCATTTATTGTTTTTAAAAAATTAAGCTACGTTATATATTCTTATTTTTTAAGTCTTACTTAATAACAAAACCGGATATTCTCGTCTTCTCTTAGATCTTTACCAAAATGATCTCTTTCAAATTGAAACAATTTTTGAGATTGAACAATTCTTGAAACAGTGTTAAAAGAATAATTTTAATATGCTTCCGTTTATTTTCATTATGTCGAAATATCGACATATAATACGGCTTTTTGAAGGAAATTAAAGATTTATAAAAAAATACATTACATATGTATTTGATACGCAAGACGAGCAATTAGGGAAACGGCGGGTACCCCCGGACACCTCAATTTCTAAAAAAGAACTAAAGGCATTGCTTAGACAAAGATTTATTGTAAAGATGCTTTTTCTAGAGTAGAATCAAATGTAGTTTGATCGCGGTGCGGACGCTGAGTAAGTAAGTAGTGAGAGAATGTTTTATTTTCGCCTAAAAAAAATATTTAATACAATTAATCACAATATCTAAAAGCGAAAATACCAAATAACATTATACATATATGTAAGAAAATCTACTAACATTACTACACCGGGATTAGCGGAAGCTTTATAAATTTTTAAATATTGAATGTTTGACTGTTACGCGTAGCGGAAATCGAATTCCTACCTGCGGTGAAAAGGGTTCCTCATAAATATTTACGAAATGAAAACTGTTTTAACGAATACTGTAGGCCGAATGAGATAACATGCGTGAATAACTTGATAAATCCAAAATTACACTTTTTAGGGCAGTTTAAGTTGTAGTTGTATGTGTAAATTCTGTTTTTTGTTATTTAAATATTTTTTTTACTAGAAATTAAATGAAACTATTTAACCAGATTAATCGCGTATGTTATATATTCGAAAATATTTTTTTAGAACACTTGTTTGGAACACTTTACGGTAGTCCATGGTAGACTGAGGTAGCATTTGTCTGTAATGCTGAAAACCGAATATGACGAATGCCACCAATGACATATGCAAAAAAAAACACATTTAATATATCGCTACTCCAGAACAACAATGACGTAGCTGAATTTTGCAAAATTGACTTAGTGCATATAGAAACTGACATAAAATTTTTGGTACCCTCTAATTCCTTGTAATACATACCCATATGTATTATATGCCTGGGATTCAATGCCAAAGGTCAATTCACGTTCAAAAAATTTTGTATTGTAAAGGTAATAGTTAGTTTTCTTTGTTATAATAGTTGGTCATTTGAGTTCTTTTACGCCTTTTGAACAATTTTAAAATATGCAATTACGTCATTGTTGCTCCGGAGCAGCAATATGTAAAAATGTCGAAAATCAAAGATTTCATTATTATGAAACTGTCCTCTTCGCGCGATTTATTTTTATTTAAATATAATTATTTAAATCTTAGTGTTAATACGAGATAATAAAAAATAAAAAGATAAATGTTTTTTTTCGTATTATATAGTGGTCTCACTTTCTTTTTGAACTTTTGATTTTTTGACTTCACCGTCATCACTTGTAAACCGATTTTAAAAACAGGCTTATGTCAATACATTGGGATAAATAATATAAAAAACAAAAAAAATTGGGCTCGTCCGGGATTTGAACCCGGGACCTCTCGCACCCTAAGCGAAAATCATACCCCTAGACCAACGAGCCAGATGTTATGCTTAATGAATATAAAAATAAACTTCGTATAGAATACGCGTGAGCACGTGTTACTTTCACTATTACGTCTACAATGTATCTATGTGTGTGTGCGTGTGTGTGTGTGTGTGTGCGTGTGTGTGTGTGTGTGTGTGTATGTGCTTATTACCTTTGCCTTATTACCAGACACAGAAAATGAAATACTAAATATTATATAGAGTTTTCATTTTCCTGGAGTGAGAATCGAACCCACAACCTATCACGCTTACAGTCGCACGCTTGTGCCTCTGCGCCACGACAGGCGTCATGGTATGTTCGTCGGTATTCTTTTTTGTTAAAATCTTTGATCTTTACCGTTCTTAATTTTTATCTAACAAATTTCTAGATAGAATCACTTTATCTTAAATAAAAGGACGTGTACCTAAAGTTTTTTCTTCTGTAGATAATTGCTTACACCAGTCAAGTGTTTTGTGAGGGCTACTCTGATTGGGTTATTAAAAATTATTTAAACACTTCTTATTTTTTTGCTTGAAATCAAATATTAATTATATTTTTTTAATATAAAAACATATTCATAATGTATTTAATTTATTTTTTTATTCTTAGGTGCTCTCAGAATGATTTTTTTGTAGTTTTGTCTGATATTTTGTAACATGTTTTACGATAAAAAAATCACCTTTATTTTCATGTTTGCTTTTCATGACAATTTGTACAAGGTATTTTTAATATACCTTCAATAAAAAAAAACACTTTTAGGAGAGGAATTCAAACCCACGACTGTCCCTGGCTTGACAAAATCGAAATCAACTACGCGACTACTGTTATAATATATATAACAATAATATATGTTATACAGTTTTCATTCATAAAACAAAAAGCAGTTTCACGTTTTATCCCGCTTACTAGGTAGTGGGGAACGGAGAGTCTTAACACTATGTTCTCAGGTTTCCTCTGCCTATCCTGCTATATGCGGGATACAGTAAACCTAGTGTCAATACACTTCGCTACGTCACCGCTTACCGACTTCGAGATATTAGGTGTTAAGTGGCGGAACTCAACGCCGCGCTTTCTCTTAATAGAGTAGACAAGGAACAAATGAAAATAATTTAAATATTATCATTACCCGAGCGAATCCACAATTGATCTCGGTTACAGTCAGAAAGATCTCAGATTTGCACTATTTTCACTAATCCTGTGATATGAAACAATATATTCTTTAAATAGAAACAAAGCTGCTGTTAAAAATTACATATTTTTACTTTATTTGACCTACATACATATTTATCGATAATGTATTCCTTAACGACATAATGCTAGTGGATTAAGGCGTTTTTTGATTTAAATGTTAATTTTGAACTATACTAGTAATAAGCAAAAATTAAGCTGAAGTTACCCTAAAAAAGTCAAAGGAGGCTTGCATAGAGCGAATAATTATAGTTATTTAAATGTATTCCATTAAAACAGAAGTGTAAAAAAAGGGAATGAAGTTTAATATTAAGCATGTGTTTGTCGACTTCGCTGATAAAATGATAATATTTAACTTTTTTTTTTTTTCAACTTCACGCTGTATCCCGCATGTAGCGGGGTAGGCAGAGGGAACCTGAGAACCTAGTGTTAAGCCACTCCATTCTCTTTCAACAATTCCGTTCCCCACTTTCCGCCGAATTGAGGCATTGCGTGTTGAGTGGCGGAACTCGACGCCGCACTTTGCCTTGTTACCAAACCCTAGAAATGAAAATACTAAATTTTACATTTCCTGGAGTTGGAATCGAACCAACAACCTGTCGCGTTTACAGTCGCACGCTTGTGCCTCTGCGCCACGACAGACGTTCAATTTAATATTTCTTATGTCATTTGATAGATATTCAAAATATAAGCCGTATTTTTTTTTTTTATACCACGACGGTGGCAACAAGGCACACGGCCCACCTGATGGTAAGTGGTTACCGTGGCCTATGGACGCTTGCAACACCAGGGGCATCACTTACGCGTTGCCGACCCTTCAAAAACCTATTTATTCCCCTTTTGAAGAATCCCATATTGTAGCCCTCTGAGAAAACCTCGGCAGAGAGATTCCACAATTGGAGAGTCCGCGGAAGAAAGTTCCTTTGAAATCGAACTGTATATATGTAGTTTAGGATACCAAATAAATTAAAAAATCTGTTTCTTATTTTGTTGCACCGCAGCATTGTTATGATTTTTTTGAGTACAGATAGTTAGTTAGAGGCAAGAGAATTACATAAGCTATTTTCAATATTAATTTAATAATGTCCCTTAGACAAATAGAGCGAAGCCGCGGCTAACAGCTAGTTAACATAAATAGGTGCCAAGTTTTGTAGTTAAGCCTATTTTTTCATAAATGAGTGTCTAGATATGCCGCGTGTCTAAATTACCTATAAATTGATTTTGTTCTAATATAGAACGAACGATCCATAGATAGATGTTAGTCTGAAGAAATTACATATTTTACTCTCCGGCCAATACAACCATCATTTTGCTATAACCAAAAATTGATAATAATTCAAAATGATACTACAAAACATTCTTTTGAATAAAATCGAACCCACAACTACTACAAGTATCTGGTATTACTGTGCCACGAGGAACTCAAAAACGAAAATAATTTTTCCTCGCATTTCAAAGAAAACATAATACGATACAACATTCATTTTTATTTATACAGTACTCTTTGTATGGCAGCGTATACCATATACATATGTTAAAGATAAATTTTCATTAAGACGACGCCGAAAGCGGGAAAATTCCCACAGTTTTGCTTCCTCAACACTTTGCTTTATTACTTTATTACTGTGGTGTACAGTTAATTTCCACATGGAAAGTAACTTCTAATTTATATATAGAGTTTTTAAGTAAGTAAGTCTAGAAGCTAGTGTATGTTGTTTATTTTCTTTAACTTTTTGAACTTTGGTGGTAGGAGGTGCCTGTCCTCCGTCTGGCTCAAGTGACCACTATCATGTCAAAGACGCAACCGCCAAATATCTTATGATGTGTTCTGGTTCGATGGCATAAGCCAGGGTTTTCCCCTTTCCCACCCATCCTTTCCCCAAAATGTGGTTCCGATAGCGGACTACCACATTATCCTCCCTTTCCATAAACAAGTAAATCCACTCTTTACCATCAGGCGGTCCTTCTGCTCGTTTGCCATCCGGTATCCATAAAAAAAAAAAAGAAAAACTTTATGTTATAAAATAATGCTAAGTAAGCAGCTTCACACTTCAGAGAGGAGACTAATGTCTAAACACTCCGTTCATCGCAATAATGGAAAGTACCTATAAAAATGGAATTTTTCATTTCCTGGGCTGCACAAGCAAGCGTGGCGCTGAGTTCCGCCACCACTCACGCCATGCCTCAATTCAGCAGAAAGTGGGGAACGGAGTGTCTTAACACTCAGGCTCAATTCTGCTATATGCGGATACAGTGTGAAGCTAAGGTATGTATGTACAATACTTATTTCGATATTTTCGTTTGCCATCAGAGTCAAACACTCACTCCGCGATACGATAAAGCGTATTTAAATTTATAATAAAAATAATAATTCTATATAATAAGTTTTATTTAACACAACAGACCAATATTCGAATAATGCCTTATAATTACAATTCAAATACAAAAAAAGGAAAAAGTATACTACATAAACACTTTTGATATAGTGAAGGACATACAAGGATAAAAATATGTGAATAAAAAAGCGGTCAGTATCAATTTCTAGGAAACAAATTATGTCGCAAAAATAGCACAATATAATACAAGTGAATAGAAGCAACAATAAATTAACATTTTCACTAGTAAAATGTGCGGATTTTGTATTTGAATGAGATTACAACCTTACCTAAAACTCTAGGGAAGGGCCGAATTTAACCCTCTAATTGGCCATGAAACTTTTTAATTAGAATTTACAATACGGTCCGAAACCTTTGTTAGTTCACTTCACCTCGTGTGTTTAGAAAATAACGACTTAAATACAATATTGATTATTAAATTATATAGATAATTTAATAAAAAATATTGGAAAACAGGAAAAAAAAAAAATTATATAAACAATTTTTTTTAGTTATGTGCGAAGAAATGAGATCTAGTAAGTTACTAGTTTGATTCTAGTACTCGTCAGAAGGCCCCTCTCTTCCATAACACTTCATACATTCGAAAGAAATAAATGTTAGTACAAATATATGTTAATGTTAAAAAATACTAAAATTATTATTAATTTCCTTAAATGAAATATGAGAGAGAGTACTGAATGAGAAAAAGCTAAACATTAAGAAAAAAATAGATGAAGCGAAATTTATGAGTAACTTAATATATACGTAATGCCAAAAAGTTATTTTTAACTTATGGAAAAACGTTGTATAAAGGAAAATTACTATTTACAGATACTATTTACTATTTAGAGATACATTCGTAAGTTAACTAAATACCGTGTCCTTATATTAATACGCGAAGCACAAACTTTGTACCCCTTTTTACGAAAACTACGCGAACGGAGGAGTATGAAACCTAGCACACTTATAGCTTATACAGGAAAGGAATGAACAATGATAATATCTTTTTAAAATAATGCATAAAATATATATTAAATAAATAAAATAAATGTTACACACATCATCATGGTTTAACATCCATGTTTATATAAAGTGACGTATACGTTGCTAGGTAACGCGTTGTTAACGCGTCACTGGGGACATTAGTTAGAATAATTATTACAATCGATTTTTTTACTAATATTACTTAAAATAAAAAAACTACGGCATTGTACCTGTCCAGTCCATCGTATTCTCACCTTTATTTATCTATCTTATGTATATACGTATGCCCGTTAAGGCACTAAGTGCCTCCGGAACACGTCAAGAAAAAGCACGTTTCTACACCGGAAGATTAACCCTTCGTGCTTCAGAATTTTGTATAAAGGAAACGTATTTCAGAATAGTGCGCCTGAATTTGTTTTAATAGCATCTACTCGTATTATTAGGGTAATTGTTTTTTTTTAATGTTAAAATTGCGATGATTGTGGGTTCGAATTATGCTGGAGTAGAAATTTTATCGATACATGTATTTTCAAGGTTAGTTAGGCAAAGTGCAATAAGCGAAAGTCTATATCGCGAAATCTTTATTTAATTATACTTTTAAAGTAAACAATACATTAAAACAGATTACTGTAATATAAAATGAAATTTAAGTAGCCCAATAAGTAAAATTTCACAGGGTACTTGTATATATTTAAAACTTTAAAACTACAGACTTGCAAAACATTAATAGTAGGTAACCTTACATTTGTTATATAACAAATTATTCATAGAAACATATTTACATACTTAGTGTGAGAAAAATATATAGTAACGTTGCGTTGTAACATTCTATAATATAGGGTGTCCCAAAATTAACGCAAGATTTGAATTAAATAGAAAATGCCATTTTAGTCTTTTAATAGCGAATGAATAATGAATATAATAGCAAATGGCGGCAAAGTCAAATCTTGCCTTAATTTTGGGACACCCTTTATTAACAACAAGAACGTGAACCAAATTGATCATATCTTAATAGATGGACGCCATAGTTCTAATCTTTTATATGTCAGAACTTGCAGAGGCGCAAACATTGACTCTGACCATTACTTAGTGGTCACCAAACTAAGAGCAAGAGTAGGTATTGGTAAGACCCACAGAAGCAAAAGGAGAAAAGTTCAATACAGAAGCACTGAAAGATGACCAACGGAAGGATAAATATAGGAGAGTTTTAGAAGAGCGGCTCGACAAATTAAATTTATTAGGAAATTCCCCTGCAGAAGCTTGGTTGCAATGTAGTAGAGCGATCAAATCGGCAGCTTGGAAACCATTGGTTTAACTAAACCAGAGAAAAAAATAAATATTTTGACGATGATTTAGTAAAATCACTGATCAGAAAAACATTTTGCAAAAAAAAATACTTCAAGTTTTTACGCGTCGCAACTTATCATAGATAAGTGTATAAAAATTTAATTTAACAAGGATGTAAGAATTTCAACTAACTAACAACTACAAATTACCTCTAAATCTATTTCTTCGTTTCGTACTTAATTCGCACATAAGTTTAAAGTACTTAATTATTATTATTTTATTTTTAACTTCACGCTGTATCCCGCATATAGCAGGGTAGGCAGAGGGAACCTGAGAACCTAGTGTTAAGAGTCTCTTTCAACAAATCCGTTTCCCACTTTCCGCCAGATTGAGGCATTGCGTGTTGAGTGGCGGTGAAAATGAACAAACTTCATTTCCTGGAGTGGGAATCGAACCCACAACCTGTCGCTTTACAGTCGCACATTTGTGCTTCTACGCCACGACAGGCGTTACTTATATTTGAAACTTACTTAATTATATTTGAAATTATAATCATTACGTACATGTGTTTCCCACGAACTGTAAGTTCTATCAATATTATATTTAGGTTTCTAGAGTACAAACATACATACATAGCTTCACGCTGTGTAACGCATATAGCAGGGTAGGCAGAGGGAACCTAGTGTTAAGACACTCCATTCCCCACGTTCCGCCAAATTCAGGCAGTGCGTGCTGAGTAGCGGAACCGAACCCCGCGCTTTGGCTTTTTACCAAACCCATGAAATGAAAATTTCCATTTCCTTCTTGGGAATCGACCCCACAACCTGTCGCGTTTACAGTCGCACGCTTGTGTTTCTGCGCCACGACAAGATTTCTAGAGTGAAGTATCTATTTTTAGATTAATACGAGTATATGTTAAATATCCCTTTGTAATGTTAAAGCTAAAATCAGGTTAGGCATAATACTCTAGTTTCCCATACTTAAAACAAACTGAAGTACATTTAAGCTATTATTGTTGAAAACTAAACAACAAAGCTTCGTTCTAAACATTGCAACCTGTTCATATTTATCCCAAGAGCTTTTTGTACTGTTGTCACCAAAAATGTATAAATTAAAATGAATGAATTTGTAAATTATATATATTTATATATAAATACGTGAAGAAAACTTTGTACCTCTTTTTACGAAAATTACTTGGACGGAGGAGCATGAAACTTGGCACACTTTTTATAGAATTTTAAAATAATGCATAAAACATATATTAAATTAATAAAATAAATGTTACACACACTACCATGGTTTGACATCCATGTTTATACAAAGTGACATATACATTACTAAAGACAACGCGTTGTTAACGCTTCAACGGGGAAATTTCGTTTTGTTTAATGAATGCAATTAAATGTTTGAGTATACTTTAAATCTTCGTTTAAAGCATCTTGATTTTGATCTTATATTGTATGAAATTCACATAATCTTAACTTTTTTTCCTTTTTTTATTCGGTCTTATTTCAGTAACAATGTAAGCGTACAGTAAACTAAAGATCATTCTGAGGCCTGTCGTGGCGCAGGGGCACAAGCGTGTGATTCTAAACGGGACAGGTTGTGAGTTCGATTCCTACTCCAGGAAAGTGAAAATATTAAATAATAGTAATGTTTTCATTTCCTCGCTCGGGCGGCAAGGAAATGCGTGGCATTGAGTTCCGTTACTTAAGCACGCAATACCTCAATTTGGCGAAAAGTGGCCAATAGAAATATTAAGAGAACGGAGTGTCTTAACACTAGGTTCTCAGGTTCTCTCTGCCTAATTGTGCGGGATTCAACGTGAAGCTAAAAGAACAATGCTGTTCTGTATGTAATTCAAAGGATATCTTTTTTTTTTAACTTCACGCTGTATCCCGCATGTAGCAGGGTAGGCAGAGGGAACCTGAGAACCTAGTGTTAAGACACTCCGTTCCCTTTCAACTAATCCGTTCCCCACTCTCCGCCAGATTGAGGCATTGCGTGTTGAGTGGCGGAACTCAACGCCGCGCTTTGCCTTGTTACCAAAACCAGAAAATGAAAATACTTTATTTCCTGGAGTGGGAATCGAACCCACAACCTGTCGCTTTACAGTCACACACTTGTGCCTCTGCGCCACGACAGGCGTTGATTCCAAATATAAAATAATTTCAAATATTTAGTCGGACATATTTCTAAGCCAATATTTCTCCTATGAACACAAAAAAATAAAACTAAAGAATTAGATAATTTTTAAAATATATATTACTTAACGTAACAAAACGTCTCAAGACTAGGTTCTCTGGTTCCTTTTGCCTACCCTGCTATGTGCGGGATACAGCGTGAAGCTAAAAAAAAAAATAAAAAAAAAAAAATCTATATAAAAGTTACGTGAGTTCAAGTAGTTAAGGAGTTTTAATGGGCGAAGAAAGTTCATAAAAATATCAATTATACAAGTTATAAACCAAGTTGAGTCGCGGAGTTCCTGGACATTATTTTAAATGATTTATTTTAGCGTTCATCCGGAGCGTCTTACGGAGCGTTTATTGTGTTATCCTTTTACTGTATCTTTGTTTCATTTTTCATAATTTTTATAGAAAAAAATAGTTTTTGCTTATTTTTTTAGGATTTTTGTAAATTTATCTTATGATGTGTTCCGGCTCGATGGCATGTAAGCCAGGTTTTCCCCTTTCCCACCCTTCCTTTCCCCAAAATGTAGTGGTTCCGATAGCGGACTACTACATTGTCCTCCCCTTCCATCTGTATCCTCTAGGTTGGCAACGCATCTACAACGCCTCTGTTGTTGGTTGGTAGATGTTCATGGGCGAAGGTAACCACTTACCATCAGGTGGTCCTTCTGCTCGTTTGCCATCAGTTATCCATAAAAAAAAAAAAAAAAGTTTGAATGAAGTTAATATCTTAATTAGATTAAGTTACATTAATTACAATATGAATGCCCTTATTTAATCTGCAACTTGTTACAATGTATAATCATATAAAAAACTCGAGATTACTGAATTAAATTAGTTAAAAAGAAATGATGAAATAAATATGAAAAAAAATAGTAATTAAAATTTTCGCACTAAAAGACAACCGACTTCATATTTTCAAACACACGTATATTTTAGCATTAAAAAGTACAATTATTATGAATAAATTAAAAAGTATTCTATTCCCACTCTAGGCAATGGGATTTTTTATTTCCTGGGTTTGGCAACAAGGCAAAGAGCAACGTTGAGTTCCACCACTCAGCACGCAATGCCTCAATTCGGCGGAAAGTGGGGAACGAAGTGTCTTAACACTAGGTTCCCTCTGCCTACCCTGCTATATGCGGGATACAGCTTGAAGCTATGTATGTATGTATGTATGTATACGTACATTTAGCTCATAAATTATGGTACATATATGGTATAATATCAAACATTAGGTTCTCTTTGCCTACCCTGCTACATATATATGGGTAGTGCGGGAAGCTATCCTACTCATATGACTTGAATTTACAACCCAGTAATTTCACAAAGCACATAATCCTTTGATTTGAATTCAATAGGCTTGTATATATTAATAACGAAGATTTTATAAAAAAAAAAAAAAGATAACAGACTTTAAATAAATAGCACTAAAAAGTAAAATTATTACGAATAACTCAAAAACTACTCATTCAATCTTAACTAAATTAATAAATGGGACAATGACCCTAATAAAAATATTTATATTATATATTCTAAATAATAGTAACTGTTGCCCCGCGACTTCACTCGCGTGGTCAATTGCACTCCAAACAGCATACATAGCAGATAGTGTGTATTTGGAATTTGAACTTTGACTTTGAAGTAGCTATATTTTCAATTTTTTCACAAACAATCATATCTGTCAAACTTTTTTTAAATATATTTTTTGTAATAGATAGTTTTCCATGTCTTTTCCATACCACAAATAATATGTGTAGAAAGTTTCATGATAATCGGTTCAGTGGTTTTGGCGTGAAAGCATAACAAACAAACTTTTTCACATTTATAATATTAGTAAGGATTACAGTTAGTAATGAAAGCCAGTCTTGCCAATCTTTTAAAGTAAGCTTTGTACGGTAAATCGTCACCGAGGCTCCGTCGCAATGCGGGGTTCCATCTTATACAATTCTGTCGAATTAACTGTACTGTGTTTTAGCCTGTATTTGTATTCTGGACATCTGCGTGATGAATTTTAGTAAACACTTGTTATCCTAAATTTTGTGTTTGGATAAAGTACTAGTATAACTACAGGGTCGCTGTTTTGTTGAAGTAAATTTGTTATACTTATGTACTTATGGAACCAGTCATTTAATCTTTGATTAAAATATTTTTTTAAATATTATATCATATGTATGAATTAATATGATTTTTTCATTTTTTTATAGGAAAATTTAATAGGTTCTATCTATATCCTTTTAAAATTGAAATTTTCATGCAGTAAATTTTTTAGAAGTCTTTCGTCGGATCTTTTATAGCACTCGTATGTGAATATACGTACCTTAATATTCTTAAAGTGTAAGTGTAGTATTTGGGGAACGGAATTGTTGAAAGAGAATGGAGTGTCTTAACACTAGGTTCTTTGGTTTCCTCTGCCTACCCTGCTATATGCGAGTTACAGCGTGAAGTTAAAAAAAAAAATAATTCGAACAGGATTAGAACTCGTGCCTCTTAGAATCCATTCGTTTCTAGCCAATTAAGTTATATGTTAAGAACATCCAGCTACTTCCGACGTAGTATGTAACGAAGTTCACCTAAAACAGTCCAGTTAAATATGTATTGTGCACGCGATGGTTCCAGGTTTGGCCTAAATTCAGGGAATGATTAAAATGTTCCGTTCCGTTTTAGCATTGTCTCTAAATGGACAAAAAGTTGAGAGACCCAAGTGTCGAAACACTCCGTTGTCCACTTTTAGTGGCGTGCGACTATTGTATATTGTATAGTGCACTCCAGGAAATGGAATTTTTAATTTCCTGTCTTTGGTACAACAAGACAAGACAAAGCGCGGCATTGAGTTCCTTCACTCAGCACGCAATGCATCGATTCGGCGAAAAGTGGGAAACGAAATGTTTTGACACTAGGTTCTCAGGTTTCCTCTGTCTACCCTGCTATATTCGGGGTACAGCGTGAAGCTAAAAAAAATAATAATTCCTCCAAGTGATCGAACCCACAACCAAACGTGCTTACAATCCATCGATATTCCACTGAGCCATAATAGCCTCAGAGTTTTACTTCAGAAATAAAGTAAATAATTGAAACAATATAGTGTAGCTATTTAGCTATAGTAGTAATTACCCATAACGGTTATATGCTCTTTGCAGATCTATATAAAGACACTGGGGTGCGTTTAATAGCTGTAATAAGAAGATATTCTTTTTCAAGTCAAAGAAAACCTGAAAATATTAATCTGAATTCTGAAATGCTGTTGAAACGAATAAAAGCACTAATTGGCGAATGAATTAAATGCTTTTTTATTATTTTTTCAATTTTCACTCATATTTCGTTTATTAAATTATAGGCCATGTTTGAGGTCAGTCATCGCGCAGAAACATAAGCGTGCAATTGTAAGCATAACCGGTTGCGGGTTCAATTTCCATTCTAGGGAATGAAAATTCATTATAGAACGAGTGTCTTAACACTAGGTTCTCAGGTTCACTCTGCCTACTCTTCTATTTCCGGGATACAGCACAAAGCTACAAAAAAAAGACGTTGGAGGCCATCGCGGAGTTGTCGGACAGTGCTGTCTGTAAACACTAAGGTTGTGGATTCGATTCCAGTCGGGGGAATTATTGTATTTAAATGATTTATATTTTTTCGCGAACTTATCTAAAGTCGTAGCACGGTGTTAATATCCGCCTCTTGCAACGTGTGGGATTTGGACGAAAGGTGGACAACGGAGTATCTTGACTACCCTGTTATGCGAAAAAAGCAAATTGTAGACATATAGAGATAGTTGTAATGAGTTTGATTGGACACAATGACTGTCAGTCTCCGTTACAGATCCCACATAGCAGGGTACATTCTTAGACTGCATTGTAAAGAGTTTCCAAGGCATTGCTCGTTCAGTGACGGAACTCAACACTTTTTTCTTACGTAATACATACAGATAACACTTTTTCACCTATATAATTAAAATACCTATTCATTATACTATTATAATTTAGATTGAATATTGTATTTGAAATGGCACTACTTACCATTATGCCCCTAATTAAACTGGTACACAAAATTTCAATTCAATCAGTTGCGGATAACTGGTTTAAAATTCAATTAGAGAATTTGACCCACACGCAAACTACCAAGGATATTGGATAGTTAAGCCAAAGTATGTTATAAAATAGATTAGCCTCTTAACTTTACTTTAAAAAAAGAAGGTTGTCAATTCAATTGCATTTTTTTAAAGTGTGTCGCTATACGAGTATAACTTTGTTAATGGTGAACTAATTTTGATTATTTTTTGTTTAAATAATAGCTTATGATATAGCGTGTGACTGTAAACGCGACAGGTTGTGGGTTCGATTCCCACTTCAGGAAATGTAAAAAATTGGTATTTTCATTTCCAGGGTTGGGTAACGAGGCAAAGCGCGGCGTTGAGATCCGTCACTCTTCTCAGGTTCCCTCTGACTACCCTGCTTTATGCGGGATACAACGTGAAGTTATTATTATTTTTTTTTATTTAAAAAAAAAACAAATGTTGACTAAATATACTTCCCAATTCTTTTAATTTAGTATACTACACTATACTAAAAAAAACCTTAATAAAATAACAATAAACATAATACATTATCCATTGTGACTCGTGGTTGTGGATTCGATTCTCAATTAGGGGCATGATAAAATTATTTTCAATTCCTCGCATTGGTAAGACACAGCACGGCGTTAACTTCCGCCACATAAAATACTTTAAAATAAAGCGTAGAAAGGAGTGGTCGTTCCTTACTATGCGGGAAAACGTACATTATATGTTATTTCATAAGTAAACTGGATTTTTATTTTTTTGTTCTATATTCACTTTTATAGTTATATTAAGTTAAATTTGTCGTAACGCGAATGCCTTTTATTTCCTCTTTCGCTATTCTCACATTGTCTGCAATTTCAACGTTTCTAATATTTTTCTCGATTATTATAAAAACTCGTATAACAAACAAAAGGATATGAGGTCATTATGGTTTCGTTATGCGAAAATTGTTATATATAACAAATGTTTGTAATTTAGTCAAGACTTTCTATTCACAGCTTTTTTTTATTGATAAAGGATGACAACTGAGTAGAAAGACCACCTGATGGTAAGTGGTTATATTCGCCCATAGACATTTACAACACCAGATGAATTGTAAATGCGTTGCCATCCTAGAGAGTAGATGGAAGGAGAGGAGATAATGTAGTGGGCATGGCAGTCCACCATAGAAATCACCACATTCTGGGAAAAGGATGGGAGGGAATAGGGAAAACTTGGCTTACATGTCATAGATATCTACTCGTGAATCTACAGAAGTGTTGTAAATGCGTTGCTGACCTAGGGTTCAGATGGGAGCAGGAGGAAATAATGCTGCGACAGTCCGCCATTGCAACCACCATATTTTGGAGAAAGGATGGATTTGAATAGGAAAAAATTATGAAGCTTTCCGTCCAAATTCGAGATATTCCGTTTTAAATGGTGGGACATAACGTCGCCCTAGCCCTAGTGTCAAGGTACTCCTTCCTCCACTTTCCTCATGAAAATTAAAATAATTTTAATATAATAATTCCACCGAGTGCGAATTGCACCTATAACCAATCACATAAAAATATATGACAATTATTTTTTTTGCTTCACTCTGTATCCCGCATATAGCAAAGTAGGCAGAGGGAACCTGAGAACCTAGTGTTAAGACACTCCATTCTCTTTAAACAATTCCGCACTAAAAACTATTTTTAGATATTAAAAAAAAACTATTTTAACCATATAAAATAATTTTAAAAGAATTTTCCTTCAAAAACACAAAAAAATATTTCAATTTTTGAATATCAACTTAGATACTATCGCTATAGTAATTACAACTAACGTCTGCCAAAATACCAGCCTTCTCGGTAACTTCACCAACTACTTGCGGACAGGCACTCGAAAGTTTGCGATAAAAGTGACTTATTCTTGTAAGTTTCTAAAAGGAAACGGATATAGAATTATCATGTTACAATTTTAACTATTTTTAGTGTTCGTGTAAAAATGTTTTAAAACTCTATTTAACCAGGGTTTTGTATTGAGTTGAGTAAAATGAACATTTTTTTAATAGTTTTACGCTTCACCCCTTATAACGGGGTAGTCCGAGAGAACATAATGTTCTAGTGTTCGGTAACACTCCGTTCTCCAATTTCTGAATTCAATACATTGCTTATCGAGTGGCGGAACTCAACGTCTTTCTTTGTCTTACTAAAGCAGAGAAATGATCATTCTCCTAGTAGGAATCGAACCCATAACCAATCATATCTACAGTTACACGCTATCGCACTGCGCCACGATTCATATCAATGACCGATGGTAAGAAAAGTTTATGTTTATTGAAACTGAGTTAAACTTTAAATAACGAATTAGTTAAGGTATTTTGAATCCATGCCGGATTCATGCTTTCGGTAAGATAAGACAGGGAGTTGAGTTCCGCTACTCAATATATGATGCCTCGAATGAAGGTAGAGGGAGAGTTTTAAGGTCATATGTTCTTTACCTTCCTACCTTGCAGTGGCGACGCGTTCCTATAACATAGCTCCCACAGGCTTACTTTTGTAAATGACATTAAGTTATTTGAATAACACACAATTATAAAGAACTAAAAACCTGACTGAACCTATTTTTCAAATATGCTAAATAAATTCTTTTATTTGACACCCCACACATCAACAATTTTTATATTTATCGATCGATCATCATAAAAAGTGACATCACATATTTAAAAACACTTAAACACAACGAGTAACCCAACTAGATACCTATCTGACGTCACCTTAATTATATAATTCATTGCAGGGGCTTGGAAGATGGGAGAAAAAAGAATATTACAAACATATATAGCCCCCCTCTGACAGTCGGGTAAAAAAGGTCGGCAGGAAAGTGTGAGAGGCAGAATTAAATTGCAAAAAAACGAGCTAGTCAGGAAATTTGATAGTGAAATTGCTAAAAAAACTTAACGTCTTATACCGTCATACCGGCTTTCCTAAATGTACCTGTTTACCTTTTTAAAATGTTTACCCCTCGCCATTGCTACAATGCTATATATAAAATTTATAGTTTAAAATTTAAATGAAGACATAAATACAGAAAAACACAATTAGTCTAGTTTATTTATATAAGTCACAAATGATATTCCTCTATGAGTTATGGTCGTCTGGCAAACCACCAAAATCTTAAAAAGTTTGTGTAACTTTTGCCGGAGCACTTGAAATTTAACACCGCAAAGTTACTTACAATTTAGTTGTTTCAATAAATTTCCCTTGATATATTTGTAGCTCATGAGGAATCATTAATTAATTATAATTAGTACCTGAAGAAAAAACTTCAGTTTCCTTTTTACGCTAATTATGCAGACGTAGGAGTATGAAATTTGGCATAGTTTTAAATTTCATATGAATAAGAAAAGATGTTTTTTTTTTTATTTTTTAATATATTAGAAATATTTTGATATATTGAAATAAATTTTACACACTATAATATGTTTGACATACATGTTTATAGTCACATCGATAAGGCAGCGTGTTTTTTTCAACAAAAAAAAAAAAAAAACTTTATGTAGCTTCATAATTTTTACTTGGTTAACTTAACCAATAAGAACTACTACAAACACATCAAACGCAAAAAATGATACATACATACATACTTCACGCTGTATCCCGCATATAGCAGGGTAAGCAGAGGGAACCTAGTATTAAGACACTCCGTTCCCAACTTTCCATCGAATTGAGACATTGCGTGCTGAGTGGCGGGTCTCAACGCCGCGCTTTGTCTTGTTACCAAAACCCAGGAAATTAAAAATTCCATTTCCTGGAGTGGATATCGAACCCACAACCTGTCGCGTTTCACAAACTTTACATTCATCTATATATAAATACGTGTAGTAAAAATTTTGGAACCCTTTTTACGAAAATTACGCAAATGGAGGATCACGAAATTTGGTACACTTATAGTTTATATAGAGAAGGAGAGCAGAATGGTAATATTTTGTTTAAATAATGCATGAAAAGTATATTAAATTAATAAAGTAAATGCTACACACACTACCATGGTTTTACATCCATGTTTATACAAAGTGACATATACATTACAAATGACAACGCGTTGTTAACGCGTCATCGGGGACACTAGTAATATTAGTAGGACAATTTAAAGTCTCAAACTATTTGACGTAATCATATAATATTTTTCAAGCCATCATGAAAATTTGAAAAGTTACTGAAAATTCAATTTCAATAAATAATTTTGAATTCATTGAATATTTTACTTCTTGTATTACTGACAACTTTTAATTAGAGTTTTCTCTTAGCAAAATAATTATTATTCATAATATAAAACTAGCTTTACAACAATTACCTATATATTTAACGCCTGTCGTAGCGCAGAGGCACGAGCGTGCGACTGTAAATACGACAGGTTGTGGGTTCGATTCCCACTCCAGGAAATATAAAGTTTAGTATTTTCATTTCTTGGGTTTGGTAACAAGGTATTAAGTTCCGCCAAAGTGGGGAACGGAATTGTTGAAAGAGAATGGAGGGTATTAACACTAGGTTCTCTGGTTCCCTATGCTTACCCTGCTATATGCAAGTTATAGCGTGAAGCTAAAAAAAAACATGTATATATATATTTTTTCAGTTTCACAATTTATTCCGCGTAGTAGGGTCTCAGAGTGAATCTAGTGTCAATACACTCCGTTCTCCGTTTTTCACCCGAATTGGATATATTATGTGTTGAATGGTGGCTCTTAACGCCGCGTAAAATTTTACTAGTAAAGAAAGTAATACCATTCTCCCGAGTAGGAATCGAACCCACAATCACGTCAACAGTCAGTAAGTCGAATCTAAAGTCAATATTCACTATTTTTCAATTTTATCAATATTCAAAACGAATTCACTTTAAAAGTTCAATTGCGACGAAGATCGTAAAAAGATGTTTGTTTTAGTACCCGTTAAATCGAATGCACAAAAGATTTGTATTATTATTGTCATTACATTTTATGTATAAAAGAACTCAATAGACGCCATTCCAAAAACGTTTTACTGAAACTATTTTCGATAGTCTAATCAAAAGTCATCGGCTGCCAGACGATCAAAAACCTCATAATATTAGCTTTTCCTTGTAAAGTGGCCTATCCCTGAATTTAAGTTTTCTAAGTTTTTATTATTTTAAGTTAACAAAACAAATTTAAAAAGATTAAAACAAGTTGTTTTTAGCTTTACGCTGTATTCCGTATATAGAGTAGGCAGAGGGAACCTGAGAACCTAGGGTTAAGACACTCTGTTCCCCACTTTCCACCGAATTGAGGCATTACGTGTTGAGAGTGCTTTGCCTTTGTTACCAAACCCAGGAAATGAAAGTACCAAATTTTACATTTTCTGGACTGGGAATTGAACCCACAACCTGTCGCGTTTACAGTCAAACAGCGCCTGTCATGACTCTGTTTTAATAACATGATGTATGTTGAACGTTTAATGTGTTGAATTGTAGTTATTGGTAGGGACACGCTTTGTCTATGAAAGATTTTTTTAAGTTTGTACAAAGAGTAGGCAGGAAAATTCTATTATTACTTACCACAATAGAGGAAAATTTAGTATCCTCTGCCACGATCATTAATTTTATTCGAACATTCCGAGTCACTCTTGTATAATTTAACTTTTTCACCTTTCGTATTCCTTTAAATTCCAATTAGAAACGATATAAACTATATAATTGTTGTGAATTTATTAGCATATATTTTTTGTAGCTTCACTATTTATTCCGCAAATGGAAATATTAAGACAAGTAGTGTCTTAACACTAGGTTCTCAGGTTCCTTATGTCTATCTTGCTATGTGCGGCATATGGCGTGAAGCTTTATTCAGCGTAGCAGAGTATTCTAGTATCAAAATACTTTTCAACAAGTTCCGCCCGAAGTCGAGACTTTTCACGTTAAGTCGTGGATCTTAATCCCGCGTTTAACAAAATGGAAATAATTTAAAAACAATCATTACTGCGAGTGGGAATCGTACCCAGAACTAATCGCGTATACATACGTGTGTCAGACGCCATTCCACTGCGCCACGATGACCTTCTGCTAATATTTGTAAATGGAAAATTTATAATAATATAAGTTGTATATACATGTGTTATTAATTACCACATTATAATAATATAGTGACAGTTTTCAGGAAAAGCTAAAATGCAGTTAAGCCTGTTTAATTCTGGCTGCACTAAAAATTTTATTGATCGATTATTAATATCTATAAAATGATATGGAAATTATGTAGTTTGTTTGGTGGTAGGAGGTTCGTCCTCCGTCTGGCTCGCGACCACTATCATGTCAAAGACGAACCGCCAAATATCTTATGATGTGTTCCGGTTCGATGGCATGTAAGCCAGGTTTTCCCATTCCCACCCATCCTTTCCCCAAAATGTGGTGGTTCCGAGAACGGAATACTACATTGTCCTCCTCTTCCATCTGTATCCTCTAGGTTGGCAACGCATCTACAACATCTCTGGTATTGTAAATGTTCATGGGCGAAGGTATCCACTTACCATCAGGTGGTCCTTCTGCTCGTTTGCCATCCGTTATCCATAAAAAAAAAAAAACGTCCATTATTATTTCAAGCTTTACTATGAAAATAAAGAACACCTCACAGACTCAGAAATGTCTTTACATTACGTACTTTCTGCCTAGTTCCGCTATGTGGAAAAAAGTTATGGTATTATTATATGACATAAAAATTCTCTAAGATTTATGATGATTTTTCAAAAATAAATGATCCAATAAAGTATCTATTTTATACTTAAATATATAAAAAAAAAACTATATAATAGCGAGGCTCTTCATTCTCTACTTTTCGGAATTTAAGGCCGTGTATCGACGTCCTCATTTTAATAGTACATACATACATAACTTCACGCTGTATCCCGCATATAGTAGGGTAGGTAGAGGGAACCTAGTGTTAAAACCCTCCGTTCCCCACTTTCCGCCGAATTGAGGCATTGCGTGCTGAGTGGCGGAACTCAACGCAGCACTTTGCCTTATTACCAAACCCTAGAAATGGAGTGGGAATCGAACCCACAACCTGTCGCGTTTACAGTCGCACGACAAGCGTTTTAATAGTTATATAGTAAATATTGACAATTTTACTGAATATGTATACTTTATATTTTACTGAATATACGAAGTTATAAAAACCAACACTGGTATCAGTTGGTATAAAAAAAATACATACGAGTACATATATTAACAAAAAAGAGGTCACATGGATATCTTTATAATTATATAATAAGTTTCAGTTCTTACAATTTCGTTACTTTCAGATTTCCAGTAGCGTCGAGTAAACTGAATTTTGATAGCTTATCTTGGAGTTAGCACCGGATTGAGTAAACTTGCACGTTTCCATTACCAATACCACATATTAACGTATTGAGTATTTTGTTTTTAATTTTCTTTAATGTTTAAGTTCTATTTATACATAGACCAAATATTTAGGAGACCATCGTGGCTCAGTGGGGCAGCGTCTAAGTGTAAACGCTGTTGGTTGTGGATTCGATTGCCATTCGGTGAAATATATATTTTTTTTCATTTCTCTGATCAGGTACACGCAATGTTTGGAATTCAGGCGATAGGCAGCGAACGGAGTGACTTGGCACTAGGTTCAGAAATAATGCGTAAAGCTGCTTTGCTAGTGGTAAAAATCTATTTATTTTGGTTTGTAAAACTTAAAGTTAATCAGTTATGTGCATCAAAGTAAGAACGTTTTTATTTAGGAATAGTTACGTATAGTAGAGAATTTATTTTTCTTTTAGCATTTTTAAAAGTTTCCTTTATTGAATTAAAATCATTTGAAATTCTGTAGGTATATTAGTTTTCAGTCAAATTATAAACTTTTTTTTTACTTCACCCTGTATCTCGCATATAGCAGGTAAAGGCAGAGGGAACCTGAACCTGAGAACCTGAGAACCTAGTGTTAAGACACTCCGTTCCTCACTTTCCGCCGCAATTATAACTAAAATAATAATTTCCCTCAAAAGTTTAATTTCAATTTTTTTTCCATGCGAGCGTTGAATTTCACCACTCAAAATGCAAAGAATTGGAGAATAGAGTGTCTTGAATTTGATTGTCTATGCGCTAAAAAACAAACCGAAAAAAGCTAGGCCTTTAAGTAACTTGAATGTGTTCATTTACTTTGTCAAAGATTAAAAGTCATATTGCTCATAAGAAATAGAAGCAGAAACGCTTTTGCTCGTAATTGTGTTACGTGCTTAAAAATTAGTTGTTTCGACTTAAATAATTATAATTAACAAGCCTAATCGAGTAGTACTACGAATTGTTATTAAATACAGTAATTAGGGTATAAGTTATTTTGTACTCCACATAATTATGAGGTTTGCTAAGAAATTTAATTTGAAAACAAAGGATTTATGAAGGGCGTTTAGGAAGGCTAAAGTCACTTAAGTTATTGGTCGATTACATACTAATTGGATTGGACAAGAAAAATACGAAGGGTTCAGTAAAAAATGATTAAACTTGAAAATCATACTGACAAACTAGATATTTTCTGTTTAATTAAAAACATTGATACTTACACTGACACACATATTGTCACTCATACTGATACTGACACTGGCACTGGCACCGGCACTGGAACTGACATTGACACTGCAAACAAACAAGCATCAACTAGCTTGTAATTTTTATAATATGTAATTTTAGTGAATATTATGTTTAAATGGTTTTTTTTTTTTTTACATTTAAAGGGATTTTTAGATATAAGGGAGGATCATAATTTAATATAAAGAAATAACAGCTGTGTTTTTAATTTTAAAACGTTTCTTATATCACACGGGCTAAAACCACACTCATACGTGTATGTCATTACGCTGCGTGGATGAAAGTAAACATATATTATGAGTCCTGGGTTCGATTACCACTCGAGGGTATATTTATTTATAATTTTTTTATGCCTAGCTTTGTTTTGACCAATTTTAAACAAAAACCTATGTAAATAGTTTTTAGGGGCAATGAACGATTTCCCTTAGATACACCAACCCTACCACTGAACTACGAAACTAAGCTTAAATATATTCAAATTGCTACCATTATCTTACAATTTACTACTGCTTTATAATCTGAAAGCTGAATTAGTAGATTGGAACGGTTAACAGTGTCAAATAAAACCCAAGCTTTGGTTATAGGTACTTTGATATTTTTAACCGATTTTAAAGGAGGTTTTAAGTGAGTATTTTCCTTTTTTTTATGTGGTAGAAAAAGAAAATATTTACTTGAAGGTGAATCAGATTCGGTCCAAATTAAATTTAGTTAAGATCTGAAAGTTTTTGAGTTTTTCGTAATAATGCTTAAACCTTTAGTGCATTTTCTTTAAAGTCTGTTTTTGTTTTTTGTTAAATTTAACATTTTTTATTTATATTTCTTATAACATATTTATTTATATTTCGTCATTTGCCTTGATATTATATTCATTTTAAAATTTAATTTCTTTTTCATCCTCATATCGCTGTGAATGGGTAAAAATTAAATGTATATATAGCAAATAAGTTTTTTTATTATTTTTTATTGACAACGACGACTATGGTTACTCAAAACACGGCGTAAAGTTTCGGTTATTTTATCCGTAACGTATCAATTTTAGGCAGAAAATGGAAAACAGATTGTCTTGTCACTAAATACTCTACCTACATTAATAAAAAAAGGTAACATACATGCATACATAGCTTCACGCTGTATCCCGCATATAGCAAGGTAGGCAGAGAAAACCTAGTGTTAAGACACCCCGTTCCCCACTTTCCGCCGAATTGAGGTATTGCGTCCTTAGTGGCGGAACTCAACGCAGCGCTTTGCCTTGTTACCAAATCCAGGAAATTAAAAATTCTATTTCCTGGAGTGGGAATCGAATCCACAACCTGTCGCGTGTACAGTCGCACGCTTGTGCCTTTGCGCCACGACAGGAGTTTAAAAAAAGGTTAAGCTGAATAAAATATAACTATAGAGCGTTTCCTCAGTAGTTTTTCTTCTTATTTGAAAAATAACACTTTTTTTTTTTTTATGGATAACGGATGGCAAACGAGCAGAAGGACCACCTGATGGTAAGTGGTTACCTTCGCCCATGAACATCTACAAAACCAGAGATGTTGTAGATGCGTTGCCAACTTGCTACTAATATACTTTGCATTTTTATCCATTTTTAAAGAATATATCACAGAACGTTAAGGCTGACGGTTATTTATGGCAACATTCTTAAGCAACAAAAAAGTACTCTCTATAATAGACTATGCGGAATAATAATTTTCACTTAGTATATTTTTATTTTTAATTTTATATGATATAGTGATATCCGGTTCAATTTTATACAAGAAAGAAATCATATGTATTAAGTGTTGTAACGCCTGTCATGGCGCAGAGGTTGTGGGTTCGATTTGCAGTCCAGGAAATGCAAGTTTAGTATTTTCATTTTCTGAATTTAGTAACAAGGCAAAGCGAGGCGTTGAGTTTCGCCACTCAATTCGGCTTAAATTGGGGAACGGAGTGTAAAAAAGTGGTGTAATTTAACCTTACTTGTCTTACACGGTCTAGATAAATTTTTACCCACCTGACCCAAATCTGCAAGTATGTATCGAGTTCATTTTGATAATGATCATATTTATTAACATACTTTCAAACAAGGTGAAGGCTGTGACTATATTTTTTCTATATTAATGCACAATTTATTATCGGCTGAACTAATTTTGATGATGATTTTTTATTTGATACCTAGTACTTCTATTCTATTTGTAATTACATTGAATTTAAGTGAAGTGTTTTTTTTTTTTAATTATTTTTATTTTAATTCTTTACTCAATATAAAGAATAAAATATACTCGTATAGTGAAAGAAAAATATATATTATATAAAAATAACTTATATAAAAGACATCTCTACAAGAAAGCCGTAATTGTGATGAAGTTTAAGACGAAAAGCAGTTATTCAGTGATGGTCCGCCTAAAATTGAGACACTGGGAGCGGATCTCAACGCCGCGCTATTTAAATAAACCTATATGCAAATATATACAAAATTATAAATACATATATGAATAAGGCCTGTCCCAGCGCAGGGGCACAAGCGTGCGATTGTAAATGCAACAGATTGTGGGTTCGATTCCCATACCAGGAAATAAAAATATTAAACAATATTTAGTATTTTCATGTTCTCTAGTAACAAGGCAAAGCGCGGCGTTATGCAATGCAGCATGCAATGGCGGATTAGGCGGAACGAGGGGAACCGAAATATTAAAAGAGAACGGAGTGTCTTAATATTAGGTTCTCTGGTTCCCTCTGCCTACCCTGCTATGTGCGAGATACAACGGGAAAGTAAAAAATAAGTAAATATATAAAATTATAACCATAAATTCATATATAAGGATTGCGTAATGAGTTCTAATTCTACACGTAGTGGTCATTTATACTAGTTATATAAATATTTGTTTCAATTAGAGAATGGCAAAGTAGAATTTACTGCAATTAATATACTCTAAAAGGTAGATTTACTTCGGAATAAAGGTGGTTCCTTCACTAGCAGCTTCACGTATTTTCACCATGGATGGTAGGACAGACAAAAAGCAGGTGTATTGGAAGGAGAGACAGTTGCTTACTCCTTTGACAAGAATGGACTACAATAAGACGGTGAAGGTACATCTTTATCTCCGCACCGCCGAGGTTCACGGAAGACTTCAAATTATCGTGACCTCTGCTGGTTTGGCGAGGCGTTGTCAGGTTTTAGTGGGTATAAGGACAGCTTATATCTGCCGGTTCAGAGTCTATAACCCGTCGAGAGACCCCAATCATCAGCTCCGATGAGCGAGAGAAGTAGACTACAGTTTCATGAATATCTATTCTCCATTTTCCTTCCAAATTCGATACATTACGTGTTGAGTATCGAAATTCAACATGTGCTTTGTTTATAGTGCAATGAAAATAATTTAGATATAATCATGCCTGGATTGGAAACCATACGCACAAATAGTTCCGTTTACCGTCAGAATCGTCATTCATCGTCACACAGTATTGTGACGATGAAGCTCCTTTCAATGATATACTGTTCTCAAAATATGAATTATCGTAAAGCGGCAACAAGTCTGTAGCGAAAGCTCGTTTGGTGTTCCACGAGGACGTGGGCGGCGGTGATCACATACCATCAGCGGACTCAAACGCTCGTTTCCCATGAAAAAAGAAAAAAATATATTATACACTTTCCTTTAGACCACTACAAGCTAATGAAGTCTTAAGTAATAACATCGTAGCGATATAACGATTAATGGCTCCACCAAACCTACTTCTTGATAGGTCAACGATATAAAAAGGAGATTACCGCAAAAACATAAGCCATTTCGGATAAAGGGTAGTTAATGATGATTAACAATGTGTGTTCCGTACACGCGGGAAAAATACGTAACATTTAGTTGAGGCGAGCTTAGACAGTGAATAATGTGGGAAGAGATTAAACCTACGCCTTTATAGCGTGTATGTTTTAAATTGTTGTATGGATGGATTAATTGTGAAGTAAACGTTGGGAGGTTGGGTGGTTGGATGGTAGTGGTTTGGGATATGGTTGTAGATAGAAATATGGGTTAGATTTTTCTATTTTCATGCTTTTTTGCATTATTGCAGTAGATTCCGCCGTATAGATACGCCCATGTCGTTGATACAGGATTTTTTGATATTCATGGATATTTTATTAACTTAAAGGTGAATAATTTATAGCCTAAGATGGTTTCACCAATTTCTATTATACAGATCTCCATGTCTGCGTTCCTCATTTGCGACGTTTTTGGTCGGAATGTGAATATATGTATCGCTGGGAAATACATTTTAGCAGACCACGTGTGTGCAAAGCAGATCTTGCCTACAGATGAATACCGTGGGACTTACTGGAAAAGAATAAAACGCGATAGTACAAACCATAATCCAGTGAAAACCCTCTCCACTTATATGAGGCACAGCAAGATTGCTCGCGCATTCTATTTAGGAACTTCGTTTGATAATCCGCCTACTGTGGGCCACGGTCGCCTTCATGGTACTCCGGAACACCTCCAGCCTCGATGACATGCATCACTATGATCCCCACCGTATCCACTCTGCATCTTCCTTCATTGCGATTCTAGATTCTGCAACACCACTAATACGTACTGGTATTATAATTTAATAATTATTACAAATAATTTCGATTAGGTTTTATTTTTCAAGTGTGAAATGGCTGTAGAAAAAAATGTATGTCTTGCATTTTTTCTTCTTATACAAATAACTTTTCTGAAAAGCACACGAACACTTCTTTAAGGCATAATCAATCTTTTATATAAAATTATTGCCGTGAAAAATATCGTTTGCATCAACGCCCCTCGATGCCGTCATATTTCTTCAAATATTTCTACATACAACACACGGATGTGTGGAATGAAAGAATTAAAAAGACATAAAATATTTTAGATGTAAAAAAAATTACGTAACTTGGGATTTGAATCTGCACCTCTTAAAATGCATTATACCTTGGCCAATTAAGGCGCACATTCTTATCGATCTACGTCGAAGCTATTATTAGCTATTAATAGTTACTTAATAGTTTAATAGTAATCTATTAAACTAGTTAAAAAGTGAAAAATGGAGTGTTTTGACACCGGATTTTTCTTTGATTATTCTTTCGCTTCACGCTGTACCCCGTATATAGCAGGATGAGCCAGGGACCTGAGAACCTAGTGTTAAGACGCTCCGTTCCCCACTTATAGCCGAATAGAGGCATTACGTGTTGAGTGGCAGAATTCAGGCCGCGCTTTGCCTTGTTACTAAACAAGTAATACTAAACTTTTACATTTCCCGGAGTGGGAATCGAACCCACAACCTGTCGCGCTTACAGTCGCACTCTTGCGCTTCTGCGCCACGACAGGCGTTGTTACGACTACTCTACTGAAAGAAAGAAGTCTAAAGGTGTAAAAAAAATTAAAACAACCTCATGATCGTTGTTCGAGACGTTATGTTTATAAAGGAGTTGCGATATCAATGTTACGCTATTACCTTTTAGCGAGAGCAGGAAATTAAGATTTAATGAATATTATTCTAGAAGAGGATCGAACCCACACAACCACCACGTCTACAGTCAGACTAATTCCCACTGCCATGATAGTCTTATAAAAATATTATTTAAACCTATCAAAAGCTAATATAACAATAAAACCGTATGTCACGCCGTTACCAAATGCCTGTTCCGTTTTATTATAAATCGCTCCCTCATTCGATCGATCAACCTTCGGGATGTTCCCAACTCAATGGATTGAGATAAATGTACGACGCTTCATTCAAAGGCTGCAGAAATAAAGTTTTAGATTTTATATATGTTACCAACCTTCTATATTTTGAGTTCGCACTAAATCATTCGGAGTTGAGAAGGCGAGAGTGGAGTGCTTTATATATTTTTCTGATGAATGTATTAAATTTTGTACGCATAATTTAAGCTATTTTGTCCGTTCTGTAATTTTCGATAAACTGTTTGTTTTTAGTAGAAAGATAAAATGAAAATAATTTGTATATTATAATTGTTCCCCAAGTGGAATTCGAACCCCGAACCCATAACCACATTTATGGTTAGATACGGTCCTGCAGCGCCATGATCATGATATTTTTTTGTTAATCAATCTACAAAATTGTTTATTTTGTAGATTTAAATGATTGTAGCATTTAATTGTTATAAGGAAAATATTGGACCAATAAAAAAAACGTCAGATTGAATATTTAAGCACGGATAAAAGTTGAGGAAAATAAAACAACAAATAGGAAATGAATATAAAAATGATAGAAATAAGTTATAATTCTAATTTAAGATAATCAAGGTACTGTGGAACATTGATTGTAAACGCGAGTGGTTAAGAGTTCGATTCCCACTTAAGGGAATGCTAATGTTCGTTTTCGTTTCCTTGCTCTGGTAAGATAGAGCGCGGAAGTTCTGCTATATAACTCAAATATCGCTCGCTAGCTAGATTTCACACAGAGAGTGGAGTGTCTCGACACTAGCTGACTACCCTGGTATACAAGAAAAAGCGTAAAGTTGCTTTTTATTACAAAAAATATAATATTTGTACAACAAAGTTGTTAAACAAAAATGCATTCAGGAGTCAAATATTAAATTTGACGAAAAACAAAAAAATATATATTTTAAATTAATTTCATTTTATTATTTTTAATTTATATATGTTTAAATTTTTAATTGAACTTTAAGTAGTTTCAATCATCGATGTGCAATTTACGTTGCGTCTTCGCTTCAAGGAACAACATTTACAATAAGGAACTTTAAAAGCTCTTCCTCGTTATATGAAAAGTTTTGCAATTTAATATCATATAATATTATATTAAATTAGTTTGTCTTTGTAGTTTCTTATCAACTAGATTTTTCTAAGAACATCAGCGAGATTTGACTTTTGACTTTTTTTGATTTGACTTTTTTTTTTGACTAACAATTAAAACTTTTAATATTTTTAGCTTTACTTAGAATGTACATACATAATATTTTTTTATATATTATTATGACGAATAGCCTATCTCTAAGTTTGTTCATATAACAAAAAACTCATAAAAAGAACGAGTAATTTCTTTTTACTTTTTGTTAAATTCAGTTAACTCCGGTGAATATATAGGTAAGTCAAAATGAATAACTTCAATTCCGTTTCCCACTGAAAATGAATAAACAAATGAAATTTCTTAGTGATTGAATTATTGGCACTCTTTACATGAGATTGAAACGGATGGCAAACTCTGGTGAGCCCGGGATAAAGTTCAGGTAGTTCCTATAATAATCCAAAACTATTCCAGATATACGTAGCATCTATAAGATAAATAGTATCATTTTAAATAATAATCATGCATAGCATATCAAGGAGAAACTAATACCAAGACACTCTGTTCAAAAACTTAAAGCTGTACTTTTACAAACACATATAGTACATACATTTAGCAGGGTAGGCAGAGGGAACCTAGTGTTAACACATTCCGTTCTCCACTTGCCGCTGAATTGAGGCATTGCGTGCTGAGAAGCGAAACTCAACGCCGCGCTTTACCCTGTTACCAAACCCAGTAAATGAAAAATTCAATTTCCTGAAGTGGGAATCAAACCCACAACCTGTCGCGCTTACTGTCGCACGCTTGTGCCTCTGCGTCACGACAGGCGTTCTCTGTCTGTTGTGCTGTACTTTTAAAAGTAACAAAAAATATAAAATATACGTAATCATTTCCCAAACGGGATTTAAACACACAACTAATCGTGCATAGAATCAGCTGTTCCACTGCACTACAATACTTATTAATATTATTTAATTATAAACAAATTAAGAAATGTCATAATTTCTTCTATAAACTATTTCTAATAGATAACAACTCAATCTTCAGGCAATTTCAGCAAATAATCGTGATAATCAAAATGAATGCGGTCGTTACAGCCAATTCAATGTGAATTTAGAATGGAACTGGTAACAATATTCTCAAGTGTCAAAAGTAAAATGGGCCGATAATACCTTTTCATTATATTAAAATTTTAATCGAGCTGTGACTCAGTGCTTTCCACTTAACGCTCCTTTCAAAGTATTCCATGTAAATTTTGATGCTTTTCATTGTACGATGAATGGTGGCTAAAAGTGTTTTATAAAATTTCGGTTTCTATTGTATTCTAAATTGTATTAAATAATGAAAAGTTATTAGATATTAACCGGTGAATTACTTTTGAATGAGAGCATGATATTGTGTTTTGAACGTAATTGAACGACTGCGGTACAGGTTAAAGGATATTTATTCATAAATTTCTGCCACTCAGCACTCAATTCGTCGGCGGAAAGTTGGGAACGGAAATGTTACAAGAGGACGGGTGTGTCTTAACTCTGCTAGGGTCTGTGGCTCCCTCTATGCTTTCTATGCCTCTATACCCTACTTATGTGCGGGATACCCGCGTGTAGCATAAAAATAAAGATTTCTGGCTCGTTTTCAAGATAATCAAGACATCAAATCTATAATAATAATTTGCTTGAAATTGTGATGTTTCTTGATGACGATATTTTTAGAGAGAATGGTAAAATTTTATAGTTAATTAATAATAATAGTTAAGTAAATTTAGTAAAATTTAATATATATATATATATATATTTTTTAACTTCACGCTGTATCTCGTATATATTGCTGTATGCATTGTACGCAAGAGGGAACCTGAGAACCTAATGTTAAGACACTCCGTCCCACTTTCCGCCGGAATTGAGGGCATTGCGTGCTTACAGTGGTAGAACTCAAGGCCGCGCTTTTTGTCTTGTTACCAAACCCAGGAGATGAAAATACAAAATTTTACATTGCCTAGAGTGGGAATCCGAACCTACAACCCGACGTTTTGGTCGCACGCTAAAACATTAGACTGCAAAACAACACTCAAGTCAAACAAATTATTATTTTATACGTTTAATGATCCAGTATTACTACGAAATGTAATCATGAGTTGTACCATAAAATTGTTATTTTTAAAAAGGTTTTTAAAAGAAACTTTGTTTTCGTACATTACTCTGTAATTGAAAGTTAATTGGCTGTGCTTATCTTGTACTATAAAAAGAAGGGGGTATTTGGTTCATAAAAAGAAATTCATTTAAACTCCTTATACCAACTTCAAAATGATTGTTTATGTTATGTTTAATTATATGTAAGTTAATTTCAATTAACTTTTGACTCTCTAGTAGATTAACACGTCTGTATGTATGTATATCTATTAACAAAAAAAAAAAAAAAAAAAACATAGTCCCGCTGAGTTTCTTGCGCCGGTTCTTCTCAGGTCTGAGGCATAATTTAGTGAACCGGTGGTAGAATTATTTAACGTTCAAAAAATGAAGCTTGTAACTTCTGCCCAAATCAAGTATTTGACTTTGACGGACATTGCAATATTATTTTTGAGCCAACTTCTTGCCGAGTGCTGCTATAATCTTGTATGCTTGTCACGAATCTATGCGGAACTTATATCTATCTATCCGGGTTCTATGTCCAACTTAAATACCCTGTCTCGGTTAACGGAATTTAATGACGCACTTTGCCTAAGCAAAAACCTTTTCTTGCAATTTGAACCGATTACATCATCCGCATATGCTAAAAATTGCTATTTGCATCGTAACTGTTTTATTAGTAATACATAAGTATTCAGCCTTATGCAATGATGTGTATACGCATAATAATAATCTATTTATACATTTTTTCATTGTAATATCTATAAAAATTGATTTTATGATTTATTTTCAATGAAACTAAATAGAATGTACATAATATAAGTATAAAAAAATAGATAAATAAGTAGTGAACGGAGTGTCTTAACACAAGCCCTTATCTGTCTGCATTGCTACATACGAGAGAAGCTTAGGGAAAAAGAAAAAAATATTTTTCAATTTCGACTTTTCATTGAAATATATTTATCTTTAAGTATATATCCATACTTATTTCAGGTTTTTTGAATCGTTTGGACGCAGGATCTGTTAAGAAACAACTGAATGTACCATTAATATCAGCAAATTTTCACGTAAATGAAGACGTTAAAAAGGATGATAAGTTAGCTTATTAAATATTTCTTTCTGTAGACAGATTAGTGATTATGTCTCTCCCTTTCTTAGCTTCACGCTTATCCCTAGCGGGGTAGTCAGAGAGAACGAAGTGCCAAACGCTACGGTCCCTGCATATTTTTTTCGCGTGTCTCGTCCACAGTCATTAACCTGTTCGTACATTTCCTTCGGGGGGTCGTCCTGTGTTTTACAAGACTTTACTCCAGTATTATCGATACTGTGTTCTCCAAGATCACCAGACGTCTCCCCCTACCTCTCTTGCTTACCATTAGATTTAATACTTGCCAATTCGTTTTGCTATTTCCCCTTACAGTAGTGATAGCGGAACTTAGCGCTGTAGTTAATATAAAGCGTATAACCAGGCTTGACCTGATATTATGGCAGTTTCACACTTTATCCCAGTCAGCCGCATTCTTGCACCATAATGAATTCTATTAGGTATTAATCGTTTAACTTTTGAAATTAGGAATACAAGAGGTGCTGTCTTTTTCCTAAATTTAAAAGTTATTCGGGTTTCAAGAGACGCGGGTTCAAGTCCCTTTTTAATTTAACTAAATACTTATCCCTATATTATTGCTAAATTACGTAAAATCTTTATGAATAATATATGTATTATTCTAAGGTCTAAGCTATATAATTATCAACTTTCATCTAGGTTAGTTCAGTAGTTTTTGCGTCAAAGAGTAACAATCCACTAACATCATATATATCATATAGAGACCTCCTAACTACGACCGAAGAGTCTAAGAAGAATTGTATGTGCTCAAAGATATACGACCCAGTGTGCGGTACAGATGATAAATCGTATTATAATTTGTGTCAGCTTGAATGCGAGAACAAATCTGGCAGAGTTATTGTCAAACATCAAGGAAATTGTATACCATTTTAAAATTAAAGAATTAAATAAATAAAAACATTTTTTTTATTTTATTTGATGTAGTTAATATCTTAATAAGCCTTATATTTTATTCATATTCTCATCACTTTGAGTTAACATAATATGTCAAAAATGGTCAAAAGTTGGAAAACGGAGTGTCTTAGCTCTAGACTCTCTCTGCATGTTCCCTGAGCTGTTGTTGGGTATGCAATATCATTTACTAAGCAATCAATATATTTGATGAATATGAAAATATTTTAGTATATGATAAAACACTTAGTACACTTAGGTTCGGTAAAAGGGCAAAGCGCGGCGTTGAGTTCCACCTCTCAGCACGTAATGCCTCGATTCGGCGAAAAGTGGAGAATAAAGTGTCTTAACACTAGGTTCCCTCTGCCTACCCTACTATATAAGGGATACAGCGTAAAGCTATATATGTATGTATAAAATACATAATATATTTTTTCTATAGAGTTTTGATAATAGCAATTGTTACTGACCGTATCTCGTGAAATCTTCTGCGTGGACTATAAATCCTAAAAACTCGATTTTTTATGTTTTCCTTGAAATACCTCCACTATACTTATACTTACTATCCACTACACTATACATATACTCCACTACACTTCCCAAGGAGCCTTCATGCCAAATTTTGGCTTCCTATAATATATTCAGTAGGTTCGCCTGTTGATGTCTGACAGTAACGCAAGCATTTTATGTAGGTATGTGTAAATAGATATAATATAGAAGTGTCAAAAATCCTTTTACTATCACGAAATCTTTTGAAATCATAATATTTCATAATAAGACAGTCAACAAAATATTCACTAGGTATATCATAAAGCTATTTCGTTTCGTATTGCCCGCTACAATGCTTCTTCAGCGCCAGGGGAAATTTAACCGCTTACCACGAGTATTAGATTAAAGAGCTAGTTATTTGTGCAGTTTATGTCATTGTCGGTATAAATAATAGACTGTGCATATTTTGCTTTAGTTATAAATGTTATTATGACACAATCGAAAGAATTAGAAAGTAAGCAATGATTGTGGGTTCATTTCTATCTTAATGGAAACAGTTTTGAATCGAAAAAAAAAAGTTTAGCGGCATTGCATACTTTTTGTAATGAGTAAAATATGTTAAATTAACTAGCATCAGGAAACATGATCCTGATCGAAAATCCGTAAGACGAAATTGTCTACATTGTCATGTTGGTGCGCAATAACGCAATAAATTAATATTTTACCACATTAATAATGGTATTTTTATACTGATAATTAATGCAATTCATACGAAATTATTCCCTAATCATTCCAAAATATCTAAAAATTTACAACGTTAATATTCAAGTTTTCACTTTTCTCGGCACTCCCGGAGTGCAATCCGTAGTTTTTTTTAATTAGGGATACTTCATCATCATCATCGTCACCGTCATCATCGGAAGCCATTTGCCGGCCAATAATAGCCATAGGTCTCTCCAATAGCACGCCAGTGAGATCAGTCTTCAGCTCTTTGCTGCCAATCGTTGCCAGTCACTTTGCGTAAGACGTCAACGGTGCACTGAGCCCTGGGGGGCAACCTACATTACGCTTGCTTGTAGACTTCCAATCTGTAGGCTCCGTCATAAATTTTAATAAACTCTCTACTGCGCCATAATGATATCTTTTAAATAAATAACTTTTAAAACCATGAAATATTTCTAAGGAAATCTCAACCTCAGTTATATCCAGCTTTAATACGAATACGAAGGGATTTGTCGAAAACATATTTCACATTTTACTTTCAAAAGCTCGTTGGTTCAAAAAAATCCAGTTAAAATATCTTATTTTATGTTAATTTAAAAATACATTTCATTCAATTTATATAAGACCTTGTGACTTTTGAGATTTAAATGAAAATGTTCTGTAGGATTTTTCTTTGCCAGCTTTCTTTTTTCGTACTAGTAACTCGCGATGTTTTTGTTTAAATTTAATACATTACATCAAAAAATTAAAAATAATAACTCATAGGTATATAGTTTATTTACTTCCACGCCCTGCAATGACGCTGAAGTAATCTATAGCGTAATATTTCTAACGATAAAGATCAAGGTAATTTAATTTCGTTCCAGCCTATTCCCAGTCTCTAAAGATAAATTTTATATTTATATAGCTATAAAAAACATGTTTTTCTAGCCTACTAAGCTAAGCAAGCAGAGAAAACTTACTGCCAGAACAATCTATTATCCACCCTTCGCTCTTTGCGTGTTCAGTGGTGTAACTTAACGCCGTGGTATTATGAAGGTGGGAGCGTAAATAATTTTAATACTTATATAAACATTCCCCCGAGTGAGAACCGAACCCGTAATAATCTCGTTTACAGTCTGACTCTGTTGCACCGCGCCACAATGGCGTATTTTAATAATAAGCTATTATGACTTAAATCTGTTTTAGAATAATTTTCATAATACTGTCTAAGTAAAAATGTAATCAAGTTGATACTCCCGTATAATCTTTGAGATTCCTTTTTACCGGCTTAGCCGTTTATCGCCCCGAGGCACTGAGTTTGGATACTTTAAGTTTACGGTTAGACCTTGGTATGTTTCGAACTTCCTCTGAAACTTTAGGATAGTTTGCAAAAATTATGTTAGAAGATAATATTGTGTAGTGTTGTGATTTATCCTTGTTTATATTTATGAGCGTATAATAACTAATTTAGGGAAAACGCTTAACTGTAAGCGCGATTGATTGCAAGTTTGATTCCCGCTCAAGGAAATTATTATACTTCTTTTATTTTATTTTTTTTATTTTTCTGCTCTGGTAATTCGTATAGCGGTGATGAGTTACAGTACTTAACAAACAACGTCTTATCTAAAAAAATGTCTTGATTTTAAGCGAAAAACGAAAGAAACCGAAAGAAGAAGAATGGTCTTTTATATAATATATATTATTATGACCTTCAGCAATGGTGTTTTTATTCTACTGCTTATAATGATTTTATGATGATGACATGCACGAAGAGGCTAATGACTGTGGACGAGGCGAAAGAAGTATGCAGGGACCGTAGCGTTTGGCGCTCCGTTCTCTCTGACTACCCCGCTAGGAATAAAGCGTGAAGTTAGGTAGGTAGGTATGATGATGACAAAAGAAATTCTAATATAAAAAAAAACTGTAATATTCTATTTTAAGAATATTTTCAATATTTATAATATATTACTTTTATAGCAAACGTGACCTAAATAGCGAACCATTAAGCTTATATCATATAGTGCTTGCTGTCAGAAGTTTAATTCAGGGGTGAACAACTCGGACTCCTCAGGGTGTATGCGGCCCGCTTTATAATTTTACGTGGCATGCCAAACCTTTATTTAATTACAGATATTCATTCTCCAGTTAATATAAGTTCTACCTATTATTTTTTTCAGATTTCCTATTTTTGTGATCTAATGTTTATAATTTGAATACAATTTTAAATTAGTAAGAAGTTTAATCATTAAAAAGGGCCATAGCTAAAAAATGTTGTTTACCCCTGGTTTTAAATTGATACTATATTAAAAGGATCATAATACTTGATTCCACATTTGGACTACTTTTATGTTAAAGATGTTTATGTTTTTGTATAAAAATTTTTTTATAAATTTATATTAGCAACGTCAGTGACTCAACGTCTGGCTGAAGGCATGATGTTCATGGATTTGATTCCCACTCGAGGTAAGCATGACATTTGGCACAATTTACTTTATGTAGAGAAGGAGTGCAGAATGCTAATATTTTTTAAATAATGCATAAAAAGTATATGAAATTCATAAAATAAATGTTACATACACTACCATGGTTTGACAACCATGTTTATATAAAGTGATATATACATTGCTAAAGACAACGCGTTGTTAACGCGTCAATGAGGGCACTAGTATATATTACTTGACAAAACTATCAAAATACTTTATCCATTTTAAAGTAAAGAAAAATTAGAACAAAAGAGTTTTTATAATAAACTGAAGCAAGACACGATAATTAACGATAATTTGTGAAGACATTATGGTAAGAAAACTTGAGTTATCAAACTTTTGTAATAACACTTAGTTTTAGTGTTTCTTTTTTCATATTTTCTTAGAAGTGTTAGAGTCTAGTGTTAGAGTCTAGTGTTAGAGTTGTTTGGTGGTAGGAGGTTCGTCCTCCGTCTGGCTCGCGACCACTATCATCATGTCAAAAAAAGACGAACCGCCAATATCTTATGATGTGTTCCGGTTCGATGGCATGTAAGCTTTCAGGTTTTCCCCATTCCCACCCATCCTTTCAAAATGGTTCCGAGAACGGAGATCACTACATTGTCCTCCTCTTCCATCTTCAGTCATCCTCTAGAAATAATAGTAACACCATCTGCCAAATACCCTGGTAAGTGCGAGATGAAACTCGAGGGAAAGTGAGACTACTCCCACATCAGGTGGTCCACCGTTTGCCATCCGTTACCTATAAAAAAAAAAAAAAGGACAAACTTGAAACACTTTGTTAATAAATGAATATTTTATTCATCAATATTGATATTTTCAGTTTAGTTATGCGATATTATTTGAGGTGAGGGTTGGAAGACATTCCGTTCAGAATGTACATACTTAGAATAACTATAGGATAATTTGTTAATGTTTTTATTGCAGACTAGCTTTTACCCGCGGTCTTGCTTACCATGAAGCCATTATATAAATACAAAAGCATGCCAAGGAAACTAAATCAATATATTTTTTATTTCATTTTAATAAAAAGTATTTCTAATAAAGTAAACGCCTTAGGTTGTGGGTTCGATTCCCACTCCAGGAGATGGAATTTTTCATTTCCTGGGTTCAGTAACAAGGCAAAGCGCGGCGTTGAGTTCCGCCACTCAGTATGCAATGCCTCAATTCGGCGGAAAGAGGGGAACGGAGTGTCTTAACACTAGGTTCCCTCTGCCTCTATTTTAAGTTTAGTTATGCAATATTTTTTTTGTAGATGTTTTTATTGTAGATTCGTTGCCGTGTACAATACGTGCTGTCTTAACAACTTCTATGCCACTCTATACAAAAGTGTCCATCAAACTCATAGTGGTGTATATCTAGTGCATTATTATAAAAACGGCTTTTTACACAACTTTTTCATACAAACTTTAACTGTTTAAAATTTCGCGCTTGTCCTGGTACCTTTGTTTCACAAAGGTGAAACTCGTATCAGGACACGGGACCTGATCAAAAAGTCGTAAGACGAAGGGAACGTTTGTAAACTATGATAAAACAGACAATTTATTATTCTTAGAAATAAAATCAAGAAGTATTTTGGTGATTTGCAAGGGATTGTCACGTTTGGCAATCAATAAATCTTTTCGTTGAATTGTTGATATTTTTTGATTTTTTGTTCCATTTGAATCTTCCACTTGTGCGTTTCCTATTCTGTCATGATAAAGTTTTCACTTCAGCCGGTACTTACGGAGAGCACCCCGTGTTTTTTTTAAACATCTTCATTCCCCGAGAAGGGATTGAACCCACAACCTCGATGACCTCGATGACGTCATCGTCATGATTATTATAAAAGTTAAGTTATAATTTTCATCATAACGTTTGCAACTATATACTAAATATTAAAACATATTTTGAAGTGATAGTTTATAAAACATGATTTTGTTTTCCTTTATAAATGGCATGTTAATATTTATTTAGCTCGTCGCTTCATTATATTTTGTTGATTATGGGAATTAATGAAATTTATTGTATGTATGCTGAAACAAGGACGTTGCGTATATATATTATTGATATGGACAGTTGTGTTTATCTATTAATAATTATATTTTAAGCACGATATTATAATAATAATTTTTGGTTATGAACTTTCTCAATTCATTCAATATTTCGTGTATAGCTTTTTACTGGGTGAACCATTTTGATGATTTTTCTTATATGATAGCTAGTTCCATTTAAATTTCGTTAAGATCTGACGAATAGTTTTTTAGTTATTCATAACAATGTTACTTTTTAGTGAAATGTATTTGAATATGTTTTTCTTACTTCGTTAAAATCTTAATTATTATATTCTGTACTAATCTCGACTCTCTCTCTTCTCTTGTAGTCCTAAGTCCCCACAGCGGGGCAGAGGGTAGTTACAAAGTCACGCCATTCTTTTCTGTCTTGCGCTATCCGCTTAACTTCACTCCAGGTTAGGTTAATCTCGACTAATACTAACTTATTTAAGATTCAAATTCAAAATTGCACACCGACCAAAATTGCAATACCACAAAAAATTCATCAGGGGTCTTCACTCTCCTCCCTTTTGGGGGAGGAGGGGTGATGGCTTCAGGCTCTTAGGCCTATGGCCATGGGTTTCTTCACCGTCCATGAACATGGACGGGTCATCGGGTTGGCCCATAGGGCCTCTGTAGGGGTTCTATCTAAAAAAAAAAAAAAATTTTTTGCACACCGACCAAAATTGCAATACCACAAAAAATTGCACACCCATCTTAAAAATTTTACCCATAAAGCGTTGTTTCACCAATTTACTACCAGTTACGAAAGAAAAGCTCAATTTAATTCGGATACCAAACCACGTATTCATTTTTCAGTTAAAAATCATTAGAATAATCAGGCAATGTCTCTGACATGATTGAGCCGTCAAAGCCGCTCAGAGCCGCGTCTTAATGGATTTTATCCACAGTTAATGTACACGGACTGTGTTGATACAAATCACGCTTGTTATAATAAATCCGACTTTCCATTAATGGCTTGAAATATATATTAGTTAAAGTTTAAACTAGCTGAAACACCAAGTTTTACTTTTTTATTTTTTTTCCTTTATTTCACGCTTTATTTCGTATAGTATGGTAGACAGCGGAACCTAGTCTTAAGACATCCGTTCGCAGTATTCCGTTTAAGGAAAACCGGATTGGAATCAGAAAAAGTATGAATTTGCTAAAAAAGAAAAAAAAACCTTTTGATGCTTTATCCTGCTTAACAGGGTAGTTGGTGAGAATCAAGTGCCAATTAATTTAAAAAAGTCATTCGCAGTTTTCTTCTAGAATACAGATCAATAAATTGTGTGTTAAGTGGCGGAACTCATCGCTGCGCTTTATCTTGTCACAGTGAAGAAACGAAAATAATTTAAATATAATTTTCGCGATTTAGAATTCAATCCATAAACAATTGGATTTACAATAATACGTAATATTATTTTTAAATCTAAAATAATATAAGCTAAAGAATAATATTTCAAAAAAAAAGCGAACCAACTTCCAATATAATGCAATAAAAATAAAAAATTATTAGCGTATATAATTCTGCATTCACAGGTAGTTGATGTTCCTCCACTCAACAAATGCAGATGCCCTCGAATTTCGTTCCTCAGTAGGGAACAGGAAATGTTGAAAGAGAATGGAGTGTCTGTAACACTAGGTTCTCTAGATTCCCTCTGAACCTACCCCGCTGTATAGCGGGATACTAGCGTGAAGTTAAATAAAAAATCTCAAAAACTCACTCATGCAGATACTTAACCTTGATGCTGGTACCTTTACAGGTGACCACTTAGTTCAAAAACGTACCAATTCTATCCATATATAAAGATTGCATTAACAATTGGTTCATACTTAATGAAAAATTATGCTATAACAGGCATAAATTAGTATTTACAGTTAGAATTGAGAATCTACTTCCTTTTTTTAACAGTAGATATGATAACCTTCTGCGACTGAGGTGGTAGTCTGTCTAGACACTGTATAACTGTCGGTTTCGATCAGTTAAAAGTAAGGGATTAATACATGACTTCATTACAATAGAATTGCGAATTTAGTAAATGAAGATATTCATTGTAAAAGTGAGAAAAGGGTCTCTGAGATTGTAAGACTTTAATGTGATCTTCAAATCGATTAGGAAGGTTCTTTTATAGAAAAAGCGATAATAATCTCGCCTAATAAGATTTTACAAAATACTTTTATAGTCGATTAAGAAAGACTATGATGTTGATATTTCTTAATCAAAATGCAATTGGTTCTAGATTTGATTCTTACTCTGGGAATCACTTCCTTCCTTATTTTACACCATTTTCATTTCTCCGCCCTGGAACGCACGGAACCCAACGCCGCACATTATGTTAATAGAGCGCTGCGTTGGGTTCCGCAACTTAACACGCAATGTTTCGAATTCGGGCAGAAAGTGACGAACTGAGTACGGACTACTAAAGTGAAATTATTCTTTTTATCAACAAACCTTGACTATAATGCAAGTAAAAGTAACAATACTAGTTATAGTAAGATTAAGAGCAATGTCCAGCAGTGGAACTGCGTCTAACTGTATGTGCGATGATTGTGAGTTTGACCCCGAGAAAATTAAAAATGATGTTCTCATGAGGCCTCCTCCATTTTCCGTTGAATATCGAGACATTGTACGTTGAGCAGTGGAATTCAACGACGCCGCACCCACCCACCTCAAAGGCCGGCTACGCACCTGTAGTTCCTCTGGTGTTACACGGGGCCGTGGGCGGCGGGGATCACTTACCATCAGGTGACCCGAACGCTCGTTTGCCTTGTCCTTTCCATAAAAAAAAAAAAGCATTTTGTTTTACTGTGGCGGATAGATTAAAATCTTCAATCTAACGAATCATTTCCACAAGTCGCTATCGAACCCACAACTACTGTATTTATGGTCAGACGTTCTATTGCACTACGATAGCCCTAATTTACTTCTTAATAATTAGTTTCCTTTAAATATCCCTTTTTAGCTATTATATAATTCTCATTTCGTTTCTAACTAAGTAAGGCGCCCTAAATTTATTAAATAATTAATTAGAAAGATTGCTAAAACTAAGCCTTGAATGAATATATACATATATAATAGTTTTGCAGTACAGACAAAAAACTAGAGCCTACTATGCTAATTCCAAGGGAAATCTAAATAAACACTGCATACTACATACTTTTTGTAATATTATGGCTCCCTCGCTATATAAACTACTAGCAACCCGCCCCGGCTTCGCACGGGTGGACATTTATTTTTAAAGCTTTCGTTTTATTTTTAATTTTCGACCATACATCTCTAACCATTTAGGCAGCGTTCGCGAGAATCGTTAACGTACGGCAGTTTTTTCGTCGACTTTCTCCACAATTTTCACTACCACGAAAAATCCTATCTATTTTCCGGGATAAAATTATTTATTTAAAATTATTATATACGGATTCCGAAGAATCCCTCTAAGCAATGGTAAAAGAAAATTTGAAATCGGTCCAGTAGTTTTTGAGCCTATTCAATACAAACATACAAATTTTTGTATGTTTGTATTGAATAGGCTCAAAAACTATGTATTTACATACAAAAGTACAAAGGTTTCCTATTTATAATATTAGTATAGATAAGTGTGCCAAGTTTCATGCTCCTCTGTCCGCGTAATTTTCACAAAAAGGGATCCAAAGTTTTTTCTTCACGTATTTATATATAGATAAAGGTAAAAGTACTTATACTGCAAATACCAAATACTATTTATTGATTAAATTACATTTAACGGACACTCAATTTGCTAGGTAAGTGGTGGAACGACGCCACATACTGAGCTAATGGGATTGTAGAGAAAGCTTCCTATTAAAAATGTACAAGTTGCATTGATTTTTGCTGTCTATATATAGATTAGTAGAAAATTGTACGCTAGTTTTTTAACTAACGAAAATGTTTAAATAATTATTATTAAGATTTTAACAAAAATGAGATAATTGACTTTAAGTAATATGCACAAAAAAGTAAAATTATTACGAATAACTCATAAACTAGTCGTCAGATTGAACCATATCACAACCGTTAGTTATCATATAAAAAATAATCATCAGAATTGCGTCACTGCGTCACTGCGTGAACCATAAAAAAATACAGCCGAATTGAGAATCTCCTCTTTTCTTGAAGTCAGTTAAAAAAGATAATTTTTTATGGGAAGGACAAAGCAAACGAGCGTTCGGGTCACCTGATGTTAAGTGATCACCGCCGCCTACGGCACGGTGTAACACCAGAGAAGCTACAGGTACGTTGCCGGCGTCTGAGTATAGACGCGCTTTTTGAAGATACCCATGTCGTATCGACCTGAAATGGTAGGCGGTAGACGGTAGCCCATACCTGCAGAGGTAGGCCATTCCAAAGTAAAGACCATTAAATTTTGTGGTTTTATTCCAGTTTGAAAAACTGAGAATTACTAGTTATAAAAAAGGTTCTTCATTCTTCTTAGGTCAATTTTTAGAATTTTAGGTTCCGGGCAAGACGGAAGTGATTTATGACTCAGTTGCTTCTACCTAACTTTAATGATAAATAAGAAGATATAGATCTTGCATAGATGTATATACATGTAGTATACAAAAACATTTGCCTACCCACGTATTACCAAACACTAAATATCTATATTTCCATTTCTATGTTTCGAATTCGGACAGAAAATGGACAACGGAGTGTTGGAGTGTAATGCTGGATAGAGCGTGAAACAACGTGAAATTTCCATTCTAAAAGCATTATTTACTAACATTTAGTAGTTTCTAATAAACTACTAGCAAACTACACTTTCCACATACATATATTAGTAATTTTGATGAATTATATTATACTTAGCTAACTTTAGTTAAAATAGACGCCAACCACGTTGCGGTGAAACTCAGTTGCAATGTACTATGCGTTTTACCACATAGGTTACAGTGGCTGCTCCCATACAAGTTTCGTTTTAGTAAATATCTATATATGTATTTTAGTTAAATGCTTTATGGTTTATATTATTTTTTCATATAACCACGTTTCATCACATCACAAGGTGTGTTAGGGAGAACCTAGCGTCAAGACACTCCGTTCTCCATTTCCCGCAGAAATTCGAGATATTGCGTATTATGTGGTGGGACTGAATGCTGAATTTTGTCTTACTAGAAAAGGAAACTAATACTATTTTACATATAATCACTACCTCAAGTGAGAACTGAACCCACAACTAATAGTGCTTACAGTCATACGCTGTCCCACTGCGCCATGATTGGACCAATTATTAAAGCAGAAAAACGGAATTGTTGTAAGAGAACGGAGTGTTTTAACACTAGGCTCTCAGGTTCCCTCTGCCTACCCCGCTGTATGCGTGATACAGAGTGAAGTTAAAAAAAAAGAAATATTTATCACTATTTGTGACTGAGTCATGATGGCTGTGTCACTATTAAACTGTATTGAATTAATTTTATTGTTTATTCAATTTATTTCATTATTCAAGGAACCATGAAAGATAATCTTTTTGTTTTTTTGATATTTTAAACTGTTAATCACATTTAGTAAGTGAAACATATTTTTAGAAAACGTGTAAAAATTTGAACGCTGCGAGACTCGAACCTGCGCCTCTTGGACACCGCATTGTTTAGCGGTGAGAGCGCTTGGACGGTGCAAATACTTCTGCGTTCAAATCCTTATATGTTTTTTGGAAATGTTTTTCCTTTACAAAAATAAAATTGTTGTTTATGTAAAAACTGTTTGATTTTTTTTTAATATACCTTACGTCTTATTTTCCAAAACTTTCTCTATTAAAGTACTACAAAGATATTGCTTCCAAAGTAATAAGAGACATATTTTTTTAGTACCAAATGTCCTGGATTTCATATCTGTGTCACTGTTTTTTTAGTAATTTAATTTTGCTTTGATCGTGAAATCGATATAGTAGGGAATATAGAACTCTCTAACTAATTTATGATTTTTTTGCCCATTTTTTAAAAAAACGGAGAAGGTTCTCAATTTCACTGTATTTTTACGTGTTACCTCATAACTTTTTACTAGGTGAAACAAATTTAAATGCTTAATTATTTTTTTTTATGATCATCGCTTTTGTATTTTTGTATTTCTTACTACAATTATAAAGACATACTAAGGCTAATATTTTTTATAATGAATTAAAAAATAAACTAAACTAGAAAAATAAATGTTATTACACGTCCAGATTAAGACATACAGGTTTTAATGCAACACGTTTCTTATACATCGGTGGGGCGATTATTTCATGTAAAAGACAAAAATTTCAAATAAAGGAAAAAGAGTGTCTTATCACTAGGTTTACTTTGACAATGGAACTATGTGGGGCAAAGCATGAAACTGATAGACAGAAAAGACATCATTACGTAGGAAGGTTATTTATATTTTTAACTAATTTCTTTTTACTGATGCGCGTAACAGCAAACATAAATATAATAAATATAGATGAAATTACTTTACCATTGTGTTGACAAAACCGACTGTGAGTAGAAGAGTAGTGCAAATGATAAGAGAAATGAGACTATAATAAAATATTTTTTGTTATTCATTGTGTTTAAAAATCCTTAAAACTAAGTGTGTTTATCCATTTCTTTAAGTCATAAATAAGTTATTTCACAACGCTACGATTACAAAGTGCTTTTTCACTGCGTCACGATAATTGTAAATAAATATGTGAATTAACTGAACTAATTCATCATATCTATAGAAGAGAATGGATTTTTTTTATTTGTCTATTCCGCTAAGTATAGAAGATGTGCCTTCTCTCGCATACCAGTGTAGGCGAAAAGAAAGACTCGTTTCAAGACACTCCAGTTTCCGATTTCAAACTAAATTTGCGATATGAAAGTAGTATTAAGACTAAAAATAAATTTTCAATGCCTTAACATAAGTCAATCTGAGTCACTGTTCTCTGCTTTCCCCCCTAGTTTGCAACATTTCGTGTGTCGCGGAACTCAACACCGCATAGCTTTTTTTTTAACTTCACGCTGCATCCCTCATACAGCGGGGTAGGCAGAGGGAACCAGAGAACCTAGTGTTAAGACACTCCATTCTCTTTTAACATTTCCGTTCCCCACTTTCCGCCAAATTAAGGCATTGCGTGCTGAGTGGCGGAACTTAACGCCGCGCTTTGCCTTGTTACGAAACCCAAGAAATAAAAATACTAAGTTTTACATTTCCTGGAGTGAGAATCGAACCCACAACCTGTGGCGCTTACAGTCGCACGTTTGTGCCTCTGCTCTACGACCGCGTAGTATAAAAACTTACAACAAATCGCCATATTCTCATAACACAAACCCATCCAAGCAGTTAACCGTGGATTTGCTTTATTATAATATGCCTGTGTCCCATGTCGGTATAATTAAATGTGGTCGGATTCGGCTCACAAGCGGGGGATTATTGCTGTTCTAGTGGCTGATATCAGCTGAATGCGCGTTTGCTTAATAACTACATACTGGTTTGAAAGAACGTGTTACTTGCAAAAATGATAGAGCCATGATTGGATTTTTAATGAATGAATTTGTTATAAAAGATTTTTTTTTTGTTAGAGTATTAGGGTGGTTTACTCGTACTATTGTATTGACAGATAAAGTACTGTTATTTCTAATGTCAGTGAATTTGCTGGTTATATAAAATATGACATTCATTTTCGTATATTGATTTACATTAGATAGAGCTAGTATGTTTATGTATTTTTTATTAGTGCTTAAAAAAAATCCTTATTTTATAGTACTAAGGTTGCTGACTTAATTACAGTAACTAATAATAGTTATTTCAAATATTTGGAGATTTTCGTATTATGGGATGTAAGTGTAGTGTAGAGCGCCTAATAAAGGGTGTCCCAAAATTAACGCAAGATTTGACTTTGCCGCCATTTGCTGTTATATTCATTATTCATTCGCTATTAAAAGACTAAACTGGCATTTTCTATTTAATTCAAATCTTGCGTTAATTTTGGGACAACCTATATTAGTAAGGTGCTGGTTAAATAACACTACGTTCAATTTTCTTTGAATTTTTAATGCATTTTTAAGCGACTTCAATATAGAAAGAGGCTCTCATTTCGACTATATTTTTTATGTACGACATTACTTTTTACTGGCTTCTGATGTCGTGTCGAGTAGTTTTTGAGTTTTTCGTAATTTTTTGTGCAATTTATTTGAAGTCAGTTTTATATTTTGTTAAAATTTTTGTTTACTGTTTCTGTATTTAAAAATCAATACAAATACCACGTCTAGCCATTTTCAAATTTCTTCTTTGACAATTCATTTGGCATATATTTATGAATGTTTCATTGGTTGTTGTGCAAACTGGGAAGTAAACATTTGGGCATTGATTACAAGGCACTGTTCTGTTCAGAGGTGGTAGGTAATGAACGATTGGCCTCCTGGATGTCCACGGTCTTGTACTTTTTGACGTTAGCTCATGAAAAACTAATGCCAGTAGTATTGTCAGGATATCTGTGAAAAATATTTCTTTTTTTTTTTAAATATCTATTTTAGCATCACGCTGTATTCTACACATAGCAAGTAGGCAGAGGGAACCCGAGAACCTAGTGTTAAGACACTCCGTTCTCTTTCGGCATTTCCGTTTCCCACTTTCCGTCGGGTTGAGGCATTGCGTGCTGAGTGGCAGAACTCAACGCCGCGCTTTGCTTGTTACTAGATCCAGAAAATAAAATACAAACGCACGCTTTTGCCTCTTTACGACAGGTGTTTCTGTCTTCCAACATTTTGGATTTTATATTACAATCGTTACTGATATACTCGTAAATTTAATATGAATTTTAACTGAAAATATACTAAAGCGATATAATACTTACAATAAATTTTCATTTCGCCACGTGTACTTAATTACGGTGTGTAACAAAAAATTATCATTGAAGTATAATTAGCAATCTCTCTCATAAAATCTAAATTAATTAACATTAGTTCACTTCGCTCACATCATGATAAATTCGTCTAATTACATTTTTATTGCTTTTCGACGGTGTTCATATTTCGTCGTCATATTAATTGCTTATTACCTCTATAAAAAGTATTAATTTGTGATAAATTAGATAATTTAACGCTAAAAATATGCTTGAGGCAATTGTCGCTGGAAGACAATGTCTGGTTAACGTGTTTGGTTGTGGGTTCGATTCCCAAATGAGGGTCATGGTTGTATTTAAATTATTTTTGTTTCTTCACTCTGGTACGATAAAGCGCGGCGTTGAGTTCCACCATCCATTGTTTAGTTATGTAAAATATTTTTTTGTATATAATCACCTTTTATACTACTAAGTGTTAGCATATTTTTTTGTAATAATATTTGATATTATTTTTAAATATGAATACAATGTGGCGTAGTTGCAACACTAACTACATATATTTTTATCTGTAATTATTTTGATTGTAACAAGAATTAAGGAGATTTTATTTTATTCTAAATATGAACTGTATACATCAAATAATAAATAAATAAAGTAAAAAATCTTTAAAAGAGAGACCATCGCGGCGGCGGATTTCTACTTAGGGGAATAATTATATTTAAATTATTTTCTATTCTTTTCTCTGATAAAAAAAAACAGTAATATCTCGAATTTGGGTGGAAAACGCATATCAAAGTGTCTAGACACTAAATTTCTCTTTTTCTGAAATGCTATGAGGAAAAAAAAAGTTTCCTTTTTAAATATTTATTAAAAAACAAACTCAATAATCAAAAGGATCAACAAATTGAAAGCAATGACCCACGTAGAAGAGTTCCACTTCTGTATTGCGTATATCATTCATACAGTTCATCCAACATAAGTTACTGTACGTCTTATTATCTGTGCCACATACAGGTATGTATATGCGAGGACATTCACAGTCCTTTATAGTTTCCAGCAAAGGTAATGGATCAATTATTTTAGACATATACCAATTCTGAAAATCGATTGCTTCTCGCGGTTTTAAAGTTGGATTTAGTGTTTGAGTTTCAAGCTCGTTGAAGCTTAATGTGAATATGAAAACTTTTACTGTAAAAAAATATTTTTTTCTTTAAATTTATGTGTAATAAATACATGCAGCGTTATAAATTTCTTTCTATGTATCCGTAGAAAAAAGCCTGAAGATGTTTTTGATATATGTATATATTTTTGATGTACGGTGGAAAATAGCATTCTTCTTAAGCAAATTCGCCTGAATAAATTGAGGCGATTATTTTCATTTCCTAAATCTGGTAACAAACAAGGCAAAGCGCGGCGTTGAGTACCGCCCGTGGGGAATGCATTAATTCGGCGGAAAGTGGGGAACTGAAAGCTAAGAGAACGGAGTATCATAAAACTAGGTTCCCTCTGTCTACCCTGCTATGTGCGGGACACAGAGTGAAGGTAAAAAAAATAGTTATAGTTTTATGTGGTCCATTATTATTGTTTCTTTTTTATTTCAAGACAATGATTTGTTCTAGATTTCGTTAGGTATTAGTGCGCCCTTCAGTACTCTGAATGTACAATAGTATTTCACTTGTACGTCGTCGTACGTCTATTCGTAGTACTGACGCGTCTTTGAGTACTCTGAGTGCACTAGGCCCAAATCTCAGACACAAAGTTCACAAGTAATGTCATACCGCATTGTAGAAAAGCTGGAAGAACTAGGAAGACGGTAACCATTCATACTTATAAATTTTTAAAATTACGTTTTTTTGACTGATTCAAAACAAGGTAAAAATTGAGAACCTCTTACTTTTTTTTAAATACAGTCTAATTATTAGAATGTATTATTTTTCAGTCTGAACCAATTTTCATGATGCTTTTTATATGACAGCTAGTGCTTCTGATAAGGTCCTGTTTGAACTATGTTACGATCAGAAGAGTATGTTTTCGAGTTATTCGTAATAAAATACTTTTTAGTGCATTTTAGTTGAAGTTGGTTTTTTTATATTAAAATTTTAATTATATTTAAATTAAATTTTATTTGTTATGCAAATGTTTGGATAAGCCATTCTTGTATTTGTAACAAAATAGATAATATATATACGCACCGTGACTTCACCGTATCTCATATTTTTTTTGATAACGAAAATAAATTTAAACTGTAATCGCTTGTTCGTAACATAGTAACATTTTTAACAAGCGGGGAGCAATTAAAAGAATTTTCATTAGTACGAACTTTTTCAATCTAAATTAAAATCCATTCACTCCGTTCCTGTAACTAATTCATTTCGTTGTCCCTAACTTTGTAATGAAGCAGAATGTAGCTTTTTGAAGACTTCTATAAGTTTCGTTTCTTAATATTATACGAGGATGACTTCATCATTTTTTTTGTATTTTATATATTTTTATTGATTACCCTTTGTTGTTATAAATTATTAGTAATTCCTTCTTAGCTTCACTTTTTTCACACACACATGGTAGTTATAGAGATACTAGTATAAACACACTCCAATCCCTAATTTCATCCCGAAATGGAACATTGCGTGTTGACTGGCGGAACTCAACGCAGCACTTTGCCTTATCAGAACCGGGAAATGAATGAATTTCACTCCCCTATTTCGACATTTCACAGAGTAAGAATCAAACCTTAGAACACCATCGGTTTATAAACCAAAATTTATAGCCAGATGGTGTTCTATTGCATTACGATGGCATACGAAAAAAAAATTGTAAAATTTTCTATGAAATGTTTTCCAAATAAATGATGCGTAATTGGGGTGTGCCTAAACAAACGCGGTTTGAATTGATTTAGTATTGTTGTTTTAATGGTTCAGTATAGCGGGTTTTCTTTACGCGACAAGCAATTTCATGCCTTGTTCCTACATAACAGGGTAGTCAAAGAGAACCTAGTGTGAACATATTCCGTACTGTTATTTTCCGTCTGAATTCGTGACATGGAGTGTTAGGTAGCGGAACTCAACGCCGTGGAATGGAAAAATGAAAGTAATTGACATTTAATCATTATTTTCATAACGCATCGCGTTTACAGGCAGACGTCGTCTCATATGATAGCCTCAATGAATGTTTTTTTTTATACAAAAAAGCAGTTCACGCTAAAGCGTGAAATTGCTTAAAATCCCTATATCTTGTTTATTTTTTTTAGCTTCACGCTATATCCCGTGTATTGCAGTGTAGGCAGACGGAACCTGAGAATCAAGCGTTAAGGCACTCCGTTCCCCACTTTCCGCCGAATTGAGGCATTACGTGCTGAGTGGCGGAACTAAACGCCGCGCTTTGCCTGGTTACCAAACCTAGGAAATGAAAATTTTACATTTCGTCGAGTGGGAATCGAACCTGTCGCGTTTACAGTCGTACGCTTGTGCCTCTGCGCCACGACAGGAGTTAACACGCTAACCCATACATCAGAGTAGCCAAAGTGAACCAAGTGTCAAGACACTCTGATCACAGCATATTCTACATTTTAAAATATTATATCGATTTCTTTCTAACTTATAAATTGATCTTTTTTTTAATTAGTCTAAAACCGAGAAACCTATAGTGTTAAGCCTATTTGCAGCTCTTTTAGACGTCGAAAAATAAAATTCTAATTAAAATCGTTCTTTTGTTTTAAATTATAAACGCTTTAGGGCACAAACCAGTCATGTAAATTGGGTACAGTATTTAAATACAGAATTTAATTCATTAATATATTATTCATAATATAATTGAAGCCATCGTAGCGCAGTGGAACGTCTGACTGTAAGCAATATTGGTTATAAGTTCGATTTCCATTCGGGGCAATGATTATATTTGAATTATTATCGAGAAATGATAAATATGCTTTAATAAAATAATAAAAATGCTTTTTATGCTTTTTTAATAAAATAATAAAAATGCTTTGGCTAGACAAAGCGCGGCGTTGAGTTCCACTCAGCACGCATTGTCCCGATTCGGCGGAAAGTGGGTAACGGAGCGTCTTAGCACTAGGTTCTCTCTGACAACCCTGCTAAATGACAAAGTGTGGATCTCCTAATAATACAATTAAATAATGTATTATTTATTCGTTAAGCCACTAAACACCTTAAGTTTCCAATATATTTGTTCGAGGAAGTAAACTCGGGCAACGTACGTAGCCAGCAAAGAGAATATTATTACGTCAAACATTACATGCTTACATGCATACATCACCAAAACCAAAATCTGACACTCAACTAATAAAAGAGACTCCCTAACACATATCGTATCGTTGTAAGAGGAACTCTGAGCAGTGCCTAGGACTGGCGCCCCAAATGTAGGTTTAAAAGATCCCTTTAAAATGCATAAACGGTCACTTCCACTGCCCGAGCTGCTCTCTCTAACTAACATTTACGAGCCCACCATCACTAGGTTATTTCCATCTACCTTACAATAGTTACAATTACGACAGGTTGTGGGTTCGATTCCCTCTACAGGAAATCAAAATATTAATTAATAATTAGTATTTTCCTCGCTTTGGTAACAAGGCAAAGCGCTGCATTGAGTTCTATCGAAACCGTTTTACAGAAAGTGGGGTACGGAAATATTAAAAGAGAATGGAGTGTCTTAACAACAGGTTCTCTGGTTCCCTCTGCCTATCCTGCTATGTGCGTGATACAGCGTGAAGCTAAAAAAAATAGTACTCACTGTAGGATATAAGCATTGTTTAATATTCTATTTCACTTGGATGGGAGGAATTTTTAATACACGAACGCTTCAGTTGAGTTTCCACCGCGAATTGAAATAACTACGTTATGTATAATTACGTGGTAATGTGTGTTTAATTAATTTTTTGATGATATAAAGCTTTGCTTGTTGGTTTCATATGAAAATTTTTGCGTAAGAACCTCTATACGAGGTTTTCAAATTAAAATAGTAAAATTTGTGTAAAATTAGAAATTAAAATTAGTTAGCAAATGTAATAAATGACTAAAAATTCACTTTAGATAGTTATAATTCGTACTTGAACTGATTACAAGCAGTATCGCGATCGTCAAAAGAATCTGTGACCGAAGAATGGTCGTATATACCTTACAGATAAATGCTAGACAGTAGATACTTACTTTTTTATGATTTTAAATAGTCTATGTTAACAATTATTTAGATTATTTAGTTATTAAATGTGAAAACAATACTCAATCGTATATATAAATTAATTATTTCCTAAATTCCTACATAAATAGTAATTCCGTAGTAAAATAGTGATCCAACAATAGCCAAATTTAACGATGACTAACATAATTTTATAAATAAATGTAAGAGTAACAATCAAATTGACATCTTATTTCCTTACAAAGTGAACTATTTACTTAAATAATATCTTAGGACTTATTATTTTCCGCCACTTTTGATGTCCCATTTAAACTCAGTTAATATTTGACGAATAGTTTTTGAGTTATTCGTAATACATTTACTTTTTAAAGCATTTTATTTGATTGGTTTTCTCTTTTGTTAAAATATTAATAATAATTTTAGTTTTAGCCCCTCTGTCGCCTTTCAATTAATGATTATTATTATTTTTCAATATAATAAAAATTCCATCTTCCTCAGAAATAAGTTACATTGTCAAATATAAGGGTGAAAGGTTGAGCGGTAAGGAATGAAGAGGGAACCCTCGGTTGACCTTCGAAAATACAGAAAAGTCAATGGATACTAGAGTGTGATCACGTATATATTAAATCTATCGGCTAATAGTGGTCAATAAATGTGTATAAAATGAAATAAGAGTATTGTACAAAGTTATTGTTATTTTTTATGCTATGAATGTCTTTTTATGTTGTAATTTTTTTTGTGTATGTACACACAGGTTGTGGGTTCGATTCTCACTCCAGGACATGAAAATATTAAATTATATTTAAGAATATAAATTATTTTTCCTCGCTCTGGTAACAAGATAAAGCGCAGCGTTGAGTTCTGCCACTCAGCACGCAAAGCCTCAATTCGACGGAAAGTGGGGAACGAAAATGTTAAGAAAACAGAGTGTTAACTAGGTTCTCTGGCTCCCTCCACCTACCCTGCTATGTGCGGGATTCATCATAAAGCTAAAAATGCTAAATGCTATTTTTAAAAGATCACAGCACCGGCTTTCAAATATATGAATACATATTTATAATACATTTACAAGTACTATGAAGGTCCTCTTATCATTGTTAGATTATTTAATGAATACTATAAGTAATATTTATTTTTTATATTTTATGATTAATAATTTTCGGAACGTCGTGGAGAGGAGATAGAAAAAGGCGGGAAAGGTTGTCGGGCTTTTGAAAGGGAGGGGACATTGTTGGTTGAGTTAAGGAAAAATAGTTACAAAATAAAGAAGATTAAACATCATACTTCAAGTATTTATTATCAATATTTCCACCTTTTTCAATAGGTATAGAAACTTCACGCTGTATCGCGCACATAGCAGGGTAGGCAGAGGGAACCAGAGAACCTAATGTTAGGACACTCCGTTCTCTTTAACATTTCAGTTCCCCACTTTTTGCCGATTTGAGGTATTGCATGCTGAGTGGCGGAACATAACGCCGCGCTTTCTTTTGTTATCAGAGTAAGGAAATGAAAATACTAAATATTATTTATTATTTTCATTTCTAGGAGTGACTGACGAATTGTCACATGTCGCTGAAATTTGTATTAAACAAAATTATTTTAAGCGGATTAATCGCATATATTTTGGTATTCGGAAATACATTCATAAACTGACAGACGAATGCCACTTCAGTCTACCCGAGACCACGAACTACTGTAAAGTGTTCGAAACGTCGGGTTTCCAAAAATGTATTTCCGTATACTAAAATATACGCGATAAATCCGGTCAAACTAGTTTTATTTAATATGTGTAAAAATCGTGAAAAACAAGGATCTCATTAGCTGAAATTTGGTTAGAATTTCTTTGAGATTTTTTGGGAAGTGTAGAACAGCACCAAGAGATAATTTAGTAATAATGTAAGTTATAGAACAAAACTAAAAAAAATATTTGTTATATTAGGTGAAATATAAATAAAAAGAAAGATATTGAAAATAAATTTTGCTAAGTTGTGTCGTGTGCGTGTGCGTGTGCGTGTGCGTGTGCGTGTGCGTGTGCGTGTGCGCGTGCGCG
>JAKGSA010000803.1:98908-137066 GCA_033558755.1 Philaethria dido
TTAGAGGTTTAAAAATACATTTAAGTATCTAGGACTTGGTAAAGATCCCGTATGTCGGACTCAAACGAATACCGACTAAAAACAATCCTCTATCGTCAGTCTCCTTGATCCCCACGGCATGGCCGCTAGGCATTACATCGCGGGGGGGAGGATTTAGCCGCAGCTCTGTCCTATGAAGGGGCTATTTAGGCCAGCTTCTTCTGCTCCTGTTCTAGTTTTCGCAGTATGTTTATCACGGTTGTAGAATATGCGCTTGTAAGTTGCCAGGCCGAAGACGACGATAGCATTGTACCTATCAGAGTTTCAGGATATATTTTGCATCCTTCGTCTTCTTCCCAAGAATTCCTGGCTTCGTTGAATCGAGGGCAGTTAAAAAAGACGTGTTCTGCATCTTCAATTATTCCAATACAGTTCGGACAGTCAGGGGAATCTTCGTGTTTGAACCTATGGAGGTACGCACGGTAGCAGCCGTGGCCGGATATCATCTGGGTTAGGTAGTAGTTTAACTCTCCATGGTCCCGATTCACCCATGGCTCTAGGTCTGGTATTAGCCTACGTGTCCATCTTCCTTTCGTTGACTTATCCCAGAGCGATTGCCACTGTTGCAGGCTCTTCAATCTTCCTTTGGTTCGAAGCTCAACCGCAGTCAGATCTGGGTTGCATTTTTTGCTTTGATGCATATATTTCCTTTCATCAGCAAGGATCGCAACAGGCACCATACCCGCTATCACACACGCTGCATCTTCCGATACTGTACGAAAGGCGCTAGCTACTCTTAGTGTGCTTATCCTATATACTGAGGCGAGTTTCTGTCGGTACCCCCGCTTTCTCAGCTCGTCAGAATATATGGGCGCACCATACAGAAGCACTGACGTGGTCACCGATGCTAATAGCTTTCTTTTGTTTTGCTTGGGTCCTCCGACATTAGGCATGAGTCGGCTTAATTTAGCTGCCACCATAGACGCTTTTATTGCAGTTTTCTCTACCTGATCTTTAAAATTTAGCCTATGGTCGATCATTATTCCTAGGTATCGTATAGCTGGTTGAGTTACTATATCACAATTGCCGACATTGAGCGTAATCGTCTCTGCAACTTTCCTGCCGGTAATTAAAACCGCCTCTGTCTTCTGCTCAGCCAGCTCTAGTCCGACTGACTTCATCCACCGGGCAATTATTTGGAACGATCTTTCAAATGCCCATTTCGCTTCTTCCAAGTATTTAACCACTATCACGATGGCTAAATCATCAGCAAATGCGACGAGTTTAGTTTCGCTGGGTAGGTTCTTCTTCAAAAGTCCATCATACATAATGTTCCATAAAAGTGGTCCTAGGACTGATCCTTGTGGGACGCCTCCAGTAACTTTATACTCCTCTCGTCCGGTTTGCGTGGTGTATGTTAGAACCCTATCAGAAAAGTAACTAGCTACTATTTTGCATAGGTATAGAGGTACTTTCATCGAGTTAAGTGCTTCCATGATCACTTCCCATTTCGCCGAGTTGAAAGCGTTTTTAATGTCCAGCGTGGCAACCAGACAGTATTTTATGGAGCCACCCTTCCATCTTTTCCCAAATACTGCTTGTTTTGCTGTACTGACCACTTGTTCTATAGCAGCTAGCGTAGACCGGCCTTTTCTGAACCCATACTGTGAGTCGGCTAGGTGGGGTTCGACTGCTACTTCGATTCTGTTGTGGATAATACGTTCTAGGATCTTCCCCGCGGTGTCGAGCATACAGAGTGGTCGGTATGAAGATGGTTCGTCTAGTGGCTTCTTCCCTTTAGGGAGGAGTACTAGTCTTTGTCGTTTCCATATAATGGGAAAAGTGCCTTCTAATAAGCAGCTGTTGTATGTCTCCAAGAAAGCTTCTGGTATTGCCATAACCGCTTGTTTAAGAGCTACGTTAGGAATCCCATCTGGTCCTGGAGCTTTGTTGTTCCCAACCCTACCACATGCTATCATTAGCTCCTTCTCTGTGATAGGTGGGATTTCTCCCGATTCTTTAATCCTTAGTTGAAAGGAGGATTTTGGTTGCGTAGGGAACAGAGTACTTACAATTCTCCCCAATAAAATAGGACAAGTGGGCGTTGCATTTCCTCGTTTCAGTTGTTTAACTACAATCTGGTATGGCTTGCCCCATGGGTCTTTCTCCACCTCTTCCAATAGTGTTGCCCACGTACTTCTCTTGCTCTCTTTAATGGCTTTGTTTAATTTTAATCGCGTATCTTTATATTTGCCGTAGAGCTCGTGGAATAGTGGTGTTTTCCGAGCCCGTTGGGAAGTTCTGCGAGCCTTGATACATATTCTCCTTAATTCGGCGATGTTATAGTTCCACCAGTACACCGGTGGAGATCGTTTATTGTTGCGTCGCCGTGGCATTGTTGTATCGCAGGCCTCAGACACCCTCCTTATGATTTCGACCGCCTTTTTATTGGCACTTTTGTCCAGCAGTGGTCGGTCTTCAAGTGCTATCTTAAACACGTCGGAATCATACGCGCAAGTCTTCCAGCCTACTAAATCAGGTTGAGTATGTGGTACTCTGTTAGCATTAGGCTTGAGCGATACCTCCCAGTATATGGCACAGTGGTCGCTAGCAGTGTAAGTACCAGAGACCTCCCAACTGTTATTTCCTCTCGCTAGAGTACTGCTGACGAAAGTGAGATCCACGATTGAACTCGCCTCGCCTCTTGAGAACGTGGGCTTATCGCCTGTATTTAGTAAGACGACGTCCAGTACTGTCATCGCTTCCAGAAGCAGACAGCCTCTGGTATTAGTGACTTTACTACCCCACTCCACTGCCCAAGCGTTAAAATCTCCAGCAATGGCTACAGGGGAGTACATTCGGGCATCCTCCACTAATTTGTCCAGGAACTCGGTGAACTCCTCGTGAGTTAGGCTTGGTGGTGCATAACAACTGTAGAATTGTATGCCATCAAATTTGGCTCTTAAGAATCCGGAACCCTTTTTTTGACTGCCCTGGAGAGGTGTCGTGCCGCACGCCCAGATGACTGCCTTTTGTTGCAAATCGGTGGCCCAGTTTAGGGTATTAAGCTGCTTATATGGTTCTGAGGCTAGTACTATGTCTAACTTCAGTTCTCGTGCAGTCTGCATAAGTAGATCTTGGGCAACCTCACAATGATTGAGATTGATTTGCAACACCCTAATCATTTTTGAGGCCGTCTTATCATCTGGAGGGCTTTTTTAAATACAGGGCAACTACTACATCCTGCAAGGTGAGCACAGTCTTCAGTATTCCCATTATCCACACAGAGGACACACTGGGCTTCCTTAGTGCACTCTTTGGCTTTGTGGCCTACTGCTCCACATTTGGCGCAAGTCTTCGATCTATCTTCCTTGTTGCTGCATTTGCTTGCAACGTGGCCAAAGTGCCAGCACTTGTAGCATTTTGTAGGCCTTTGGATAGCTCTTATTCTACAGTTGACCCAGCCTATTTTAATGTTTTGCCGCTCTGTCAAGGTTCTAGCCAATCCTGCTTCCACTTTTATTGACGCTGTAAGTGTTCCTCCGTATGCTTTGCGAAGGGACTTTATGCAGTGCTCAGTAATATGGCTTCCTTCACCAGTTATTTTATGTAGAGCTTCTACAATTTCAGGCAGTGTCGTAGTCTCATCTAGGTCTTTGATCTCTAACTCTTGTTCAGGTACCTTGCATACTACCGTAGCATCCTCTCCAAGGACTGCAGAAATCGTATTTCTGATCTCCTGAGTCTTGTCGGTTTGGTTTCTCGCTAGGATAAGAAGCATATCTCCTGTAGTGGTCCTTCTAATTTTATCCACGCATTGGCTTATATGATCCGCAGAAGTGTCTTTCTTGACCCGCTTGAGGATCTCAGCGTACTGATCTTTCTGGCTTGGGCGAATGATAAGTGCAGTAGTACGTGTTGCTGCTATTTTCTTGGGTTGCTTCTTCTTTTTAACTTCTTTCCATTCAGAGTGATCTTGCGGAAGAGTCTTGCGCTTCGGTTCAGGCCTTGCTATGATGGTTAAGTCTGTTGCATTAGTCTTCCTCATTTTTGGCGCCTGACCTATCTCCATTGGCGAAGAGCGTTCCTTTCTTTTAACTTTCCGAACTTTTCGGACCTTTGGTGATGCCGACTTGCCGTCTTCTTCAGTTTCTGAGTCTTTAATCGTCGTCTCCGAATACATTCTGTTAAGCGATGGTGAGGTTTGCACCTCTCCTACAGATGTAGTGACGTTGGTTTTTCCGATGTTTTCGAACTCTTCTATGATCTTTTTGAATGAGCTACCTAGCGTAGCTACATACTTGCGTATCTCTCCATGTACGTTCATCTTACCCTTTATGAACTCCGCCAGGGCACAGATTGTATTTTCATGGCGCCCCATCGCCTTCTTTAACTCCATCATTCTCTCATTTGTGTCGGTTTGTTTATTTATGCTCATATTGTTCCCACGAGAACCTAGGGAAATACACAGTCCGCTCCGGCAGAGCCCCGGTTGCCAGAGTAAGGCCACTAATGTATGTATGTATATGTATGTATGTATGTATGTATGTATGTATGTATGTATATATATGGTCACCTTCTCACTCTCCCTCTGCAATATATTTTATGTGGTCAGCACTAGGTCGTGGCGCGCCAGTCGCTGCGGGTGCGTGGCGCGCGCGGCGCCGTGGTGCAGCGCCACGGAGAGCGCGTGCGCCGCGCAGTGTTTGGTCACTTCGCCCGCCCACTGCTGCATGAGGGACGCCGGGCACACCACTAGCGTGCCACCACGTACCACTACCAAACCACGCCAAAAATATTAACTTCTTTTTCTTTTCTTCATTAACTTTCACCCTGTATCCCGCATATAGCAGGCGGAGGGAACCTCCACTTTCCGCCGAATTGAGGCATTGCGTGCTGAGTGGCGGAACTCAGCGCTGCGCTTCGCCTCGTTACCGAACCCAGGAAATGAAAATACTACACTTTACATTTCCTGGAGTGGGAATCGAACTCACAACCTGTCGCGTTTATAATCGCACGCTTGTGCCCCTGTGCCACGACAACCGTTAAATATAAACATTTGTATATATATCGTGTATAGCAACGTTTCCCAGCCTTTTTAGTCCATTGACCCTTAGAAAATCGAGCACGGTTTTCATGGACTCCCTTAATAAAATAATAATAATATTTTATTTATTACAGATGCAAAAAATTGAACATTCACACCCTGTATAAATGTTTGTCTGTATAGATATGTGTGCGTATGATGATGATGATGATGATCTACATTCTGTGCAAATGTGTATTTATCACCACCACGGTTGATTATACGTTTTACTAAACATACATACCATACTAGACATGGGCGTTTTGTTTTTAGCTGTAACGTTACATATCGGATACCATGAAGTTTTTCATAATCGATATCATATTCGTTTTCAGATATCCGAGTTTGCGTTTCGAAAGTTGTCGTTATAATTTGGTGTTCGTTACAATTTAATTTTCATATTATCTCATCGTCAGTCGTTACGTTTTGTATTGTAGTTGTTGTTTGATATCCGGATATGATCATTTAGATATCGATATGATATGATATAAGAGTCGAAACCGTTTTTTGTTACGTTTTGATATATCGGTTTCATCCTAATACATACACGTAATATATATATGGTCACCTTCTCACTCTCCCTCTGCAATATATTATAATGGTCAGCGCTAGGTCGTGGCGCGCCCAGTCGCTGCGGCTGCGTGGCGCGCCGCCGCGCCGTGGTGCAGCGCCACGAGCGCGTAATGCGCCGCGCAGTGTTTGGTCGCTAACGCCCACTGCTGCGCAGGGACGCCGGGCCCACCACTAGCGTGCCACCACGTACCACCTACCAAACCACGCCAAAAATATTAACTTCTTTTCTTTTCTTCTTTAACTTCACCTGTATCCTGCATATATAGCTTGAGCGGGAGGGAACCTCCACTCCTCCAGATGAGGGCATTGCGTGCTGAGTGGCGGAACTCAGTGTTGCGCTACCTCGTTACCGAACCCAGGAAATGAGAAAATACTTTACACTTTACATTTCCTGGGTGAAGATCGAACTCACAACCTGTCGCGTTTATAATCACTTTTTGCTTGTGCCCCTGTGCAGTAACCGTTAAATATAAACATTTGTATATATATCACGTGTATAGCAACGTTTCCCAGCCTTTTTTAGTCCATTGACCCTTAGAAAATCGAGAGCTGTTTTCCAATGAGATCTGTGAAATCAATAAACTGTATAGTGCTGTTTGTGGAGTGCAAAAAAAAAACAGAGCCCTGACCCGATACTAATAATAACTCTATTATGAAAGAATAGAAATAAAAAAAATGTGAAGGTGATTTATGTACGGTCCAGAGGTGAGACCGCGTACCCCCATACATATACTTGCCGACCCCCAAGGATCCGCGGACCACAGGTTGGGAAACGCTGGTCTATATTGTAAACTTGTTAATCCATTTTTGTGGTTTCGTTTTTTTTAATATTCAAAAAAGTCCAAAATATACGTTTCGAGAAAAAAATAGAAATTTGTCCACAGTATACACAGTAGAGACAGTAGTGTCTCAATTCAATCGCATGTTAATTATTCCACAAAAACGTCTAATGATAGCGAATTTGTTCTATAATCTTCTAAAAAATCTTAGCCAATTTATTTGTAACATATACATAATTTAAAAATTATCTTAAACTCCACTTAGCACGCAATGCCTCAATTCGGCGGACAGTGGGGAACGGAGTGTCTTAACACTAGGTTCCTTCTGCCTACTCTGCTATGTGCGGGATATAGCGTGAAACTATGTATGTATGTAAAAAAAAACACTCACATTGTGATTTCCTTTCAGTAATGTCATCATCATCATCATGGTCAATAGAAGTCTCCTTATCACTGACGACTAGCGCTATCATGGTGATTGTTTTGCCCAGACCCATGTCATCAGCTAAAAGGTAGAATTTTATTAAACATATTTTTTTATAATTAATTATAGTTACACGAATCAATGAGCATCTAAATTATTAAAAAAGTGAATTCAATAAATGCGCCTGTTCTTGCAAATAACAAGTTTTTGTTTCATCAAAATCGGGCTAGGAAATTGCGGCCTCTTAAAGTTTGAATATTTTCAAAATAAGCGTTCCGTCGACATCGTTTGGTGACGTCACGTGGCGATGGGTATATGTGCGTGTGGCGGTTGTGTGTGTGCGTGTTGTTACAACGTACATGTATGTAAGTGTGCACGTGACGTCACACAGTAGCGCTACTAGCGCGACCGAGGCTGCACTTTAACGCGACATATCTCACTCATTTTTGAAGATAGAAAAAAATAAAAACAGATTCTATTTTCTTCAGTTACCTTCTACTTAGATATGCTGTTAGCTAAAAACGTTGCTGTGACTCATTATACTGGTTACTAGTTAAAGTAAAACAAATGGGTGTGGGTTTGATTTTCACTCAGGGGATATATTGTATTTAAGTTATTATTTTTGTGCTGCAATATGACAAAGCAATGAGATTCACTATATATTACGCATGTCTCGAATTCGACTGGAAAGTAAATAACCTTGAAATACATAAGAAAAACATGCTATTAAGAAAAAAAGACTTGTTACTCTATTAACACATATTATTCTATACATAAATATAATATATTCAATATTTTGAGACAGAAATTTTCGTAAGAATCTGCAAATAGCTATTGAGACTGGGGCCCATAAATAATTTTAACAAAAACGCCTTCTAAACTGACTGACTGCCTGACAATACTGACGAATTCAACAAAATAAATTTAAAATCCCCATACCCAAAATCCCACCAGCGGGTCGCTGCGTCTCCCTCCACTTCAGCCACGTGAGCCCGTTCACCTGGTGCGGCATCAGCGGCGTGCGGAGCCCTGCGGGGGGTGGCACCCCCGCATCCTCCAGGCCTCCACCCTCGCTCTCCGGCGGCCGCGAATCCAGCGACTCGTACAAGGAACGGAGACGCTCCTGGATTAGTGATCTTTCCGCCATGTGCGTTGCCATTGCTGGGGACAGTGAAATTTTTATACATACATAGATAGCTTCACGCTGTATCCCGCATATAGCAGGGTAGGCAGAGGGAACCTATTGACAGACAATCCGTTTCCCACTTTCCGCCGAATTGAGGCTTGGATGCTGAGTGGCGGAAAAATTCCATTTCCTGGAGTTGGAATCAAACCCACAACCTGTCACGTTTACAGTCGCACACTTGTGCCTCTGCGCCACGGCAGGTGATATTCATTAAAGGTTTTTTTTTTTTTTTTTTGAGGCTATCGTTGCGAAGTGGGATAATGTGGTATGCGATAACTATGGGTTTAATTCCAATCTTTATTTTATTTATTTATTTATTACATTTATTTACTGTACTGTAAACTGTTGACATTGCAAAAAGAAAAAACCCTTAAATAAACGAGAAAACCGCTGGAATGTCAGGTTTTGTGAGTTCTTGGATATCTCACTAGGATTCCCTGTGCGGAGATATCCAATGATTCCTGAACGGAATGGTGTAGTACTGTTAAAAATATTGATAAATAATAAATATAACTTATTAATAATAATAAACTTATATATATATATAAACAATAAAAATTATCTACTCATATTTACCTTGTTTTCCAAACATTCTCGGCTGCACTGCATTGTTCGCTTTTTGTATATCATCCCAAGAGAGACCTTTATTTTCGTTAATATCTTTTTCATCTATAAGAAAAAATATATAATTAATAAAAAAATATATATTGTACATAGCTTCACGCTGTATCCCGCATATAGCAGGGTAGGCGGAGAGAACCTAGTGTTAAGACACTCCGTTCCCCACTTTCCGCCGAATTGAGGCATTGCGTGCTGAGTGGCGGAACTCAACGCCGCGCTTTGCATTGTTACCAAACCCAGGAAATTAAAAGTTCCTGGAGTGGGAAGCGATAGGTTGTGGGTTCGATTCCCACTCGTAATGAAGATTTTCATGTTCTGGATGCGGTAACAAAGCAAAGTGCGGCGTTGAGTTCCGCCACTCAGCACACAATGCCTCAATCCGGCGAAAAGTACCTGTGTAACTGTAAATTCTGATTTTTCTATTTCATGTCTAGAGTAGACCCGGTTAACGTTTCTATAATAAATTATTTTTCATAACGAGGGCTTTTTCTGTTCTTTTTTTTTTCAACTTCACGCTGTATCCCGCATATAGCTGGGTAGGCAGAGGAAACCTAGTGTTAAGACACTCCGTTCCCCACTTTCCGCCGAATTGAGGCTTGGATGCTGAGTGGCGGAACTCAACACCGCGCTTTGCCTTGTTACCAAACCCAAGAAATGAAAATACTCAATTTTACATTTCCTGTATTGTATCAAACACACATATATTATTTTTATACTTGAAAATATAAAAAAGTTGATTTTTAATAAATTATATTTAAGCTAAAAGTGTTATTACCAGGTTCCACCACCATATTAGCGACTTTGTCCCCTTGCCGGCGCGCTTCCTCCTCTAGCGCAGTGAGACGCTCTATGAGCTTCTCGCCACCGTCGGGTAGTGTCTTCACATCCATGCTCTCTAGGATATACTATGTACAGACAAACAAAGATTTTTATATATATATTTTTATGAAATCTAAATAGTTCTATTGTATTTTTTATTATACAATGTTTGAAATAATGGTGCGACGGCGAAACAATATTTTTTTTATTAAATAGTTCTCGATTTAATATATATTTTTGATTTATTTTTTTAGTTGTTATTGTGGAATTTTAAACATACTCAAACTTGTAACAGATTTTCCAATATAACTAACGACGTTCTTTCTTTATTACTCATAAGTCGTAACAAAACAGTTCGAATATTATCATTATCACTTCCGTTATTTTAATAGGTATGTCCCTTTACAAAGAATCTATAAAAGCCAAAAACGTTTCGTTTACGGTTAGAGATACAGCTCTGGGACAATCTATTCAAATGGGAGGGGCTAAACCTTTTTTCGCGTCGACGAGTCGACTCGCGGGGTCTGACACACTTCCGATCTGGCGCTTGCGCCAGAACCAACAAATACATACTACTTATGTATTTGTGTATGTATGTATGATAAATATATATAAATAAAATTATTATAAAATAAACAGTCGTCCCTTTTTTCCACATAACAGGTATTTATGGTTAAAGAACATTTAGTGTAAAGAAATTCCGCATTTCACTTTGCGACTGCGAAACTTAACCGCGCGCATTGCCTTAATGTGAAAATAATTTAAATATAATCATTACCCTGAAATAGGATTGAACTCACAACCAATAGCGTTTATAGTCAAATGTCTGCTCCACGTTTAAAAAAAATGAAATATCATTAGAGTAACCTTTTTTAATTTTCTGCAGTGGCGAGGGGTGAAAATGTTAGATAGGCAAGCCGGTAAATTTAGAGAAGCCGATGTATATTTATGGAAGCCGGTACATATATTTAGGGAAGCCGGTAATTTTTAGAGAAGCAGATATATTCAGGGAAACCGGGATAGGATGTGAAGGTATTTAGTAATTTCACTATCGAATTTTGGCGACGACATTTTTTTAGATCTTTGAGATGTCAGAGCTGTTTTGCAATTTTATGCCCAATATTTTCCTGGTGACATTTTTTTAGCTCTCACACCTTGTTTGACTTTGTTTTTGCTAACTTCTCTCGTCTCGTACATGGACTTTGGATGGAAAAGTTAGACCAGCCGGTGGGAGCCGCGTTGTATGGACGCCACGCCACTGGTAACCTGCTATATGCGTGATACGTAAAAAAAAAAATAACTTACACGAATATTCTTCAAATCCTCCCTAAGGCCATTTAATTTGTTCAACTCTTTCTCCCGTACATGTTTCTTAACGTACACCACTTGGTTGGGACAACTTTGCGGTAAGAGGTACTGTTTGATATCACTGTCCGTTCGTTTGGGTTTCTCTTCCTCTTTAATTTTCGGCGGTTTCTTCATGTTTGGGGATTTCTTCTCTTCTTTTACCTGGAAACATCGAATTAGTTATTTTATGTATATATATATGTATATATTTTAAAAAGTGGCAGAAGTAAATTTTCAAAAAAAGTAACTTATAAGAGTATGAGATGAATATAGGAGTATTAGTATAGTTGTAAAGTTAATTGTTTTTATAATTTTCCGCTACACTTAAAAAGTATTACGTTACATGACATAATTTTTTTTTTAACTTCACGCTGTAACCCGCATATAGCGGGGTAGGCAGAGGGAACCAGAGAACCTAGTGTTAAGACACTCCATTCTCTTTCAACAATTCCGTTCCCCAGTTTCACTTACATGACATAATATAATAGATATATAAAATATATTATATAACGTATTATTCAATTACCATGTTTTAGCTTCGAAAATATTAATATTGTGTACTTAATTTAATATTGACTTCATCTGATGTATTTATATATTTCGATAGAAACAAGCTCAATCCTTACTAATATTATAAATGCGAAAGTAACTCTGTCTGTCTGTCTGTTACGCTTTCACGCCTAAACTATTGAACCGATTTTGATAAAATTCGGTAAGAAGATAGAACTAAACTTGGGAAAGGACATAGTATACTTTTTATCGCGAAAAAAATGATAAAGGGGGTTGAAATAGGAGATGAAAGTTTGTATGGAAGTTCCTTAATGTCAAACATAAAATCATGTAAGATTGTTTAACTGTTTACAACTTCACCACATAAACCACTTAACCAATTTTGACAAATAGTCTAGACCTTGGGAAAGACTATAGGATACCTATTATCATATCGCGCGATATAACCGAATTTCACGCGGGCGAAGCCGCGGGCGGAAAGCTAGTATTAGATAATATAGTCATTCAATAATAGCGTGACCAATTATAACGCCATGTAATGTTAAATATCATCATAGTTATTCAATAAAGAATAACAAAATTATAAGTAAGCGCGACAAATTGTGGGTTCGATTCCCACTCCAGGAACTCCACTTTTTCATTTCTTGGATTTGGTAACAAGGTATAGCGCGGCGTTAAGTTCCGCCACTCAGCACGCAATGCCTCAATTCGGCGGAAGGTGAGGAACGGAGTGTCTTAATACTAGGTTCCCTCTGCCTACCCTGCTATATGCGGGATACAGCGTGAAGCTATGTATGTATGTATGTTATTCTTTATGTTTTTGTGTTATTTTGGTTTCATTTTTGTTAATTATCTTCGAACTCATCCCTTCTTATAGCTTATTGTAATTTTAGTTTATATATAATGTTTAAGTTTATAGAATTGTGAAACCGGAAACATCAAAGCATATCGTGTTTGCTTCCAAACGGTTATGAAATCACAGAACCATTTTATGCGAGTGATATGAAGTTTTGTAATATTTATGTAATAACCACTAGCGAACCTAAATAAATAAATAAATAAATTCGTGACGCATTTTCGTTACATTGAGATCCAAAACACAAATATTCTAAAGAAGATTCACTATATAGCTGTGTAATATAAATATTAAGTAAACAGTATTCGCCAAATGACCACTCCTAGTAATAATTATTGAGTAAAGGAGCCTTATAAAAATCTCCACTACAAGAACAAAGAAGTTTTAACAACGCGTCTTTAAAAAGAAGGTAAAAGGTATGAATATAATAAGAGAAAGTGGAAACAGAGTGTCTTGGCACTACGATCTTTCTGATTATCTATATATAGATATGTGAAGCAAAAACTTTGTACCCCTTTATACGAAAATTACGCGGACGGAGGAGCATTAAATTTGGCACACTTATAGTTTACATAGAGAAGTGCAGAATGCAAAATTTTTTTTAAATAATGCATAAAGTCATAATGCATAAAAATCACGTATTTATTAGTTATTTTATAGATAAATGTTACACACACTACCATGGTTTGACATCCATGTTATATGTAAAGTAACATATACATACGTTGCTAGGACGAGTTATTAACGCGTTAATAACGCGTAAACGGGGACACTATTATGATATTACTAATATTTTGGTAGCCTTGATAACTGTCGCTAAACTAGTAATTAATTTATAAATTTAAGTCAAAATATGAGCCGTTGATTTTGAAAGTGAGACAAGTCCATTTTGTAAAAAAAAATATTTAAGGTTGAATATTATTACAAATTAACATAATTTTATGCTTTTAATCAATTAACAATCAATATTATTTTAATTTGTTATTAGATTTTTTTTATAATAACTTCACGCTGTAACCGGCATACAGCAGGGTAGGCAGAGGGAATCAGAGAACCTAGTGTTAAGACACTCCATTCTCTTTCAACAATTCCGTTCCCTACTTTCCGCCGAATTGAGGCAGTGCGTGTTGAGTGGCGGAACTCAACGCCGCGCTTTGCCTTGTTACCAAACCCAAAAAATGAAAATACTAAATTTTACATTTCCAGGAGTGGGGATCGAACCCACAACCTGTCACATTTACAGTCACACGTTTGTGCCTCTGCGCCACGACAGGCGTTTTTAGACCATTTTTTACATTGCATAAAATTATTGAGCGCTATCAGAATTTAACAATTATACCGCAAATATGATAAGCTTACAACATTTGTCAACGACTTTTTCAACACAACTCGGGTATTCACCATTTGAAGCACAGTTATTCAAGTTATAAAATCATTCTGATTATTTTTTGTGGATCTGTCAAAGTAACGTGAAAAATTGTGGAGAATTTTATAAAAAATTAATTAATTCCAACTAATTAGTGGTGTAATAACGCCTGTCGTGGCGCAGAGGCACAAGCGTGCGACTGTAAACGCGACAGGTTGTGGGTTCGATTCCCACTCCAGGAAATGTTAGTATTTTCATTTCCTGGGTTTGGTAATAAGGTAAAGCGCGGCGTTGAGTTCCGCCACTCAGCACGGAATGCCTCAATTCAGCGGAAAGTGGAGAACGGAATTGTTGTAAGAGAACCGTGTGTACACTACACTACACTACACTACACACTAGTACACTAGGTTCTCAGGTTCCCTCTATATACCCTGCTATATGCGGGTTACAGCGTGAAGTTGAGAAAAAACAAAAAAGAAAAAAAAAGTTAGTGGTGTATTTTTGAAAAGTAAATCATTATAAATTTTAATTTCGGAAAAATAAAATTATTACCTTTATATGCGAATACTAGGCCTATTACTAAAAAAAATTATAAAAATATGACAGATTTATTACCATACGAGTATGTACAACCCATTTACCATGAATATTTTAAAAATCTTCGCAATTTAACCTAAGAAATATAATCAAAAAGATCAAAGTCAAAGTATTCTTTATTCAAGTAGGGTACAAGCACTTTCGAATCGTCTATTAATTTATTAATTGTTATAATATAACTTATTATTGACTTTTTTATATTTCCATATTTCGCTTTAAAATTATATATATATTTTTTTTGTTTCACTAGACTAAAGAAGAACGAAATAATATTGAAATAAAATATATAAATAAATAAGCTATTAAGCAAAGCGCGGCGTTGAGTTCCGCCACACACAACTCACAATGCCTCAATTTGGCGGAAAGTGGTTAACTGAATTGTTGTAAGAGAACGGAGTGTCTTAACTATATGTTGGATACAGTGTGAAGTTAAAAAAAAAAGGAAAAAAAAATGGAATGTAATTATTATAAATACATTCCAGTATAAAAAAATCAACGGTCTCATCAAATTATTGCTTTTGAAAATGAGACAACTCCACTGGCGCATACCAAAACCTTGATTTTTTTCAGCTAACATGGATAACCATTATTGCATATTAAATTTACATGAAATAAGAACACAAAAAATATAAAATAAATCTATTACTGCGAACTTGCGAACATTTTTAACGCCCTTCAAATGCAAATCATTAAATATCTAGCAATAACATAAAATAGACGAAAATAGAGATGTCTCACTTTCAAAATCGACGGCTCATATTATGTAATAGTTAATAAACATGTCTAAGTCAAAATTGACTAACTAAAACATAAGTGACTAACGACATTAAAAAAAAAAAGTAAAAAAAAATAAAAAAATTTTCAGTTTCAGTGAGGATCTCACCATAGATTTAAGATCCAATTAAATAGTTCTGTATAAGTATGCTTCAAATTAACTCTAATAAATAAAAAGAAACAAACAAAAGGCACGGGCAAGTGTGAACACGTGGATGTAATTTAATTTATAAAAAAAAATGTACAGACAAAAGAAACTACTGGCTATAAGAAGCTGAAAATTGCCACGTAGGCTCCTCAGGGTATAGGGAAGCACTAAGAGATTTCTCGAAATTTCCACGAAAACGAAAAAAGAAGGTATTCTAAGTTACGTACTTTAGGCAAACGAAGTCGCGGGAAACAGCTAATAATATTATATTCTACATACATAGCTTCACGCTGTATCCCGCATATAGCAGGGTAGGCAGAGGGAATCTAGTGTTAAGACACTCCGTACCCCACTTTCCGCCGAATTGAGGCATTGCGTGCTGAGTGGCGGAACTCAACGCCCCGATTTGCCTTGTTACCAAACCCAGGAAATGAAAAATTCCATTTCCTGGAATGGGAATCGAACCCATAACTTGTCGCGTACCTCTGCACCACGACAGGCGTCATATTATTTTTTCTCATAAGAATGTATGTACAACATCACATTGTCACCAATTGCGTATAGTTAATCGTTAATACAAATTTACTTACGGACTTTGGCATTTTCCCAAATCTTACTTTTCTTCGAGAATTATTATTTAATGAAATCACGAATTATTAAGAAATGTATATGAATAACAAATATATGTACACTTTAAATAATTACTTCAGTTCTTTAATTATGTGGCTTCAACTATGAGTAATTAACGAATGACCGTAGACTGCCGTAGATACCGTTTTGAATCTACCTACATTTTTTTAGTCACCCTTAGTAGTTCAGTTTACAATTTTAAAAAATTTATTAATTAAAGAAATTCCGTTTTTTACTTTTTGCCGGAATTTTAAAAATGTTTTAAGTGGCGGAACTTAACGCTGCGTTTTGATTACCAGAGCGGGAAAACACAAAAAAATTACAGATGACCTTTATTTATATTATAATATGTAAATTAATTTTTTTTAGGAGCCCGTCTTGGTGCAGAGGCACGTGCGACTGTAAGCGCGACAGGTTGTGGGTTCAATTCCCACTCCGAAAATGGAATTTTTCATTTCCTGGGTTTGGAAACAAGGCAAAGTGCGGCGTTGAGTTCCGCTACTCAGCACGTAATGCCAAAATTCGGCGGAAAGTGGGGAATGGGGTGTCTCAACACTCTACCTACCCTGCTATATGTGGGATACAGCATGAAGCTATGTATGTATGTATAATTCTCTGTTATAAGCCTAAAAAATGATCTTCCGTACACAGCAATATTGGTAGAAATATATTAGTATTTTGGCACTCAATTCGAGCAAATTCATATAGATTTAAGGAACCCAACGCCACGCTTTGCCTTACCATAGTGAGGAAAACATAATACTTCAAATATAATCATTTCCCCCAAATTATAATGGACTCAACTCATAAATATATGTATGTATGTATGTATGTATATCCTATATATCGATGTATATATTCATATATATATGTGTCTAAAAGTAAGGTGACTTTGTATTTTTAAGAAAAAATATTTATTTATTTATCAATATTTATGTTGTCCCTTCAAAGTAGTCCCCTCAGATACAATAATTTATGCCAACGGTTTTTCCAATCAGTCAGTGCTAATTTCATAAGCACTTTTCGGTATAGCCTTGAGCTCTTCCAGCGATGCAGTCTTTATCTCTTCAATCGTTAAAATCTCCGTCCTTTCAGGTCTAGTTAGTCTAGTTAGTTAGTTAGTTTTGGGAACAAGAAAAAGTCACATGGGGCCAAATCCAGAATACATGGTGGCTGAGGCATTGTGGTGTTGTTTTTAAGCCAAAAAATCTCAACAGCAAAGATGAATGATGAGCAATTTCCCCTGAACAAACTTCGCTGACACACGTCTCATGCCCAAAACGTTAGAAAAATTTGATGTGGCACGAGCCAAGCGCCGGAGGCACCAACATCCTCAGCAACTTCTCTGATAGTGATTCGATCATTTTCCAGAACAATTTTCTTCACTGCTTGAACGTTTTCACTAAGCTGTTGACGCTATTACGCAGATTGAGCACTTCCACCCTTCCGAGCATATAGCTCTTGCGCTCCACTCTGCCGGCCAATGAAGGCAAGCCAGAGGCGGGGGATAAATTACAATTCCCCTCCGGAGGTCTCAGGTCCGTGGGGTCGCCACTCCCCAACAGCTCGCCACAAGCTGCCCTGCGGGCATTTATCATTATTATAAAAGCCAACAATATAAATTATTACTAAAAACAAAAAGCTCACCTCGTCTTCATCATCACTGCTCAGCGCTATAATTTCAGGCTTCACATCAATCACTGTTAAGTCATCATCAATAACTTTTTCTTTGTACACCATTTTTATTTCCTTGCTACCGTCCAGACTCTTTGATTTACTATCATTTGTATCAGATCTAGATAAACTTATATTTGAGCTTCTTTTGCTAGAAACACTATTATTGATTTCATTAGTTATGTCATGTAAAGGACTTGCGATGGGTGAACAGGATATTCTAGAACTTTCTCCGTCAACTTTAGATCTTTTTTCTGATGTTGTATGTACATGTACTTCGTCTTCTGGTTGTTCTGACAAATTTATTAGAGAATTTCTCCTAGAAGATTTGGGTGTCTGAAAGACGTTATTGAATTTATATATGACGGACAGGGAATATTATGCCTGGATACTTATTGAAACCATAAATTTATTTGTATATTAAGATTTTCTTTATATGTATATTGAGAAACTTATATAGTTTCAAAAACTTCATATTTAATTAATATTTTTTACAGAAAAAAAATGTATTTCAAAAATATATAAATACATAGTTATCACTCAATTGAAAATTGATAACACAACTATTTAAAAAAATATTTAATTCTTTTAAACGCTAATTATCTTTAGTGTCTTCTATTAATTAGAAACAACTAGCAAATGCCCTTTAAATTATCCTTACTAATATTATAAATGCGTAAGTAACTCTGTCTGTCTGTCTGTCTGTTACGCTTTCACGCCTAAACCACTGAACCGATTTTGATGAAATTCGGTATGAAGATAGAACTAAACTTGGGAAAGGACATAGAATACTTTTTAACTCGAAAAAAAATGATAGAGGGGGTTGAAATAGGGGATAAGTTTGTATGGAAGTTCCTTATTGTCAAACATAAAATCATGTAAGATTGTTTAACTGAATTCCAACCGAATTTCATGCGGGCGAAGCTGCGGGCGGAAAGCTAGTATTAAATAAGTTGTTAAAGTATTTAAATTAATTTAGCTTATAGAAAATATGGACTTACATCATCAGATTGTATATAATCAGAATCGTCACTGTCATTTTCTTTAGGTATTATACCCATAATACTCATTCTTGTTGCTCGAGACATAACAATCTGGTCTTCATCACCTTCATCACTGGTACTAACTCTGTTCTTATCTTTATCACTTTCATCATCATAGTATGTATCATCATTATTTTCCATATTTTCTTTATCTTCTTGACTGCCATGTATTGAATTGTCATTAATTTTGTCATTTTTGTCATTAGCACTGTCACTTTCTTCATTACTATAACTAATCTTATAATTATTCGGTTCTTTATCATCTTCGTCACTTTGAATGCTTTCATTACTTTGGATACTCATATTCCTTATGTCTTGTGTTGTTTTGTTTTTATTTTTAATTCTCAAAGGAGTATCTTTGATGCAGGTTAATTTGGTATTTTTATTGTGTTCTATAATAATCGAATTGTCAGTGTCTGAGTCGACCCTCATAATTCGTTTCTTTGCTTTAGTAGGTCGCCTTCGCGGTATGATTTCTGGTGAAACTTCACCTGGAATAAGGTTTCCGTTTAGAAACTTGATATTTATTAAATTAATTAAGTATTTTCTAATACTACCTCTTTAGCTTTGGTCTAAAAAAATTTAATAAGTTTAATTTAAGCACCGTTTTAATAACATATATATTGAAAATAACACAATTTACCTTCATCGCTACTTAGTATTATAAGATTAGAGAGTGCTTCACTTCTTCTTGACACGGCTTTCGGGGAATGGGTAGACGTGGTCTCCCCTTCGGTCTCATCTGGGATAAAAATAATTTTAATAAATAATCTTTACACAAAATCACTAAGTAAAATGTATTTAAACAATACCTTCTGTTATGGAATGGTCAGATTCGGGGATAAAAGCTGATTTATTTTTCGTGCATGGAATTTTTGTTGGACCTTCGTCTATTAGGCTGTTGTCAATAAACTCAGATTCTGAATCAGTATCAGTGACACCAGAATTGTTTCGATATTCGAAAAACGAATTGTCCATGTTATATAATTATATTTATCTTTAAATAAAATAAAAAAATATAGTTAAAACTAACTAAATTGTTTGTTTCTTTCAAGAAACAACGGATCAAAACCATTTGAAACTATTGTCGTTGTCTGACGTTTTGATAATGCACCATACATATATTTTAATTTTACATTTTATAAATAAAAATGAAATAGTACTTACTAATTAATAGCATTAATGGAGCTTATTTGAAACGTTTTTATTTTTAGCATCTATTTTTCAAAATATTCACAGAAATTATTATTTTTTTGAAGAGCAGACTGAAACTTAGTGTTCTCATTCAATGTGTGTACTTTAAATTCCAGGTATCAAATTGGGGCTTTGGCTCTAATTGATAATTGAATTAAACCTTCTCGGTTTTCGAGAGCATAGCGTATCTATCATATAGTACTTAGTGTTTCACTGGCAGTCTGCTCCCCACTTTCCGCCCAAAACTAAGATATTGCGTATTGAGTAGTGGAATTAAAATAATTTATTTATTCCCCCGAGTAAGATTGAACCCACAACCATTCGTGTTTACAGCCCCAAACGATGTCCCCACCGCGATACGAGGGCTTCAACTCTAAAGTAATTTTACTAAATCTTACAATATATTTATTATCTGTTATATAAACTGTCAAATTTCAAAGAGAACTAATGTTTTGAGTCTATGTTGTTTTTAAACAGTTGACTTGCCAACATTATTTGTTTTGAAGTCCTAAATATAAGAATATTTATTCTATATGAAATAAAGTAATATATACGACATTAATAAATATTAGAAAACATGACTGATTCAATTACAAGAATTTAAAAACTAGAACCTGACTCGGAACTCCGTTTTGAGGTTGAATCTAAAAATGAAAAAGTTGTCTTGGAGGTAGATTTTTTGCATTTTTAGAATATGAAAAAACTTTATCTTGTTTATATTAAAATTATATATTAAGTGTATACATATGTATAAATTGTTAAAATAATGTAAATTAATTTTATTTTTAGGTTAAAAGTGGTTGCACTTGGAACTTTTTGGCACGGAGCTAGTCAAAGGGAAACCTTATGAATTCCATACTGGTGCTAAGGTAGCTGTGTTCACGTGGCATGGGTGTACTGTTGAGTTACGGGGACGTACTGAAGTGAGCTATATTGCTAAAGAAACACCAATGGTATGTAATAAAATTATTTTTTGCTATTAATATACATTTAATGTGCTTAGATATCAATCCTTGGATATTTTTTTTGATATTTTGCCATTTCATTATCATTTAATATGAATAGTATAGAATTTGATATTTTAAAGTAAATGACACATATAGGAAAAGAAAATTCAAATAATTTCTTTTATATATTTTTTTAGGTAGTGTACCTAAATGTTCACGCAGCTCTAGAACAACAAAGAGTAGCTGCAGAACAAGAGAACACTCGAGGACCAGTCACTATGGTGGTAGGGCCAGGGGATGTTGGCAAGTCTACCTTAACTAAAATTCTACTCAACTATGCTGTGAGAATGGGAAGAAGACCCATTTTTGTTGATTTAGATGTTGGGCAAGGACATATAAGTGTTCCGGGGACTGTGGGTAAATATTTGTTATTTCTTATGTTTGTATTCTCAAATATTATAAAAGTTATTGAAGATTCTTTTTGAATTATATATTTAAATAGCTTCATGTTTTATTCTGTATAGCAGGGTAAAGAGGGAGAATATAGTGTCAAGACCCTCCATTCTGCCTGAATTCAGAAGATTGCATGCTAAATGGCGAAAGTCAATATTGCATTATATTTTATGAGAATAAACATATGTAAATAATTTAAATATATTCATTATCCTAGTTGGAATTGAACTTACTACTCCACAATGGCCTCTTTACATAACTTACCTAATTACTGCTTTCAAAAATATATATTATAGTTTATAAGTGATTAAATATTAAATTTATCAATCTTTTACAATAAATGAAACATGAATCTATTTTTAGGTGCATTATTAGTAGAGAGGCCTGCATCCATAGAAGAAGGCTTCAGCCAGCAAGCTCCCTTAGTATACCATTTTGGTCACAAATCACCGGGTGATAATCTTGAATTGTACAACACTATTGTGTCAAGATTAGCTGAGGTTATCGCTGAGAGATGTGAAAATAATAAAAAAGGTATGTTTATATATATATATATATATATATATTTTTTCATCAGAAATAATATTGTTATGTACTCTATTTTTATGTTAAATTAATTAAAAGTAATATGAGCCGTTAATTTTGAAAGTGAGACTACTCCATTTTATGTTATTGCTTTTTGTTTTATTAAAAAACATAAAATTATGTTAATTTGTAATAAGATTCAGCTTTAATTATTTAAAAAAAAATGGAGTTGTCTCACTTTCAAAGCAACGGCTCATATAGTTGGTTTATTGATCAAAGACCTATTAAATAAATTAAGTATATTTTTTTATATGATTATATGTAACCTATATATATAAAAATGATATTGATAAATAGTACATACATACATAGCATCCTACCTGCTATGTGCTGTATCTCGCACATAGCAGGGTAGGAAGAGTTAGCTTTTTGTCTAAATTTGAGAAATTGAGTGTTGTGTGACGTAACTCAACGCCGCGCTTTTGGTTAAACTTGTAAAATTAATGTCTATTATAGATATTATACATTCCCCAAAATGTGGTGGTTCTAATAGCGTACTATTACATTGTCCTCCCCTTCCATCTGTATTCTCTAGGTTGGCAACGCATCTACAACGTCTCTGGTGTTGTAGATGTTCATGGGCGAAGGTAACCACTTACCATCAGGTGGTCCTTCAGCTCGTTTGTCATCCATTATCTATAAAAAAATGAAAACAGTTTATTTTCCTTTTGTTTTTTTTTAGCATCTACTTCAGGAGTAATAATAAACACATGCGGTTGGATTAAAGGAGCTGGGTACAAAGTGTTGACACATGCTGCTCAAGCATTTGAGGTAAGCAAATTTGTTTTTATTGTAGGATAACTTTGAAATATTAAACATTTTAATATTAAAACTTTGCAAGCAAAGATTTTAATTGTGATTCTTTCATGCGACTGTAAACGCGACAGGTTGTGGGTTCGATTCCCACTCCAGGAAATGTAAAATTTAGTAATTTCATTACCTGGGTTTGGTAACAAGGCAACGTGCGGCGTTGAGTTGCACCACTCAGCACGCAATGCCTCAATTTGGCGGAAAATGGGGAACGGAATTGTTGAAAGAGAGCGGAGTTTCTTAACTCTAAGTTCTCAGATTCCCTCTGCCTACTTTTCTAAAGGTGTCCCAAAATTAACGCAAGATTTGACTTTGCCGCCATTTGCTATTATATTCATTATTCATTCGCTATTAAAAGACTAAAATGGCATTTTCTATTTAATTCAAATCTTGCGTTAATTTTGGGACATCCTATATATGCGGGATATACAGCGTGAAGTTAATAAAAAAAAAAATAAAAAAAAAAGCAATGTAACTAATGTATTGTAATAACACATAACTAAAATATAAAAAAGATTTTTATAATTATTATTTTATTTTTGTTTAACTTCACGCTGTATCCCGCACGTAGCAGGGTAGGCAGAGGGAACCACGTATTCTATATCGTTGGTAAATTGACAAAGGGACGTATCTGCAAATTGGTTGTTTCGAGATATTACTGATCAAAAATCCTTTTGTCATTGCGGGAACTGCAACTCTGGCAGATACGTCCTTTGGTCACGGCTTCTCTTTGCGTTTCGAAGGAAGTAAACGCTCGGGGGTTCCCATAACTTCATAGAGACGAGTCTAGTGGTACCTTTAATGAAGTTATCTCAAAATGTCAAAATTTGCAGATACGTCCCTTTGTCAATTTGCCAACAATATATCTCTTAAGATTTCCGTTCTCCACTTTCCGCCGAATTGAGGCATTCCGTGCTGAGTGGCGGAACTCAACGCCGCGCTTTGCCTTGTTACCACAGCGAGGATATCAAAATACTAAATATTAATTATTAAAATATTTTCATTTCCTAGAGTGGGAATCGAACCCACAACCAGTCGGGTTTACAGCCGCATACTTGTAAAATATATATTTATTTTTATGTTTTTTTCAGGTTGATGTGATATTAGTATTGGACAATGAGAGATTATACAATGAGCTCAAGAGAGATATGCCGAAGTTTGTCAAAGTTGTATATTTACCTAAAAGTGGGGGGGTAAGTGCATTTTTAATATTAAAAATCCAAATATTCTTTATTCAAGTAGGCTATTACAAGCACTTTCGAATCGTCAATTTACAAAGGTGTCAGTCGTGTCAGTCCTAACGGAAGCTACCACCGGCTCGGTAGGCAGTTCTGCTGAGAATATGTTACGTAATGCCTCAATTTGGCGGAAAGTGAGGAACAGAGTGACTTAACACTAGGTTCTCAGGTTCCCTCTGCCTACCCTGCTATATGCGGGATACAGCGTGAAGCTATGTATATATAACAAAATATTATTATTCAAATAGACTATTACAAGCAAATCTGATTTAAAAAATTATCATAATTTCTATGTCAAGCGTGAATAACTTGATAACTTGAAAATGCATAATTTTGCAATGCAAGCATTATATATTTGAATAAAAATTGTGAATTCAATTTTTATATTTTTTTGAATTTTTTTGAGTTCCACACTTTTCACCGAATTGAGGCATTGCGTGCTGAGTGGCGGAAGTCAACGCCGCGTTTTGCCTCGTTACCAAACCCAGGTAACGAAAAATTCCATTCTCTGTAGTGGGAATCGAACCCACAACCTGTCGCGTTTATAGTTGTATGCTTGTGCCTCTGCGCCACGACAGTATAGTAATATTACCTAGCTAATTCTAATGAAACATTTGAATTTTATTATTTATATAATTTTTAGGTAGTTGAAAGATCATCAACACAACGTGCTGAGGCTCGAGACGCCCGGATTCGTGAATATTTCTACGGGAAACGAACACCGTACTATCCGCACTCGTTTGATGTTAAGTTTTCTGATTTAAAAATATATAAGGTAAATATATTTTTTATTTTTGGGGCATGCGGACCGCTTAGTAATTATATGCTTACGGCCAAGCTTGTTTTTTATTACAGATAGATATTTTATTTCATATTTTAAGTTCTACAATTTTTTATGTAATATGAATACAAATTTAATCTTTTTTTTTTCTGTATCCCGCATATAGCAGGGTAGGCAGAGGGAACCCGAGAACCTAGTGTTAAGATACTCCGTTCTCGTACAACGGAATTGTTGTACGAGAAGTATCCAGATACGCAGTATCCCGCATATAGCAGGCTATATGCGGGATACTGCGTGAAGTTAAAAAAAAAATGTTACCAGTGAAATGAAAATAATTAAATTATAAATTACCCCAAATAGGAACCCACAACCATCGTGTTGAAAGTCAGACGCTGTCCAACTGCGTCACGATAGTCTTTTAAATAAAAAAAAATACTTAACAAAATTTGAACTCACTTCCCACAGGTAGGTGCACCTTCACTTCCCGACTCGTGCATGCCACTAGGCATGAGGGCGGCGGACGCTCTTACAAAGCTAGTCAGCGTGTGGCCGACACCGGCCCTTGCTCATCGACTGCTAGCAGTGTCTTTTGCACCTATAGACGAGAACAGTGATGGTGCCAGTGTTAGTGCCAGTGTTAGTGGCGGTAGTGTCAGTGGTAGTGCGAATGTTAGTGGCGGTAGTGATGAACACGTGTTGCATTGCAATCTGGCGGGGTTTGTTTGTGTGTAAGTATGTTTTTGTAGATTGAAATAGATGTGAATACTTTTTTTATTAATGGCTTGAATGATTGAATGGCTCTAGAATTCGTTTTGAGTAAATAAATGAGTAATTTATAGAGATTTAATTTATGAGATATTTAAATAATATTATATATACATAGCTTCACGCTGTATCCCGCATATAGCAGGGTAGGCAGAGAGAATCTAGTGTTAAAGACATTCCGTTCCCCACTTTCCGCCCAATTGAGGCATTGCGTGCTGAGTGGCGGAACTCAACGCCGCGCTTTGCTTTGTTACCAAACCCAGGAAATGAAAAATTCCATTTCCTGGAGTAGGAATCGAACCCACAACCTGTCGCGTTTACAGTCGCACGTTTGTGTCTCTGCGCCACGACAGGCGTAAATAAATATAATATAATTATTTTGTTCGCAGAACCGCAGTAGATATGGAAAGGCAGACATTAACCATCCTCTCACCACAACCTCGACCGCTACCCAATACAGTGTTGTTACTATCTGACCTACAGTACATGGACAACCATTAGATTTAATTGAAATTATATTTTAATGCCAATTAACTTATTGACTGATAACTGCTGAACGGATTTAGGTTAAACTTTGCAGTGATATAGACTATACTTCAGAGTAAAACAGGTTACAATTTAAAGTGTGGAGTATTTTCATATATATACATATATTGAAGTTAATATTTCTTGTACAAAATATTGTAATGTATAAGGTTTTGTAAATAAAAGGATTTACTTTTTATATGATGTCTTTTACTTAACATGAACTTTTTATAATCATATCTTTTAACTTCACGCTGTATCCCGCATATAGCAGGGTAGACAGGGAACCTGAGAACCTAGTGTTAGGACACTCCGTTCTCTTTCAACAAATCCGTTCCCCACTTTCCGCCAGATTGAGGCATTGCGTGTTGAGTGGCGGAACTCAACGCCGCGATTTGCCTTGTTACCAAACCCAGAAAATGAAAATACTTCAATTTCCTGGAGTGGGAATCGAACCCACAACCTCTCGCTTTACAGTCGCACACTTGTGCCTCTGCGCCACGACAGACGTTAATCATATCTTAAGATAATTTAATCTACTTACCAGTGGCGAGGGGTGAAAATTTTAGTTAGGCGAGCCGATAAATTTAGAGAAGCCTTTTGGAAGCTTCGTTACAATTCGAGCTCAACATTTTCCTGGCGACCTCTTTTTTAAGATTCGTACTTGTACCTGTCGTGGCGCAGAGGCACAAGAGTGCGATTGTAAACGCGACAGGTTGTGGGTTTGATTCCCACTCCAGAAAAGGTAAAATTTAGTATTTTCATTTCTTGGGTTTGGTAACAAGGCAAAGCGCGGCGTTGAGTTCCGCCACTCAACACGCAATGTCTCAATTCGGAAGAACGGAATTGTTGAAAGAGAATGGAGCCTACCCTGCTATATGCGGGTTACAGCGTGAAGTTAAAAAAAAAAAGAAGTTAGGCAAGTCGGTGGGAACCATGTTGTATGGATGTCTCGCAACTGCTACTTACTTACATAATTTTCATAAAAAATGCCCATAAAAAGTGTCGCCTGTACGTTGTCAGTCACTCAGTAACACAACCTTTATATATATAAAAATACAGCAAAGAAAAGGATTTAGTAGTAACATGGCGTTCCACAGTGGAATGGCATTTTGTATCATAAAATTGTTAGAAGCATGTCATAGCTAGCATATTTGTGGTCTTCAGGCCGATATATAAACGATGTCTATACATAAAAATATTAAATAGTCCAAAAAGCACGTAGCGGTACAACATCAATAATGAACTTCAAATACAGCTTATGTTTTGCTATAGTATTGGCGACCCTGTGTGTCGTCTATACAAATCCTGACGATGAAAAGTACAACGAAATAATAAGTAAGTCAATTATCTATAAGTTAACTTCATATTAAGTATAACATAATTAATGCCGGACAGTGGCTGTTGACGTTTTTTTCAATATTTTCAAACTAGCTATTTACAGAAAAGAAACTTTTTAACATTCCGTAAACTCATCATGCGGGTGACCATTATTGGAAGAGGAGGAGCTTGAGGCAGTGTCTGGGACTTGCGACAAATGTTGGCTTAAGGGGCCCTTTTTAATATGCATAAACGCTCTACTGTCCAAGCTACTCTCTATACTTAATCAGAAGTCGTACATATTTGGCTAGAAAACCCTATTATTAATTTTTGGACTTCGTTTTGTTACGGGAATAGCAATCGCTGCAAACGCAACATTAACGACTATATTTATGTTATTTTCACAGGATGAAACATTTGACATTTCTTGACAAGTATTTACTGTAATTAATACCTACCTACCTAACTTCATGTTTTATCCTTAGCGGGGTATTCAGAGAGAATTAATAATGAATATATTAATTATTAGTAATGATGAATTATTAGTAATTAGTAGTAATAATATATTAATTATTAAACATGGCAAAGCGCGGCGTTGAGTTCCGTCACTCAGCACGCAATGCCTCAATTCGACGGAAAGTGGGGAACGGAGTGTCTTAACTCTAGGTTGCCTCTGCCTACCCTGCTATATGCGGGATACAGCGTGAAGCTATGTATGTATGTATGTATGTATGTATGTATTAGTAGTTAATATATTTTAATATTTATAATCTTGTCAGATTCTTTTGCCATCAATCTTGTCAAATTTTTTTTCTTCTTGAGGATTTTTTTTGATTCTTGGCAGAACCTAGTAAAACAAAATTACTAGTGTGGTACCGCTAATAGTACAGTAGTTAGTAACAGAGTTTAAAATTGAAACAATCTATTAATAAAATAAAGTATAACATTTCCTCTTATAATAGTGAAATATATCGGAGCTGATAAGATTTTGAGAATTTCTTATTTGCAATAATTTGTTTGAAATTGAAGAGCGTATTTATAACTCTCAGGCGATGAAAGGTGCGACTAGCTTGAAACAGAAGCTTTATCTGTTTGTGAACCGAGAAAAATATAATTTGTTCATACTAGGATAAAACATGTACATTAAATATCAGCATTTTCGCCAAATGGGGAACGGAAATGTTAAGAGAACGGAGTGTCTTAACACTAGGTTCTCAGGTTCCCTCTGCCTACCTTGCTATATGCGGGATACAGCGTGAAGGTGAAAAAAAAAAATCGCCAGAAAGGAGGTTCTGAAACTTGTGATTTAAAATAATTAAACTAAATAATATTCATGATTTAATGTATTTTATTCATAGTAAATGATATTATGAATAATGTTAAATATTAATATTGTGAAATTAATCATTATATTGGCTCCAAATAAATATCTTAGTATTTACGACGCAAAATTACCTTTTTTTATAAATTTTGAACCTAATACGCCATCTGAAGATATTGAGTTAAAGAGCTGAAGTTTACAATGAATCCTCTTACTATAGGTCATTAATTAACACTACAGGAAAACGAAAATTCGAAAAAAAGTTATTTTTCTTTCCCTCACGTGAGATTAAACCTGCACCATTGTGTACATACTTTGCTATATACGAGATACGGCGTGAAGCTAAAAAGAAAATACTTAGTGATTTAAATTTATTTACTTACTTACTTAGCTTCACGCATATAGCAGGATAGGTAGAGGGCACCTAGTGTTAAGACACTCCGTTCTCCACTTTCCGCCGAATTGAGGCATTGCGTGTTGAGTGGCGGAACTCAACGTCGCGCTTTGCCTAATTACCAAACCCAGGAAATGAAAATTCCATTTCCTGTAGTGAGAATCGATTCCACAACCTGTCGCGTGTACAGTCGCACGCTTGTACCTTTGTGCCACGACAGGCGTGATTTAAACCTTTTTTGTTTTTTTTTTTCAGATAAAGCAGAAAAGGCTGGCTATAAAGTGTTTACGTCTTTTGTTGTCGGTGCACCATGTCGGGAGCGTGTTATAAAAAGAAACTGTAAGGGTGTGTGTAAGGCTATGAATACTACGAGATCTACAAAAATTACTTCTGACATGTGCTTATGCTATAATTCTGATTTCTAAACTTAAAAATATAAAATGCACCAACATTTAAACAATTTATCATTTAATTATTATTAAAATAAAGCAAATTAAAATAACGAATAGGGTCTATTATTTCGTTTTTTTTAGCTTCACCTGTATCACGCATATAGCAGGGTAGACAGAGGGAACCAGAGAACCTAGTGTTAAGACACTCTGTTCTCTTTCAACATTTCCGTTCCCTACTTTCCGCCGGGCCCATCGCGTTGCAGAGAGAGTTTGGAGAGTGCCTGGGACTTACGACCCAACGTATAGGTTTAAGGGGCCCCTTTAAAATACGCATTAACGTTCACCTCCACTTTCTGCGCTCCTCTCTCTACCTAACCATATTTTAAAAGATTCTACAAATGCCGTCTTTGAAATACGTGCTAAAAATGAACTGATGATAGTTCTAGAAAGGCCGAGATCTTTTAGTAGATTATAGAGATTTCGCTGTTATACCTCTCGTGCCTACTTCTACCGCGTATAAGTTAACCCTAAACCTATTCCTGGTCAGTTCGTTGGTGAGTTCGAAATACTAATAATTGCTAGTTATTTAATTAATACTATAATTAATATTTATGTCAAATTATAAAATACTTGCATAAAGTAATTGTGTAAGGTTTAGTAAGTAATATTTATTGTTTATATTTTATGATTCATATTTTAACTATTTATTATCTGTCATTTCGGAACGTCGTGGAGAGGAGATAGAAAAAGGCGGGAAAGCTTGGTGGGCTTTTGAAAGGGAGAAGGAACATTGTTGGTTGAGTTAAGGAAAAATAGTTGCAAAATAAAGAAGATTAAACATCATACTTAAAGTATTTATTATAATGAAGGGAAAATTAACATAATTGGGTAATAGATACCTAGAATGTTCCCCTCTTCTTTTTGAGCGTGTGAACGTAACGACAAACATAAACACAAGCGAAGCGATATGCTTAAAGAAATATAAGAACTCTAAGCGAAACTTACAAATGACTGTCTGACTACAAAGTAGCTTGAGGCTCAAACTTAGGCCTTTAAATATAGTTACTAATCATATAACGGATCTACTTTTATATTTTGAAAATGTCTATATGTTTCTATTTGCCTAATAGTGTCTTAACACTAGCAACTCAGGTTACCTCTGTCTACCCTGCTATATGCGGGATAAAGCGTGAAGCTTCTTATGTACAAAACGTTTGCATCACTGAGTGACTGATAGCCAGTGTTCACGTGAAACTACTGGCCATAACAAGCTGAAGATAAGGGAGTGTAGAGGAGCACTAAGAGAGATTTTCTCTCGAAAGTCCTACAAAAACTCTAAAGGAACGAGGTTTTAAGTTTTATATATCCACGTAAACTAAGTCACGGGAAACAGTTACTTATTTTTATCTTCATAAAAGTCATTCTTGTGGGCAAGTGATTTGCGCGCGGCGATTGACAGAATTATTGAAACAATCACACGTTAATGTATACCTTATTTTTTCATCGTTGAAAGCGGTGATCACGGAGTGAATCGATCAGAGATCGGAGCTCCTAGGTAATCATACTAAATATACAGAACTGACCTACCTTAGACATAGCCACATAGGTATATCTATTTGTGATGATGTAAGAAATGCACTGGCCACAGTGCAATTCGAAAATAAATACTTGTATATCTATAATGGAAACAAATATATCATAATTGAAGATTTTATTTATTTTTGTTTTAATAATTCATAATTATGTAGAAGTGAAAGGTGTACTATCACAAATTCTTCCCTGTCTAAAACTTTCTGCGTCCAGTGGTTTCTATAACCACTTGAAAGCAGAAATTTCAAAAATAAACCTAATGTCGGACAGCAGCATCATTAGTGAAAAGGTTGCAGCCACTGCAGTCACCATCCCGCCTGCCCAGCATGGCGACTATGGCAAAAGCCCCTCATATGAGCAATACGTTTACCTCTCACAATCTTAAACCAGCGAATTAAGAGCAAAAAGAGCTATGATATTACATCTTCACCATATACAAAGTGGAAGAAAACAGAAGAGAGGCAATAAAAAAAAAGACCAAAAGAAAATATCCAGTCTTTCTGAGAAAAAAGAGATTGATTGCATTGTATTGAATTGTTGTGACAGGAATGCTAAGAATAGTCATATAAAAAATATTTGATAATAGTATCGAATTTTTATTATAATTGTGATGTTTTCATGGCCAAAAAGCGGCTGTTTTTATTAGTTATCACTGCTGTTCGACAAAAACCTAGACTAAATTATTCACAGTATATTTTTTTGAAAAATCTTATATGCCTACTAGTGTTTGATTAATTTATATTATAAATAGAGAAGTAGCTAATTTAATATTAAATAAGAAAAGAGATAGAAAAATCCTATATTTGTGTTTTTATTTGCGTTTCATTTCTGTGTGCGGGAGTACCGACCTTTCCCTATAAAAAAAAATACTGACAACTATTTATATATATTTATATTAAAGTTTAAAATGTACTTCATAAAAATTACTTACATGATAAGGGTACACAGCAAAGTGGAATGGCATTTTGTATCATAAAATTGTCAGAAGTATGTAATAGCTAGCATATTTGCAGACATCAGACCGATATATAAACAATGTGTATTTATAACTATATTAAATAGTACAAAAAGCAGGTAGCGGTACAACATCAACAATGAACTTCAAATACATCTTAGGTTTTGCTATAATATTGGCGACCCTGTGTGTCGTCTATACAAATCCTGACATTGACGAAGATTTCGAAGAAATAAAAAGTAAGTAAATTATATATCAGTTAACATCATATTAAATAAAATGTTATTACTGTCGGTCAGAAGCTATTGACGTTATTATTGACCATTTTAAAACTATCTTTATGAAATCTTAAGGAATTTACAGAGAAGAAACTCTTTAACATTCCATGGACTAACCGAGCATGTGACCATTGTTGCAAGGGGAGGAGCTGGAGGCAGTGTCTGGGACTTGCGACACAAGTGTAGGTTTAAGGGGCCCTTTTAACATGCATAAATACTCAACTATCCAAGCTCCTCTTTCTACGTAATGATAAGCCGTACAAACTTGGCTAAAAATCTTTATTACTTAATTTTCGGATTTCGTTTCCTACGGTAATGGCCATCGCCGCAAACGCAACACTAATACGTACATGTATCTTATTTTCACAGGATGAAACATTTTTCTTGACAACAACTGTAATATGTATATTTTAATATGTATAATCTGACGAAGGCAGGCAGTACCTAGAAAAACAATCAACCCTCTTTTTTTCTTTTTTTAAGCTATTTTCATTTCTCCGCTCTAGAATAAAATACAACGCGCGGCGTTGAGTTCCGCCACTTAACGTGCATTATATCGAATTCGAGTGAAAAGAGATGAACATGACGTGACATTAGGTTTCTCTGACCACTCTGCTGTACGGGATAAAGGCATGAACTTGCTCTACTATTTTAGTCATTTCGCGTGCTACTTAGCTGTTGGCAGGGTTCAACGCCGGATTTTGTCTATATGCACTTTGGAAACTTTTTTTTTAGCTTCACGCTGTATCCCGTATATACCAGGGTAGGCAAAGGGAACCTTAGAACCTAGTGTTAAGACACTCCGTTACCCACTTTCCCCCGAGTTGAGGCATTGCTTGCTGAGTGCCGGAACTCAACGCCATGCTTTGCCTTGTTACCAATCCAGGAAATCAAACATTTTCTGGAATTGGAATCGAACCCACAACCTGTCGCGTTAACAGTCGAACGACGAGCTTGTGTTTTATGCGCTACGACAGGCCTCAGTTGAAACATAATATACTATTTCTCACGTGGGAACCTGCACCATCGTGTATCTAGTTGAGAGTAAAAATGATACTTAGTGATAATATTTAAAACCTGTTTAAATGTAAACCTTTGTTTGTTTTTTTTCAGATGAAGTAGAAAAGGCCGGCTTTAAAGTGTTTACGTCTTTTATTGTCGTCTCGCCATGTGACAAATTAGTTTCGATTAAAATTTGTAAGGGTGTGTGTAAGGCTATGAATGCTAAGAGGTCTTTTCAAATTAGTTTTACGATGTGCTTATGCTATGATTCTGTCTTCTAAGCTTAATAATCGCCGACATTTTAACAATTTATCATTTAATTAAAATAAAGCAAATTAAAATAACAAATACGTTCTATTATTTAGTGTAATGAGAAAATTGCTATAGAACCATATTGCCCATTCCTATATCAAATTAAGTAGACTTAGGCCGTTTATACACAAGGCTACAGAAATCTTTGATACCCTACGATTGTGGTCTCTAAGCGACTACCGCGATATAAATTGATAGAGGTTCGTACACAGACACGCATATACGTATATCTACTATATAGCTATATGCGGGATACAGCGTGAAGCTATGTATGTATATGCAGGATAGGCAGAGGGAACCTAGTGTAAAGACTCTCCGTTCCCCATTTTCCCCCGAAGTGAGGCACTGCGTGCTGAGTGGCGGAACTCTACGCCGCGCTTTGCTTTGTTACCAAACCCAGAAAATAAAAATTCTATTTTCTGGAGTGGGAATCGAACTCACAACCTGATACTGAAATGCACTTTGTATAAATAATATTGCGAAATCCAATACTTAGAACCACGAGAACGTATCCTTATTTATTGAACTTTATAACCACTAATGAAATTTCATAGGATCGACGATTATTTTTAGCAGAAATCCACCCACGGCTAATTTACTATATATGCCGGCTTACTTATGTAAAATTTTTACCCTTCGCCACTGATATACATATAGGGGAAAGGGGGGTAACTCTGAACGGTGAGTACCGGTCCGGACACTTAAGTTTCTGAGAAAATTAATATATTGCTTGTTAAGATAGCTCCTCTAAAGTAGAAACAAATGCAGCTCGATCGTAGTGCGGACGCTTAGTATTAATTGTGAGAATTTTTTTGTTTCCTTAAATAAAACATCGATCTTGTCAAACTTCATTGGTAGTTATTAAGTACAATAAGTAAGGTTTACTTGTCTGCTATTCAGAGTTTTAGTAAATTTGATATATTTATAGATTGTAATAGTATTTATAGCAAATTTGTTACATTTTGAGTTAAAGTTGCAAGATGACGGTCGAGTAGCACCGGCCTTGGTTTTAAGTATGGATTGGATGGATATGGATTTCACAATATTATTCAAACAATCTACAATTTAGTGTTACTTTGCTTATTTATTAAAAATACTTTAATAAGTACCATATTATCTTAAGTATTTCTGCAACGATAGTAATAACATAGATGAAGTACATATGTTATCACTATCGTTGCAGAATTCAAAGGGAGAACCCGCAAAAGAGGAAATTAGGAGGAAAATCATGTAATAGACGTATTAACAAATTATGTTAGTTTGGTTGAACGCAAATTTTCATCGAGAGAAATCGCAAAGAGGTATGACGTATGATGAGATTATAATATCTTCACCATACACAAAGTTGGAAAACAGAAGAAGAGAGGCAATAAAAAAGACTAAATAGAAATACAACAACGGAATGGAAAAATAAACGTGTTAAAAGCAAAGGAAAACATCCAAAGTAAAAAAAGACTGCAAAAGAATGCACAATGCATTCAGTCTTTTTTTTCATTTTTCATTTCATTGTATTCAAAGTCATAATCAAAGTCAAATAACTTTATTCAAAATAAGAAGTTACATGATTTTTTTTTTATCGTCAAATAATTTACTACCTATATTAGATTTTTTATTATTGTATGTATGTCTGCATATGGCAGACTGTGTTCATAAATATGTATCGAATATTTATTATATTTGTAAGGTCTTCAATACCAAAAAGCGGCTGTTTCATTGATCACTACTACAAAATACCCAGACCAATATTTTTTCAGTATATTTTTTTGAAAAATATAATATGATTATTAATGTTGGATTGATATAAATAAAGAAGTTGCTTATTTAATATTAAATAGGAAAAAGGTAGAAAAGTTTGTTTATTTGCGTTTCATTTAAGTATTGCGAGTTACCCGACCTTCCCCTATAAGGGCGGTAAAAACTAAACTGACAATTATTTATATATATTTATATTGAGGTTTAAAAAGTATTTCATAAAAATTACATACTTATTACTTACACACAAGATAAGGGTACACAGCAAAGTAGAAAGGCATTTTGTATCATAAAATTGTTAGAAGCATGTCATAGCTAGCATATTTGTGGTCTCCAGGCCGATATATAAACGATGTGTATTTATAACAATATTAAATAGTACAAAAAGCAGGTACCGGTACAACAACAACAATGAACTTCAAATACATCTTATGTTTTACTATAATATTGGCGACCCTGTGTGTCGTCTATACAATTCCTGACATTGACGAAGATTTCGAAGAAATAAAAAGTAAGATAATTATTTATCAGCTAAAATCATATTAAATAAAACATTATTAATGTCGGTCAGGAGCTGTTTGACATTCCACGGACTCACCGTGCGGTGACCATCGTTGCAAGAGGAGCTTGAGCTTGAGCTTGCGACACAAATGTCGCCTTAAGCAGGGACGGCTCTAGCTCGTGTAGCGCCCGTGTGCAATGAAACCCTGGCGCTCCTAGGTCTGCCCCCACTCTGCTGTCCAAGCTCCTCTCTCTACGTACAACGAACGAAACAATATTCTAATTCCCACGTGGGAACCTGCACTAACGTGTATCTAGTTGTTAAAAAATAAAAATTATACTTAGTGATAATATTTGAAGTCTGTTTAGATGTAAGCCTTTGTTTGTTGTTTTTTTTCAGATAAATTAGAAAAGACCGGCTCCAAAGTGGTTATGTCTTTTGTTGTCGAGGCACCATGTAACGAGTATGTTTCGAGAAAAATATGTAGGCGTGTGTGTAAAGCTATGAATACTAAGAGCTCTCTTCATGTTGATTATCGCACTTGTTTATGCTTGAATTCTAATATCTAAATTTACAAATACAAAATCGCCGACATTTCAAAAAAATATCATTTAATTAAAATAAAAGGAAATTAAAATAACAAATACGTTTTATTATTTAGTGTGATAAGAAAATTGCTATAAAACATGTTGCCCATTCTATATATACAAAACTACAGAAATCTTTGAAACCCGATGTGATCTCTAAGCGACTGCCGCAATATGAATTAGTAGAGTTTCGTATAAAGCACAAATCACATATCGTTTTGTTATTTCGTTGCCGACACCAATCGCGTCTAACCTACCACTGGCGAGGGGTCAAAATTTTTAAAAGGGTAAGCCAATAGATATAGGGAAACCGGTATATATATTTAGGGAAGCTGGTATATATTTAAGGAAGACGGTACATATTTAGGGAAGCTAGAATCTATTTAGGGAAGACGGTATATTTAGGGAAGCCAGTATAGGATGTTAAGCTAATCACTAACCGATTTTGCTGATCACCCTTTTGCGGCTTTAGAGGTCATAGTATGTTTTTTTGTAATTTTATACCGGACTTGGATAGCGGTAGGAAAGGTCGTTAATTAAGAAGTTGGTCCACCTATCTGTTTATTATTAATTAACATAGATCCTTACTGGTATGCAGTTTAGTGAAACAAATTTTTGCAGTCATAGAATCATTTTATCAACGTTTATTAGCCTTGTGTACGAACGAACTTAACCCCGCGGGAGATGCCAATTCAATTATACTTTAGAACATTGTATTGGATATTGACATTTGCTTGAACGACTTCGGACACTTATTGGGGTTCGTTCTAAGCGCCATAATTATGGTTAGTTCAGTTAACCAAATTAAATACTTATTTGGATACTCGGTACCGACAGAGGGCTGAAAAGAACTACTTTTATAATTTATTTATTAATGTACAAATATAATTAATTTATATTTAAATTGATAACTAATTTATGGTATCATGATGGAGAATTACCATTATTCGGTAATAAGCCGTTATATTTAGGGAAATGGATGACATTATAGGATGTTAAGTTTTTTGCAATCTCACTCTCAAAAGGTTTTTTGTAATTCCACCAAAAATATTATCGAATATTTATATATTATCATAACGCCTGTCGTAGCACAGAGGCACAAGCATGCGACTGTAAACGTTAAAAAGGTTGTGGCTTCGATCCCCATTCCAGGAAATGGAATTTTTCATTTCCTGGGTTTGGTAAGGCAAAGCGCGGCGTTGAGTTCCGCCACTCAGCACGTAATTAATATAAAAAAAATAAGAAAAAAAAATCCATTATTTGTGTTTTTATTTGCGTTTCATTAAGTGTTACCCGATCCGGGACTACCCGATCTTCCCCTATAAATTAAAATATTTATACTGAACTTTCAAATATACCTCATAAATAGTAATTACATGATAATGGTACACAGCAAAGTGGAATGGCATTTTGTTTCATAAAATTATTAGAAGTCTGTCATACCTAGCATATTTGTGGTCTTCAGGCCGATATATAAACGATGTTTATATATATAAAAATATTAAATAATACAAAAAGCACGTAGCGGTACAACATCAACAATGAACTTCAAATACAGCTTATGTTTTGCTATAGTATTGGCGATCCTCTGTGTCGTCTATACGAATCCTGACGACTACGATTACGAAATAATAAGTAAGTAAAGTAAGTAAGTTTTATCTATGAGTTAATATTATATAAAAAAATATTATTAATGTCGGACAGTAGCTGTTGACGTTTTTATTGAACATTTTTAAACAAGCTACGTGAAATCTTAATTATAAAAATTACAGAGGAGAAACTCAACCATCAAAAAACCATCGCGTTGCAAGGGAAGGAATTTTTTTTCTAATTTTAGTCATTTCGCGTGCTGTGCTAAAAGTGTTAAAAGCAAAGGAAAATATCCAAAAGTCTTTCTTTGAGATAGAATATATATATCCATAATGGAAACATAATATTCTTTCTCCCACATGGAATTAAACCTGCACCATCGTGTTTTATTGAGAGTAACAATTATACTTAGTTATAATATTTTAATTCTTTTAAAATGTAAACTTTTCTTTC
>JAKGSA010000803.1:142077-343755 GCA_033558755.1 Philaethria dido
AAATTCCTTGACGATAACATTTCGCTAGATATTTTTAAGTATTTAAAGACGAATAAGTAAAATTCTTGAACACCTCGTTAGATATAAAAGCAGCGTTTCCAAAGACCACAAGCATATTACTGCAAGCATTAAAATGAATTTCAAACACATGTTATGTCTTTTGGTATTGTTGGTCACACTGACCAGCATTTACTCGGCACCGAACGAATCAAGTCCTGGTGAACTTGTCGGTAAGTTGATTTTTATTATTTACTAGTTGTTCGCAACTTTATAACTTTATAATTCGTGGACTTTATGAACTTTATATTATATACATACTAAATAGGCCCAGGCCTAGTAGCTATATAAAAAAACCTCCAGAAATGGAGAACGGAATTGTTAAAAGAGAACGGAGTGTCTTAACACTATGTTTTCTGGTCTCCTTTGCCTACCCTGCTATGTGCGGGATACAGTGTGAAGCTAGAAATGTTTTTAAGAGCAAAATAAAAGCATATTCCTTACCAATTTCAGATGTTCCAATAAACTCCGATGTGGACGCAAGAGACCCCAAATCTGACTCAGTACTTGTCATTACAACGGATTGTTTTATTAGCGTTGATTATTGTATGGAAGTATGTTTTAGGGTAGGTGATTACACAAAGGCAGTCATGTTGGACTTTATGTCGTGCTTGTGCTCTATGTAAAACATTGCAGCTGTCGGGTTTGTCAACTATCTTATAACATGGCTGTTTTAGAACTTAATAAATCAATTTCTAAAGTTATCCTGTTTTATTTATTACTGGTTGTTGCCCCCACTAAAACCCAGCGGAAACTATCTCCACCAACATGAGACGCCGCAGCATCGCTTGTGTGTGCCAATACGACGCCTCGGTGGACGGCCCGCCTACTGCAGGCCACCGTCGCCTTCAGGGTGCTCCGGGGTTTACTAGTTGCTGCCCCCAACAACGCATGCGCTAATTCCAACCATTCGCCTAAAATTAGGCACTAATTCTATCGCATTTAACCTGTGGGGCCTATGTTATTAGTTATTACACATACATTATGAGGTAGAAAGATCCCATCATACTTCACAATAATATTCGCAGTACTTGTTTACTTTCAATATTATCGGGGATAAAAAGGAACCCTGAAATAAACTTAGGTCATACCTCGAAAAATTTTGCAACAAGCAACTTAATCTAGAGGCCTGTCTTTATCTTCTTTCTTCTTGTCTTTATCTTTTCATTTAAATTGAAATATATATATATATATATATATATATATATATATATATACAGGTTGTGGGTTCGATTCCCACTCCAGGAAATGAAATTTTTCATTTCCTGGGTTTGGTAACAAGACAAAGCGCGGCGTTGAGTTCCGCCACTAAGTACACAATGCCTCAATTCGGCGGAAAGTGGGGAGCGGAGTGTCTTAACTACCCCTGCTATATATATATTATTTAGTATTCTCATTTCCTCGCTCTGGTAATAAGGCCAAGTGCGGCGTTGAGTTCCGCCAATCAACACGCAATGCCTCAATTTGACGGAAAGTGGGGAACGAAAATGTTGAAAGAGAATGGAGTGTCTTAACACTAGGTTCTCTGATTCCCTCTGCCTATCCCGCTATATGCGGGATACAGCGTGAAGTTTAAAAAAAACTTAATCTAAGAAAAAAATGGAGTGTCTATGATGTCATGGGAGGTTTTTAAATAAAATTGTTATATTTTTATAATGTCTTTTATTTTTATAATAAGACTAGAAAAATAATGAAATTTGTCAATTTTTGATATAAGTTAAAATCTATATACAATACATTTTTTAAACATACAATCTATAGTACTTATATGCGGAGGCTTAGTGTTCTCACTGTATTCTCCCGCTTATTCAGAGACGTTTCTATTCGTTAAGTAACCATGGGGAATTCCCTGTTTATTTTGCCTGCCTAAATTTAAATTAACAACTCCTGTCGTGGCGCAGAGGCACAAGCGTGCGACTGTAAACGCGACAGGTGGTGGGTTCGATTCCTACTCCAGAAAATGTAAAATTTAGTATTTTCATTTCTTGGGTTTGGTAAAAAGGCAAAGCGCGGCGTTGAGTTCCGCCAATCAACACGCAATGCCTCAATTGACGGATAGTGGGGAACGAAAATGTTGAAAGAGAATGGAGTGTCTTAACACTAGGTTCTCTGATTCCCTCTGCCTATCCCACTATATGCGGGATACAGTTCTGCCACTTAACACGTTATGTCTCGAATTCGCAGCGGAACTCAACGCCGCATATTACCTTATTCATTTCGCCGAGTGTTTTTGAATAACAATGAATTATGTTTATAGAAAGACACTAGTGTAGCCTTTAATTTTTATATATTTAATTTTTTAATAAATATAAAAGGATTTTTTTTTCACTAAAAGACAATTCTATCCATTTAAAAAAATACTAAGAGCTACAGGAAGAATAACTATTACAAATTAACACTAAATACAGATCATAAAATATTCATATACATAAAATTAATTTATTTAATAATTTTTAATGAACACAATACATAATATATTTAATTAATAATAATTAATACTATATTTCCATAGAAATGAAACAGTTTAATTCTGAAACAAAACAAACAGCTGACAGTTTAAAAATTAAAAAAAAAAAGAATTAGTCATTATGCATTACGGTTCCTTTTATTAAAACATTTTTCTGACATGAAAAGAATAAAAAAAAAACTTTTTTGAAACAGTTAACACCTATCTTAAAGACCCAGACGTGAATATGTTCATAAGTCGACTAGAGTATACAATTTTCAATTTTTTAAATAGGCTTTGTTTTATCTATATGGATAAAAAAAGAATAAATCAAAGAAAAATCAAACAAATCCAACTCTTTCAGGCTAAAAAAGTACAATTTTGAAAACATAGACAAAAAAATTACATATAACACTTCAAGTTATAGAATAATTACTAAGAAAATGAAATTTAAATACCAAAAAGAGCAGAAGAAAAAGAACGCCTGTCGTGGCGAAAAGGAACAAGCGTGCGAATGTAAACGCGACAGGTTGTGGGTTCAATTCCCACTCCAGGAAATGAAACTTTTCATTTTTTGGGTTTGGTAACAAGGCAAAGCGCGGCGTCGAGTGCCGCCAATCAGCACGCAATGCCTCAATTCGGTGGAACGTGGGGAACGGAGTGTCTTAACACTAGGTACCCTCTGCCTACCCTGCTATATGCGGGATACAGCGTGAAGTTATGTATGTATGTAAAAAGAACAGAATTTACACATAAAAACATAAAAATGACTGCTTTGGAAGGTTTCATTTTCGATTTATTAACTTATTCACGCCTGATACAGATGTATTCCAGCAGCCGAATAAATCATGAATATTATAAAGTAATCTTTTTACTTCACAAGTTAAAAAAGACAATTATAAACAAACAATGTTGTCAGCACATAGCACCATATACTTTCCTTGCAGGAGCGTCAGTTAAGGAGAACGTCAGTCAAATAGGCAAGTGTCAGTCGCAAGTGTCAGTCGCAAATAGGGTTGCCAAGTGTACTTTAAAATAGAGTATGAATAGGCGTAATTTATAATATATGACGTTATTAGAGGACGCCAAAAGGTGCCAACTGATGAATTTACTGAGAAAGTATTTTGGTTTTGAATGTAATACCTACAGCGGGGAAAAAAGAACAAGGTCTAATTGAAATTAATTAAAAATAACTCCAGATTTATGTAAACTTCGAGTAACAATATTGAAAGTAGTATATATCTTTCACAAACGTTGGCAGCCCTAGTCGCGAGTGTCAGTAGCAGGAGTCACTTGCAAATGTCAGTTACAAGTGTCAGTGTAAGTCAGTCGGCAGCGGTGTGTCGTCTGGGCGCGGCGCACGGCAACTGCGCCTGCGCGTACTTGATGGCGACACGCATCGCATCCTGTACCAGCTGCTCGCATGTTATTAGACTCACCTGGATATATAAAAGAGTTTTTTTTATAAGATTACTATATGCTAACTTAAATATAGTAGAATTTTACATTTATACATACATACATATACAAGCGCGGCGTTGAGTTCCGCCACTCAGCACGCAATGCCTCAATTCGGCGGAAAGTGGGGAACGAAAAGTCTTAACACTAGGCTCCCTCTGCCTACCCTGCTATATGCGGGATACAGCGTGAAGCTATGATGTATGTATGTATGTATGTATGTATAATTATTTCCACGAACGTGAGAATTGAAACAATCAGACTACTAAAGTCAGCCACTGTCCCTAACTGCGCCACGATGGTTTTAACAACAAAAAATAGGCAATTTACAATACGTTCCTCTACGGTAATAAAACGATTTTGACTCTTATATCATATCATATCGATATCTGAATGATTTTTTTTAACTTCACGCTATATCCCGCATACAGCTAGGTAGGCAGAGGCAACCAGAGAACCTAGTGTTAAGACACTTCATTCTCTTTCTAAATGATCATATTGGATATCAAATAACTACACACAAAACGTAATGGCAACTCGACGATGAGATATGTAACGAAAACTATCGCAACACAAACTCGATATCTGAAAACGAATATGATATTGGATATGAAAACTTCATATCCGATATGTAACCGTTAGAGATAAAAAACGAAAACGCCCATGTCTAGTAATTAAGCATGCGAAATCTCTAAAACATGGTCGATGTAACAGGCCGTATGACCAATAGTACACATTTCAGAACAAAAAGAAACACATAATATATGTATCGTAACCTTAGTGTCACTCATCTCTGCGCGTATTAGCAGAGAGCTCTCTCCCGTCGATGGGAGTATACTCGCTTTGAATATCGGCAACACGCAGGAGAGCCATTTCTCCGCAGTAAACGTTGATGTTACCATATCCTGTATAAAAACACATATAAATATTTGATAAGCCATCGTTAAAATAAAAAATATGCTAACAAAGCATATTAAGTTATTTTGTGGTAATTTTCCCTCGAGTGGGAATCGAACCCACAACCAATTGCGCTTACAACGGCTGTCGCGCTGCGCTATAATTGCCTCAAGTTAGGATTAATAGTAATTTTAATCAGATAAATAGTTATATATGTAAGAATAAAATTTCTTTCTTTCTTTCTGGAAATAAAGAATTATGTTAATAATGATTGTTTATCTATGGCTTCCAAATAACTATCCTCTACCTTAGGCACATGAGCAGCAGCCACCACCACACCGCCCGCGCATCCCAACAGCAACGCGGGCGCAGTGCGTTCGGAGTTAACCGACGCAACACAACGCCGCGCCGCCGCCGCGCACAGCAAGTACGACGAGCGCACAAAGTGCACCGTGAACCTGCGACCCTCGGATAACGAGATTGAACACGCTTCCTCCACTTCCGCGTCAGCCAGCGCTCTAAGGGGTTAAGAGATTTATAATCCATAAATATATCATGAAAGTGCTTTTTCTTTGTTCGCCTCATTACGTCAAAACTACCGAACGTAATTTGATAGGATATTGATCATTCAATGGGGAATAATTTTAAGATAGTCATAGACATTTCTTTTTTTTTTTCATTAATTTTTTTTTAATTTTAAAAAGACAAAAAATAACTGCAGTGCCTAAAAAAATTATATATCTATGCATATAGTAAAAAAATCTGTATGTGCATTGACATACATATATATAAAAATAATAATCAAGAGAGATGAAAAGAAAAGAGATAGAATAATAATATAAAATTTTCGCATTGATACAAGGAAGTTGCGGAGATTACCTAGTATGTTTAACATATATATTTTACTGTGTACAATTTGAAAAGAAATATGTTGAAATGACGGGCTTAACGATATAAAGCTTAAATTTCTTATCAACCGATCTTATCATTTGGGAAATGATGGCGTAGGTGTACAAAACTATACTTTTAAAATTTTACTTTTAAAGTTTTTTTTTTAATATTACTTTATACTATACTAATGCCACCGTGACGCCACATTTAAGAAACTGTGGTAAAACGCAATGGTAGCGGGTTTACGAAGAAGTACGCACAGTGACAACACTAGTTTCTATTTATCAACACCACAAAAGGAAGAGAGACGAAAGAAGGTATGTTTTATAATAAAATTAAAAGTGAAAAGATTTATAATCTTATAAAAAAATACTTATAACAAACTACACTACAAAAATTAGTATTAATTCATGAATTTTATAAAGACAACCTAAAAAACACAACTTAGCTAATTCATAAAACTCACTGTAAAGCCACATCGTTCCTATTGCAAGCACTTTTCTGCAATGTGTCCAACAGTTGCAGACACTCAGCATACTCCCCGTAGGGTGCTCCCCCTCCCCCGCAGAGAGTGGAGAGTTCCTTCTTAATGGCAGTCACCTCCTCTCTCACCCTCTCAGGGTCTGCCAGTTCTACCACTTCTGACAGTTTTTGTGTACGACAGAAAAGTTCACGAGCCTGTGTGAATGTTAAAGAAGTAATTTTTGTAGGGAATTTTTATATATTACAAGTAATTTACAATATTAGAAACCATTTGTCTCAGGTAAATTTTATTGGAAAATATTCAAGCAGGAATGGGTGTGCTAAGCGAGGCGGGTGGTTCCTCTTAGAAATACAAAAACAGTATAAATCACACGATTCAGAAACAATATTTTTCATTACGCTTTTGTTCTTGTAATATATCCATAAAGGTACATCTCTGTTCAAACCTGTTGCTGTCCTCACCTAATCTCTTTGGCGACGTTTTTGCCCTAAAATACTGCACACAATAGACATGGGCGTTTTCGTTTTTAGCTGTAACGGTTACATATCGGATATGAAGTTTCCATATCCGATATCATATTCGTTTTCAGATATCGAGTTTGTGTTGCGATAGTTTTCATTATAATTTAGTTTTCGTTACAATTTAGTTTTCATATCTCATCATCGAGTTGTCGTTACGTTTTGTGTGTAGTTGTTCGATATCGATATGATATGATATAAGAGTCAAAACCGTTTTTAGTAACGTTTTGATATATCGGTCTCATCCCTAGCACACAAGTATTTCTCATATAAATTTGTATACGTACTTGTCTAGCTGCGTCCCCCGACAGCGCGTGCACGGCGGGCGCGTGTCCCCCCGCGCCCTTCACTAGCGTCACGCACACCTCCCCTATATGCCCCGTTGAGGGCACGTGAGCGCCACAGCAAAGTTCTCTACGTACAAATATGGTTTAATTGATGATTAGGAATAAAATATATATTATTAAGCATTAATTTATTTAAAACCAACTAATGGTATATAAAAAATCATTTTATATATTGTTTTAAAATATCAAGAAGACGTATCGCACCTATAGAATTATAGAGATTTATTCAAAAAACTTAATAATTAGATTTTTTGCCACAAATCGACTTATTTTAACGTTTATCGATTTTGATAAAAAGAAGAATATTCATTAAAATATACTAAAAAAACAGAAAACATTTCTTTAAAAATCTACATTGACGTTTCACAAAAAAATATATTTTTTAAATAGGTCACTATAATAAGTCACACCAACACATCTAAATCTTATTGAAAAGTGAATGCATTAAATGCACCCGTTCTTGCAAATAACAATAGTTTTTGTTTCATCAAAATCGGGCTAGGATTTCAGAAACTACAGCGTCTTAAAGTTTGAACACTTTTAGAATGAACGTTGCGATGATATCAGCTGGTGATGTCACGTGGCGATAGGTATGTATGCGGTGTGTGTGTGCGTGTTGTTACAACGTACATGCATGTATCGCCACGTGACGTCACACAGTAGCGCGACCGAGGCTGCACTTTAACGCGACATATCTCATTTTTGAAAATAAAAAAAAAAACGCACGCAATGCCTCAATTCGGCGGAAAGTGGGGAACGGAATTGTTGAAAGAGAATGGAGTGTCTTAACACTAGGTTCTCTGGTTCCCTCTGCCTACCCTGCTATATGCGGGTTACAGCGTGAAGTTAAGAAAATAAATAAAAACAGATTCTGTTTTCTTCAGTTGCTGTTAGCTACAAAAGTTTGTGTGACTCATTCTAAAGGTGCGATATCATAATAAACTAGTATATAGTAAGTACACAGTAGTACAACTCAACGTAACCTTAACGTAACTCAACACCTTTTACTAAAAACAAAATTGAAATCAAATCAAACCATATACGTTTTTTGCATCTTCGCACATTACATCTTGAGTGGTGGAAACTAACATTACATTTTGTCTTATCAGAGCGGGGAAGTGTAGTTAATTTTAAATATACTTAATTATGTCCCCGAGTAGGAATCGAACTCACGACCAATCTCGTTTGTATTCAAACAATGGATAAATAAATGACTAAACAATAACGAAAACTATTTTTGAAATTTAAATTTTTAATGACACACTTAGGAAACGAAAAACATATTTAGAAAACGTATAAAAATTTGAACGCAGCGGGAATCGAACCTTCAGCCGGATGTAGAACGCATGACTTAGTGGTCAGAGCGGTTGGACGGTTCCAAGAGGCGCGGGTTCGAGTCCCGCTGCGTTCAAATTTTTAAAACTCAAAAAAAGCTCGGGCATAAAAAAATCTGTGGTGCGAATAAAGTTAAAATAAAAATCACTTACTTGGACACAAGCGGCGACAAACACGTTACAAGCCTGAGACCTGTCTCGGGATAGATCTCGCCGGGCACCGTCATCACATTCGTTTCTAAAGATATCTGCGACATGTCTAACACTCGCGTGTCAACTGTTGCGTTTGATTTGATACTTTCCCTGAATATAAATAAGAAAAATAAAGTTTATATGAAGAAAGAGTGCAGAGAGTAATATTTTCAGTATTACACACACTGTTATGTGTGTGTGCACACTTTTATATAAGGGGCATGCACGTTGCTAAGTAAGAAAACAGATATTAGTAATATATAAATCTTCAACCGATTAAAATGTGTAAGAGAGGTTATCATTATTCATAAGATGGCAATGGCAAAAATATTCTTGATAAGTTAAAAAAATATTAAAAAGAAAATATTAGGTAAATTCAATAAATTCATAAATTTGATCTTTGTGTAGTACCTTTAAAGTTAAGGACTACTACTAAAGGTATGTTACTCTAAGAAAGCCATCGAAAAATCGTTACAGCATGAAATGGAATAATAATATAATAAGTTTTACTCATATATATGACCATATAATAACAGAAAAAATCTCACCTAATTAACTCTTGTGCGTCCAATACAACCTTCTGCGACAATTTCTGACCGTAAACCGACAAATTTAAGGACAACCCCTTATCAGTTACACTAGAACCAGTTTGACATATCACACTATTCGGCAGCACTTTCCTCAACGCGGCGTTCAACAAATGTATCGCCGTGTGATTTCTCATGATACTCAGTCTTTTTTCACTATTCACTATTAACTGAACAATATTGTCATTTTTTATATATAAACTGTCACAATTTTTCAAAATGAACTGTCCTCTATGAAACACTATGTCACGAATTTTGAAAACGCTGTCTACTTTAAATTGTATGTTAGAATTGAACACCATGTGACCGTCGTCCGCCATTTGACCACCTTCTTCGCAGTAGAAATTTGTACTTTCAGTTATAATGTAATAAGGCTTATTTTCTGCTGGCTCAGAATAATCTATCCATTCGCCATTTTCGTCTAATATTGCTACTACTTTAGTTTTTAATGGCTCTAATTTAATCTCACTGTGGTTTTCCGTAAAATTATACTTCTGTTGATCATTTGTCATTTTTATCCCATATTGGTGTAAATTTTCTATAGCTTTGTCAAACATAATACCCTTGTTAGAAGCTTGTTCTTTAAACGCAGTTTTGTGTCTGGATTTGTGATTGGATAGAAGCTTCCAGAAGCCTTTTCTATCTATTTCTAAGTTATTTAAATTAGCTATCCTCTCTATTACGTCATCTTGGAAACCGTGAGAGTCGTATAGTTTGAAGACTAACTCACCGGGTATGGTAGTTGATTTGACTTTGGCCATGGTCTGAAAAAATATGTAATTGTGTAATTATTTAGTAGATTTTAGCATTATTGGCTATCATACGATATCCAAGTTAGCATGCAACCTTGCATCGTTACCAAGGAGTGTGGATTCGAGTCCCACTAAATTCAAATTTTATACTTTTCTAAATATTTTCCTTATTATAATGGAATAAGAGAAAAAAGGAGGGCAGCTATTGTAATTGCAAACAAAATAATATATTAATTAATAACCCAGTTCTTTCACCTCCTAACTAAAATCTCATAAAATATCGCAACTCATCTTACCTCTTTGAACTCCTTGTAACCCAAAGCAAAGCCTGCACTCTCGATATCACTCAAAGCTTCTACTTCAGGGTACATTTTGGCCAGATCCTTCCATTTCTTGGCTATACTTGCTCTGAGCTTCGCATAATTTTCCTTTTCATGGTCTATAATTAGTTTCGCGTCTTTTTCTCTCCCCACAAGTTCCGGATAGGCCTCTCCTAGCGTTACCATCACTTCGTTGTACAATTTGTTAAGAAGATTGGGATTTTGGAAGACATCTGTGCTTATTTTAAATGATTTACGCATTATCTGCTTTAGATTAAGGCTGGAAAAAAATAATAATAAAATATTAAATATTTTTTAAGATTTTATTTTAAATTTTTTACAAAGATAATTAGATATAAAATTTTATCCATTCCGTCCTTTCTTAGTTGTTCTGGACCATCAGTTTCGAGATTTTGACAGAAAGAATGTTATTTATACCAGTCTTTATACATATATATTGGGTATTTTAGGAATATATCACAACCACACGCGTTATATAATTAAATACTGAAGAATCATTTTTATATTAAATACAATATTTTTTAGAATCTTAGTGCAGTGGGATAGCACGTAAATACGGATAGACTGTAAATGCGTTTGTAGTGCCTCCACCTAGTAAGGTGGATTGATGATATGTAACTTTTCTTGTTACGCCGCTTCGCTAAAACAAAATGCTACAACAAAATTTCGTCACTCGACATGCAACGTCGGAAATTTTGGTAGAAAGTGAAGAACTAAAACTTCAAGAGTTTCAACTAGCTATTACTAGATCTTCTCTGTATAACCTTCAATTTAAATTGCGCCACAATAAAATTAAAAGAAAAAGACTAATCCCATAATTACGTACCTGGACGAAGGGTAAACGCTATCAGCTAAGCAGACGCTTATCATACGAGAGTGGTCCGCCAGGCGTCGGTATGCTTGGTCCAATACAGCATCGTCACTGTAGCTGGAGCCGTATGGCGACACGCCTTTGCTATTCTTTGAAAATGAAAGAAAAGCACAAGATGTGATTAAATTGTAATAATTTTGGTATATTAAAAATCTAACAAGCCTTAAATACGAGTATATACGTTTATGTTTTTTTTTCGCTTCATACTTTATCCAGCATAGCAGGATTGACAGAGAGGTCTTCAAAATTGTGGCGCAGTGGGACAGCGTCTGACTATAAGCGCGATTGGTTGTGGGTTCGATTCCAACTCGAGAGAATAAGGCAAGGCGCGAACCCGAGTTCCCCCGAGAAAATGGCGAACGAAGTGTTACACTAGGTTCACTGTGACTTTTTTCGATGTCTAATATGTCACATTTTCAAAAAAATAGATAATTAATTAACAATAACATGGTAAAATTATTAGTGTCACACCTTTTCAATAGCTGCTATAATCGGTCTAAATAGATCAGTATCGTAGTTCGAGCGGACACCTTGCATTATGGCGGCCATGCGCTCCAACCCCATACCAGTGTCCACGTGATGCCGTCTTAGGCTCGTCACTGAACCATCGGGCTTTCTGAAACAAAATATTTTGACATTGTAATTAGGTACAAAATAACAAATATTTAAATTCATTACAGTTATACCTGTCGTGGCGTAGAGGCACAATCGTACGACTGTAAGCGCGACAAGTTGTGGGTTCGATTCCAAGTCTTACAGGAAATGAAAATATTAAATATTTATAATAATTAATATTTTCGTGTGTTCGCTGTGGAAACAAGGCAAAGCGCGACGTTGAGCTCCGCCACTTAGCACGCAATGCCTCAATTCGGCGGAAAGTGGGGAATGGAAATCTTAAGAGAACAAAGTATATTAACACTACGTTTCAGATTCCCTTTACCTAACCTGTTAAGTGCGGGATACAACGTGAAGCTAAAAGAAATATGTAGTTATAGAAACGTGAAGCTCTAAGCACGATTAGTTGTAGGTTCGATCCCCTCTCGGGGATTATTTTATATTATTTTTATATCCCCCCTCTGACAAGACAAAGCGCGGCGTTAAGTTTCGCCATTTAAAACGCATTGACTTGCTTTACGATTGAAAATTTGAAATTGTCCTTTTAATCATAATCAGCATAATCATTTTAAAAAATACAAGTGTTTTCTCTAAGGCCTCTACTTGTCGTTCCTTAACAACAAAAAAAAAACTATTAAAAAAGTAATAAAAATATTAACAACATATTATTATCAGCCTTTAAAAAATGTATAGAGGTATTTTCAGTCGTTAAATAAATGTTTCATAGCAAACATACTATAGCGTCTTAATATATGATAAAAACTTTCCTTGTAGCTAAATCGAATGGAAATTCAATATATCAAAATATTATGATAAAACATAAGGAAATTAATAGTAATGCGATTTTATCATTTTAACTGTCGCCTGTCGTGGCGCAGAGGCACAAGCGTGCGACTGTATACGCGACAGGTTGTGGGTTCGATTCCCTCTCCAGGAAATGTAAAATTTAGTATTTTCATTTCTTGGGTTTGGTAACAAGGCAAACCGCGGCGTTGAGTTCCGCCATTCAACACGCAATGCCTCCATTCGGCGGAAAGTGGGGAACGGAATTGTTGAAAGAGAATAGTGTCTTAACACTAGGTTCTCTGGTTCCCTCTGCCTACCCTGCTATATGCGGGTTACAGCGTGAAGTTAAAAAAAAAACATTTTAACTCAAATATTAAGTAACAAAGTAGTTGTAAATATATAGGAGTCAATTTTAAACTTAGTCAATTCATATCTACGGAACGGACGGTAAGAATGTAAGAATACAACATTACAGGAAGGCTATTTTAGAGTTCTTAAGACTGTAATTCGGTATTATTCAAGTAATTTATTAATAAAATAAATATATAGATCTGGTACTTCTGGTAAAGAATTGTAACTGTCCAGTTAATCTATAACATATAAGAAAATTCTGTCTAAGCAAAAGTTATTCAGTGCGAGAGGCATTTTTTAGAGATCTTAAGCATCCGATAAAGTACCATAATAGGAAATTATAAGAAATAAACCTATACCGCCTTAACAACAAGTGTTCAGTATGGTAGACAGTTTTCGGTGACAATTTAAAATCATTGGAAATTGGAGCTTTGGAATCGCAGTAGGACTGCATCTTTCTGCAAAGGTGATGATCATGTGGCCTAGGGGAGTGTTTATTTTTAAATTGTATTTAATACTTCGTTACGGTTTTGCATACAAATTTCAATATCAATGGTTATTAAATAAAAGTGACGGGCATCAGCTGATAGTAAATTAAGAGTAATTTTCAAAAGTTTTGACAAATTAATTCATTGTTATTATAGAGGGGCGGTAAATTTTAATTTATGTGGGAGGAAAGTGAGAGACTTGTCACTGTACTATTTGCAAAGTCAGGAACAATGAACAACTGACTTATAAATTTCCACTCTTTTAAATGACATGGTATATTTTATATCGCTCCTCATACGTATAAGCATATAGGCATATACGTATGCATGAAACATAAAATGACTTTGTAGCTGAATATACAAAAAAAATATTTGTATACTCGTATTATAATTACTATGTCAACTTTCACGCGTATGTTTTAAATTTTTCTCCGCCATTCCTATGAAATAAATAGGAATCTAGTTCATATTCCGCATTAAATTATACTAGTGTCCCCGTTGACGCATTAATAACGCGTCCTAGCAACGTCATTTTATATAAACATGGATATGAAACCATGTGTGTGTGTGTAACATTTATATATTTTTATATATTATTTCAAAAAGATACTATCAAACTGCACTCCTTCGCTATATAAACTATAAGTGTGCCAAGTTTCATACTTCTCCGTCAGTGTCATTTTCGTAAAAAGCAGTCCAAAATTTTTGCTTTACGTATTAATTTTTTTTTTTTTTTATGGATACCGGATGGCAAACGAGCAGAAGGACCGCCTGATGGTAAGTGGTTACCTTCGCCCATGAACATCTACAACACAAGAGTGTACTAGATGCGTTGCCAACCTAGAGGATACAGATGGAAAGGGAGGATAATGTAGTAGTCCGCTATCGGAACCACCACATTTTGGGGAAAGGATGGGTGGGAAAGGGGAAAACCTGGCTTACATGCCATCGAACCGGAACACATCATAAGATATTTGGCGGTTCGTCTTTGACATGATAGTGGTCGCGAGCCAGACGGAGGACGAACCTCCTACCACCAAACAAAATTATATATATATTTAATTTATAGATTATAGTCTAAACTATTTTTTAAATAGACTGTTTCTAATAGGATATACAGTTAATTACTTTATTACTTTAAAATATGAATGTTTTAAATATATAGATGCTAAAATGACATTTAACAAATATTTCAGATATTAAATCAGTTAGTAACATAACATGGCATTCCAAGGTGATTCCACTTTGGCATTTTCTATCATAAAATTGTTAGAAGCATGTCATAGCTAGCATATTTGTGGTCTTCAGGCCGATATATAAACGAAGAGTATATATAAAAATATTAAATAGTACAAAAAGCACGTAGCGGTACAACATCAATAATGAACTTCAAATACAGCTTATGTTTTGCTATAGTATTGGCGACCCTGTGTGTCGTCTACGCAAACCCAAACAATGATCACGAAGAATTGAAAAGTAAGTGGAAACATTAATCAGTTAATGTCATATTAAAATGCAATTGGAGTCACACAGAAGCTTTCAAAGTAATTTCTAAAAAAATTATGCTTGCGACTTAAATTAAATTCTTTTTATAAGCCGAAAAATTAGGCTAAAAAATATAATAATCATTGGTAACATTGCGATTATGGGTCGAGATAGAAAATCCTGTAACCTGGACTTTCTTATACTTATTGGCACATTCATAAAGGTAAACCGATAGAAAGATACGGGTAAAGCTAACGACTGAACGTTAATGAACAGGATCACTGTGCCGTCACTCATATAAAATGTTCCATAAAAATTTTGACATGTTATTTATGTAAACCATTTTTTTTTTCAGATAAAGTAGAAAAGGTACTCGGCAGGAGAGTGGGAGCAGTTAGTTTGGGTAAGGCTGTGTCGTTAGCCTGTAAATATAATTTTACAGAAGAAAAGTGTAAGGGTGTGTGTAAAGCCATGTATGGTAGTGCTAAATCGCGTCATGTTAGGTATATAGAGATTTGCGTATGCATGGATGTTGATTTCTAAGATGAAAAATATATGACGCCAGAATATTAACGATATAATTTCGATAAATAATAATTAAAATAAAGCAAATTAAACTGTAAATATATCTATCATTTTGTTTCCTACATTGAACAGGAGATACGGAATCGGATAAAGGCAAAACGACAAAACTGTATCTTCCCACAATATATTCGCCATTTAAAACTATTAAAGAATTGATATTACCCCCCTTATTATTATTTAAAGGATGAACTTAGTTGCAAATGCAATCCAGTCAAGGAACAAACAATCATACACCTTATACTTGAATGCTCAATATTCTCCGGAGCCCGCCGCGACACTGACCTAAAAATGGACACAGACATTACTGAAAAAAACAGTACTATAAAAATGTAAAAAAAAACTATAACAAAAGAAAGAAAAAAGACCTGTCTATCAGGTATACCTTGTATATTTGTATATAATAAGAAAAGAGTACTGCCAACATTAAGAATAAAAATAAAAAAATTGCATAAGAAATTAATGTAGAATAGTACCTGTCGTGGCACAGAGGCACAAGCGTGCGACTGTAAACGCGATAGGTTGTGGGTTCAATTCCCACTCCCGGAAATGGAATTTTTAATTTCCTGGGTTTGGTAACAAGGCAAAGCACGGCGTTGAGTTCCGCCACTCAGCACGCAATGCCTCAACTCGGCGGAAAGTGGGGAACGGAGTGTCTTAACACTAGGTTCCCTACCCTACTTCTATTCCCTATGCCTACCCTGCTATATGCGGGATGCAAATAAGTACTCACTATACCGTATGTGTTATAGTTTCTTACTTTATGTATATAAAATCTTAGAGATAGAGTGGTGTATTGATAAATTAATATGGTCATTATAAACGATGTAAACTCTAGATTAAGAAACACAAAATTAGATAATTCAGTAAATGTAGACCTAAGCCGTAGAAATAGTTTTAGATATATGTATACAGAAAGTAAAATAGGAGTTCCTCCTTTTAAATTAAAATAATAATTAAGCTCCCCAACTTCGAACCGACAAAACCGCAAAATTAAGCAACGAACTCCTGCCACAATAAAGACATATTTTGTGTGTTAATAACTCTGGTCTTGCCAGAGCTTTGCTCCTCTGGCATAAAAATATAAGTCATAATTACACAATAAAATATATTAATAAGAAACTACAAATAACTGAAGAAGGCACAGTCGGTTACATGAAAACAGATAGCATAATAACTATTCGTCTCTAACACGAAGCCAATGGCAAGCCTGAAAACAATATTTAAAATACTTATTTAGAATTATATATAAAACCTTATTATGTTGGATGTGCGGACAAAATATGTGGGTAAACATTTGCTTGCTTATATTGGGGATAAAATAAAGATTCTGCTATCTGATGTAGCCTTCGCAATTATTCCCATATTGTTCGTAATTAATTTTTGGTATTTGTACCATAATATTAGATAACCTTCGAGATCATTTAAGGGTTGCATAAAGTTTCCCGATTTCGGCTGCTGATTGTCACCGAGTTTTTCCACCATGGTTTCGTTTGAGTGATTATCATTTTCTAAATCTCACAGATACAAAAACACATTCCTCTATATTTGCGTATTCATTTTCATTGATGTATTAATATGGTAGAAAACTGAAGCATTCAAAAGCCATCTTAAGGCCACCGTCACACTGTTGAACAGCGTGTGATTGTAAGCTATCGATTGTGGTTTCGATAACCACAAGGAGCATTTATGCTTGCACCTACTCATGAAAATGTTCTAATATAATATGATTGGGCTCCTATCGTCAATTGTTTATGTAATTAAGTTCTGGGGCTCTTCTGTCTATTGAAAGTTGTGTGAAAATATCCGTAATTTTCTCAGAATTTATCTATCGGCTACTCTTAGATGTTTATGGACGTTTGAAGATTTTTTAATCTCAATCCAAAACTATGTTTATTTCTAAATAGAAGTGAGGTGTCTGCCGAATACGCTAGCCCTGGCTAAACTACCCAAAATCATATTGATACATGAGTTTGGGTAGTTAAGAGCCCGATCTCCATCGATGATGATGGACAGTTAGTCACCACGTGCGATCAATATAAATACTTGGGCAATATGATCCACATTTCTGGGAGTTTGGAATACCACATTCAACAGAGAATCGCCGCAGCTCGATTGAAGTGGCGAGAAGATGCTGGTGACATCTGCGACAATTAGGTGGCGGTCAAACTTAAAGGTTTTATCTATAAAACTATAGTAAGACCAGTTCTTCTGTAGCGAGAGATGGGCTGTAACCCAAAAAAACATCCGTGCTATCCAACTAGCTAAAACGAAAATGCTAAGGCAACGAGTACGTGCGAGGAAGTCTTGGTGAACGCAACATCGCCGATAAGATGCCGATAAGATGAGGAGAGTAGGCTGCGAGCATATGGATACGTAAAGAGGAGGCCACCTGATTATGTTGGTAATTTGGCGCTATAGCTTGACATCCCCGGTCGAAGTTCAGTTGGTAGACCGAAGCTGATATGCAAATGGGGATGCAAAGTCACCAATGGCGATGGCCTGGCCTGATGTTCGAACGAAGTGGAAGAGTAAAATAAAGAAAACTGACCCTACCACCATGTGGCTATAACTAGGAAGAGAGAGAGTGCGTCATTTTCGGTTGTAAAGAAAAAGTTTTTAAATAATGTGTTCGTAGAAGTAATTGATTTAGTTTGGATCTTTTCTTCCTAGATATTATATGGGAATGGGACCAAAAATTGCTTCTCCGAATGATAATATATCAGCTTCCTTGACAAAATTTTGCGTTAAAATTGTGAAGATGTTTACGAACATATGGACGTTATTCATATTTTATTATGGTGCCGACTTAGATGGTTTCTTTGTAATTTGCTGGTCTACTTCCTTCAATGTGGATTACAGTGAAAATCAATGCGTGGTTCAGTCAATTATAACCTTATATTCTAATATTTTAGGCATTTCATGTGCTTTTTAAATGTTCGCTTATTTAAAGAGAAGCTTTCCTACATTTTCAATAAAAATATTTTTAGAAAACTGAAAGGGAATTTGATTGAAATATACCTCTTATTTTGCCCGATCAAAGTTATCATGATTTTTGTCTATTTGTAGCAATTTTCAAAACAATAATAATAAAGTGAATAAATAAGCCATAAACGTATGAAATTCCTTACTATCGGCAAGGAATCTCATACATTTCGTGAAAAGTATTAAAAGCAAATAACTAAAACACATGATGACTTCGTCCGATATAAAAGCGACGTTTCCAAAGAATACAAACATTACACGAATGCACTGAAATGAATATGAAATACAACTTATATTTTTTGGTAATGTTGGTCACACTGATCAGCATTCACTCGGCGCCGAGTGAGGACAACACAAATTTTAGACAAATTAGCAGTGAGTAGACGTTTATTATTTATTTTTAAGAACATTACTAGAAGTTATTAGTTAGATTCCCTGTGAGGGGTCGGGGTTAGAAGACCAATTCCCCTCCGCCGCTGGATAGCGTCCCGTAAGAGGCGGGTTCCCAGTAGTGTGAGGAGGTTCGTCCTCCGTCTGGCTCGTGACCACTATCATGTCAAAGACGAACCGCCAAATATCTTATAATGAGTTCCGGCTTGATGGCATGTAAGCCAGGTTTTCCCCTTTCCCAAAATGTGGTGGTTCCAATAACAGATTACTACATTGTCCTCCCCTTCCATCTGTATCCTCTAGGTTGGCAACGCATCTACAACATCTCGGGTGTCGTAGATGTTCATGGGCGATAGTAACCACTTACCATCAGGTGGTCCTTCTGCTCGTTTGCCATCCGTTATCCATAAAAAAAAAGTTAACACTTTTATAAGCACGTTAAACGGTTTTGGTAAGGTAAGTGTTATGTATTAGCGTTAGCAACATGCTAATGTTTGACACGCACACACACATATACTCATTAACACATTTAATAATAATAATAATAACACTTTATTGCACAAAGAGTATACATTACATATTTAATAGCTTACAATTAATGTGCAATGGCGGCCTTATTACTGAAAGCAATCTCTTCCAGGCAACCATCAATAAGGAACATATCACAAGAATGCAGAAAGTTCCATAAAGTATGTATTGGTATATACATATACTTAATTCACACCAGATTGTGTATCTGTTAGACATAATTGAAAATATTCATTTTCATTTTTTTTTTTGCCTTTTTTGAGCAAGTATTTTTCATAAAATAGTTTTTTGTTATATCAGTACCAGGCATAAATAGGCTGATAAGTTGATTTGAATATATATATATATATATTCATATTAATAGGTTAATGATTGTTAATATATAAGTATGAATAGAAAAACTTCATGCAATACACGTTCGGGTATGTAGATATATGACAAAACAGAACTTTAAAATGCTTACTTAAATTTAAAAACACCTACTCTGCCATTTCAACTTACAAATACCGTAAATATATAATAAATTTATGTACATAAATATTAAAGGAATAATTGAATTTTAGGTGAAATAACCTCTTAAAAGCATGTTTAAAAAAAATATATTTTTTATCAATTACAGACGATGCTGCAAGCGTTGATGAAGACGAAATAATAGATCCCAAGCCCAACACTGCACTTATGATTATAACAAAATGTGGCAAAGCTGAAAATAGTTATTGTTCACATATATGTGACAACGCACGTTTCATAAAAGGCTACGCAATAAATGATATGACTTGTGTATGCCACAATAAGTAGCCTATTTTATATTTAACATTAAGTACTGGATGTTTCTAAGCTAAATAAAGGATTTTTTAAATATTGGTATAAAAAATTATAAATTTCCAAATTTACCATGATTTATTTATACATATTCAACATTAATCCCGTTTTTGTAAAAAATATAAATAATTAACAAATCTATCGCAAGTTAACTTATTTCATAAGTTTGTTGCCAAAGTGGAGAGATGCTTTTTCCTGTATAACGACTTCGTCCGAGAGCACGTACAGTCGAGACATTCTGTCGTCCACACGCCGCGCGGACTCGAGATATTCTGTGTTAAATATGAGACATCACGCTTTGTTCTACCAGTGCGGGAAAATAAAAATATACATATATACATACATAGTTTCTCTTCTCCACTTTCCGCCGAGAAATGAAAAATTCCATTTCCTGGAGTGGGAATCGAACCCACAACCTGTCGTGTTTACGGTGTGCCTCTGCGCCACGACAGACATTCATAAAAATATTTTAAATACAATCCTATCGAATGAGAATTGAACTTACAACCAATTGCGATTACTGTCAGACGTTACACGGTGCTACGATAGCCTCTCTTTAGTTTAATAATTATTTCGTTTCGCAAAATAAAATATAATATGTGTAGTCTACACTCCATCAAAATGTTTATTCATAGGCGAGAAACTTAACATGTACTCTTTTAACATTTCTATAAGATACATATATTATCTTCTAATAGATATTATTTATAATTCACATAAAAACAGCTTCTGTTGTATTTAGATGCTCATATTATTGAATTTTTGGCTAGGGCTAGCGTGTTTGGACACGCTTTCTATCTAGAGATAAAAATAGTTTTAAGCTGAAGTTAAAGAAACCATCGGAGCTCTATAAACCCTAGGAGTGGCCAAAATACATATACTGGGAAAAATGTTGTTAAAAATGAGACATTCTAAGATCACACAACATGCTATTGTCACATCACTTCCAAAACACAGAAGTATCGCAGAGTCAAGTCTTTAATCTCATAAACAATTTTTGATAGGAGCACAATCGAATAGATCAGGATTGGAATCGAATAGGAAAGTTAAAGACTTAGTCATCATAATTTTTTTTTGAGTTTCACTCTGTATCCCGCACATAGCAGTGTAGGTAGAGGGATCTCGAGAACTTAGTATTAAGACACTCCATTCTCTTTAACCCACGTAGCCATCATATAACCTTGTATTCGACAACACAAGAATGACAAATACATAGTGTACGCAATGATCTTAGAGATGCAAAACGAGTGACATGACAATACATACAAGAAGTAAAACTTACAGTTTCGGGGGTTGTAAATATTTTTATATCAAGGTGAAAAAGTATTTCGAACTTATCAAAGGTTTAGCCAGGAGCGCAGTAAAAATAAAAACAATAGCTAAATCTTTCTATAACCTACTAAAACATTTCAGCCTGTCTAGAAGTATTATCTGTCCATTTCTAGTAGTAGTTAAACTTACACTTGGGTCGTACGTCTCAGGCACTGCTCCAAATTCCTGGCTCTGCAACGCGAAGTACGCGGTTTATTTAAAGAAAAATATATCTCCAAATGAAATTTCTTCAGTAACCCTTGAATGTAAGAAAGTTTAATGCGAAATTAAATAATTCAGGAATTAAGGAAATTCTTGGGATTATTACATTATCGCCCTTTTCTGCACCGGTTGTTATGCATTCAATAGTGTTGAAGAATAGTGGTCAGTTTATTTAATCGTGTAACTATACGAGTACATATCTACACTCATATTCAAGATCGTAGTGATATTTGTCAGATGTCAGACTTACTCTAAATGATAGACGGTAAGTAACATCAATTGATTTTATTTCCAAGTATTTTTGCAAATAGTTTTTGAACAACTGGAAATGTTACTAATACCATTTTACTTGCGCCAGCAATTAAATTAATTAAATATTTATCTGGTTCCTTAATCCTTAAAATGTCCAAAATATCGTCCGTCATATACTCTTTTTACTTGTACCATAAATAGTTTAGATAACCTTCGAGATGATGCGATGTTTCGAGTTGATGTATGTGGTTGCACAAAAATTCCAGATTTCAGCTGCTGATTATAACATGATTTTAATTGAGTGATTATCATTAAGCTTGTTTTTTACATGATCGAGTGATTATCATTTTCTAAAAATCGCAGAAGCAGACACAATCATAGACATAGTTCTATATCATAAGATAGTAGAAGAGCAATAGAAGAATTTGATAACTTTGATGGTATATGGTGTATTTGGTATTATTTATTAACGCTCGTCGTGGCGCAGAGGCACCAGCGTGCGACTGTAAACACGGTAGGTTGTGGGTTCGATTCCCACTCCAGGAAATGTAAAAAAGTTTAGTATTTCCTTATTTTTCCTTTCCTGCGTTTGGCAAAGGGCGGCGTTGAGTTCCGCCACTCAGCACGCAATGCCTCAATTTGGCGAAAAGTAGACAACGGAGTGTCTCGGCAGAGTGTCGAACCGTCTGCGTCGCCCACGTCCTAGCTTCCCGGGACCTGCCGCAACCGCGCTACCATGCGCGCTGTATACGAGTTGCAGCTGAGCTAAGGATGCAGAACGAAAGTCGACCATTCTGCGTCTCGAAACAGAATAAACACGATAGAGATGATACCCGAAATAAAAGCAAGCCTGCCCGTAGTCTCCATCTTGGCTGCACCAACGATAAGCTAGGGTATTGTGGGCTAATCACTCGGTTACTCAACTAAGCAGATAAAAAAAAACAAAACAGTGCAAAATTGGACCCATCAAATCACTATTGGTTTGAAAACACGAATACGAATTGCTTGCTGGAACCGGCAACCACTGAGCGTTACATCGCCGGATTGTCGATATACACTGGTCCAAGAAAATCTCTAATGTAAAACTATGGAAACTCTGCAACTAAACCCGATTGACCATCTGAACAAACGTCGGAAATGAAGCTTGATTGGCCACATACTCCGAAGGGATCCCCAAGGAAAGTGCAACAATCCACAATACATTCTCAAATGGCACGCACGAAAAGCTATAGCTAAAGAATTACACTTTTTCATACAGTACAATATTTGTATTTATGTCAACATAGATGTTATGTCGATCTAGAAAGAGTATATTACATAGGAACCCAAAAATTAAAAATTAAACCCTACAAGAATTATTATTAGTTTTTAGTAAATGAAATAAAGTTAAGCGAACTAATGTACAGTTTTTATACCTTATTGTCACCGTCACATACGATGAAACGAATGAAATTCCTTGCTGATAACATTTCATTAAAAATATTAAAAGCAAATAACTAAAATATTTGAATACCTTGTCAGATATAAAAGCGGTGTTTCCAAAGACTTCAAGCTCATTATTCGGAGAGCATTAAAATGAATGTCAAATACAACTTATATTTTTTGGTAATGTTGGTCACACTGACCACCATTTACTCGGCGTCGAGCGAAGACCAGACAAGTCTTACCCAAAATAACGGTAAGTAGACGTTTTTTTATCCTAGAAATATTATCTTAGAATTATTATTTTAATATGAAAACTTTTGTTACAAGTTAGACGGTTTTAGCAAGGTGAATCTTATGGATTAGCAGCATGCCAGTTATCACGTGCTTACACATATACATACCAAAACATTGTGCCCATATTTACACCAGATTGTATGTGTGTCCGGACACAATAGGAAATATTAATTTTCATTTTTCCGTTTCATTTCACCAATTACTTTCGTTACTATGTCTATATTAAATGGCGTATTCATATGCATACTGATTAAAAGATAATTTAATGATGAATAATTCAGCTGCCTTCAAAAAATGATTTACTGAATTATGAATAATGAAGATCTGAAAATCTTTTGCCGTCAATTAACAGTTCCACTAATAACACTTTATTTCGAGATTTTTTAAGATCCATTTTGTCACAAAGAACTATATTGGAGATGGCTTTCTAATTTTGAGTCGTTTTAATTAAATGCTAGTGTTATACTGTTTGTATGTAATGAGTAAAAATTTGTTATCCATGTCTGACTCATTTGCAATTGCGGGAGTCGAACTCTGGAGTGACTTGTCCGAGTCCTTTAGAAGAGCTCCCCTTCGTAATACTTATAAGCAGCGGATAAAAGAGCACATTTAAAAAAATGTTAAGAACATCTACGATCGCATATAATTATATATGTATGTATTTATATTTTTGTATTTTAATGTATGTATGTATCAGGGGCGAGGTGCCCATATAACACGGTTCCCACCGGCTTATTATTTTAAATGACAATAAATTTGGTGAAAAAATTTGGGAGCGACTTAGAGCGACAAGGATATTGCAAAATAGAAAAAAAAGTTCGCCATGAAAGTGCGGACTTTCTCTAATCTTGAGCTTGCAAGAAAATAAGTTTAAGAAAAATGTGAGAGACAAAAAAAAGTAACTAAATAAAAATATAATTTAAAATGACCTAACGTGGAAAGTCTACATTTCGTGGAAGTCTACATTTCGTGGAAGTCTACTTTTACATGCTGTAAAAGTACATAATTTACACAAATACCAGTGGCGAGGGATGAAAATTTAAGTTAGGCAAGCCGGTAAATTTAGAGAAGCCGATATATATTTAGGGAAGCCGGTAATTTTTAGAGAATAGGTATATTGAGGGAAAACGGTATGAGTGCGCAGGTATTTAGTAATTTCACTATGGAATTTTGGCGATGAAATTTTTTTTTTTAATCTTTAAGATGTCAGAGCTTGTTTTTTTGCAATTTTTTGCCCAAATGGCGACCTTTTTTTTTAGGTCTCGTCAAGTACGAGACCTAAAAAACTACTTTGAAATGTAAGACAAGCCGGTAGGAACCGTATTGTACGCCTCGCTATAGTTTATATATACATGGTCCAGTTTCATTAAACGAAAGGATTCAATCTTAAAGGTTTGTTTGAAAAATATATTCTATATTACAGACGATGCAGCAAGCGGTGACGAAGACGAAATAATAAATCCCAAACCCGACTCTGCACTTCTGATTAGGACAAAATGTGGCACAGCTGACTATTTTTTATGTCTTTATCTATGTAGCAGCTTGCATTTCGGAGCAGGAGTTGCAAAGAATAATATGACATGTGTATGCCACAATTAAAAGTAACAGAAGTACTTATCACTAACCACTGACTGTTTTTAAGCATAATAAAGCAACTTTTAAATATTATTATAAAAAAATATACATTTTCAAGTTTGCCATGTTTTATTTAAACATTATAAAAAATATAAACAATGAACAACTGTATTGCAAGATAATTTATTTCTTAATTTGGTCAACGCCCGTTGTCTTGCCAAAACGGAGAGCTGTTTTTTCAAGTTTTTTCATAATAAATTCGACCGAGAGAACGTACTGTCGAGACACTATGTTGTGACACTTCGTTAAATATTTGACCTCAACGTCACGCTTTTTTCTACCAGAGCGAGAAAATAAAAATATTTTAAATATGTTTCCAACGAGTGAGAATTGAAACCACAACCAAACACGATTATTTATTTTTTTATTTATAAGGTCTGCCAACAAACATACACGTATTCGTAATACATGAAAATTAACACAAATTATAAAAAAAACATTGCTCAGTAAGGTGGATCGAATTTCAATTTATTTTGATAATTATAAAATCGTAGGGAGATCCTCCAGTCTTAAAAGTTGCGCTATTATCATACTATTATATATAAAAAAATATCCGATATGTCTTATAGCCCTCTATCACTCCCCGAAATAACCGAAAAAAATAGGTACTTTTCGCCCAAATTTAAAAAACCTCAAATTGCTTAAAAATTTTAAGTCTCATAAACTTTTTTTTTATCTAGTGAATTTAGATACAATGTAACAAATTTTTGCTAGTATATATTACTTTTCCATCAAATCAGTTTCTCTCTATTATTATTTTGTGATTACATAAAAGGGGAATAAATAGGTTTTTGAAGGGTCGGCAACGCGTAAGTGATGCCCCTGGTGTTGCAAGCGTCCATAGGCCACGGTAACCACTTACCATCAGGTGGGCCGTGTGCCTTGTTGCCACCGTCGTGGTATAAAAAAAAAATAAAATATTAATTAGTGACTTCAGAAAATGAGCAAGCAAAATTATATAATGACACGAAATTTTGTGGATTGCCCTATACTTAGAAACTAATTTCACTACGTTACCCACAAGAGCAGACGTGATAATGTATATACTGCATGTAAGGTAAAAAAACTCAGGAAGACACTCAGCAGTAAGTGAAATCTTCACTATTGTAATCGAAAAGCGATATCTCTTTTCGAATCTTTTAATACGTTAAAACTCAAAATTCGCAGAAATTTGTGATCGGTATAGTTTCAGGTAGATCTGGAATAGCTCTTATATCAGCAGTCTCACAAGATTTAGATTTTAGGATTTATATCAATGAAAAAAAAAATGCTTAGTAGTGGACAAAAATAAAATACGTAGAGTTCGTAATAGGGAACGCCAAAGATAACGGCTCTTCAAACCTTGTTGAAGGTATGTATTTTGATAGTAGGTAAGACAAAACACTTCCTATGGAAAAGTTAAATGATCGTTCTTATCGAAAAGTTATTAGAGAGCATATTTGTATAATAGGTGAACCAGGATCGATTTATTTGGAATATACAACAACACACGTCGGAACTGTAATAGCAATTGCTGACTCGATTACAGATTCTTGCAAGAAACATGATATTAGTTTGGATTCCTTAAAATTTAATGGCTATGATGGTACACCTACTTACATTGGTTGGAAATTAGCTGCAATCAGATTAACAGAGTTGAATCTAAAGAAACCTTTAAAATGGTTTATATGCCTTTCAGGCTCTTGTTTTATAGCTTAGATGGCAATACAAGTGGTCCACAAGAATATTCTGGCAATCCCAATTGGCAAGGCCCTTGCGAGTTGTGAGAAATTGCCACCAAAAAAATATATAGCTGTTCCTGGTAATATAACGGAATTAAACCAAGACCTTATCAAATCTTTTAGTACAGATCAAAAATATCTTTATGAAATATATCATGCTCTGACTTGTAGTTTTGAACTTGCCAACAGACAAACCAGGTAAAATAGTTACTACAGCCAATCGTGTATTGCGCCTTTATATTGGGTCTAAGGAGCCAACAGAAAATTTAAAAATACTTATGGAATACATTGTCAAAGTGTACGCCCCAACTTTTATATTTGAATTTTTTTCCTAATTAAAGAAAACCTTAGACTCCAGTAGAAAGCTGAAAATATATTAAATGATAAAAATAAAAAAAAAAAACAGTTTAAAACTTATATTTTTTCGCAAATTTTGAGACAATAGGGAGGTACCCTTAAAATGTGACATAAGTAAAAAAAATGTCCAAAAACGATTCACCCTAATGTACGCGTACTATCAAAACCACCAATATTGTAACGTATCTACCCACTTAAAAATCTTAAACTATACATAAAAAATCATTTTCTATGATGAAGTAGTGTTTGTAAGAAACAAACAATGAAACTAAAACTAAAACAAGTAAAAAATTATGAATTTTAACTAGTTTGAGGTGTTTGAAATTTAAGCTAAATTCCTTTCAATTCGATTATTTAGGCTTCGGTAGAGGTTTAAAAAGTGAATTAAATAAAAAATAAATAAAAATATAGCCTAAAAGCTTATATTTTTACGAAACTTTTGAGACAACATAAAATCTAACATGCGTTTTTAAAAAAACGCTAAAATCGACCCACCTAGCTCAGTTGCTCAGTGTTGTTTCATTTACAGACAGCCAACCTGCTCCAACAATACTCTTTATACTTACTTTAACATATTTTATATTTAATATTAAGCTAAGTAAAGATTCATCACAAAAAAAATTAGTAAAAACCAAGATGAACAAAAAAAAACGGGATGCACTATGGGAGTGCCGGCAGAAGTGAAAACTTTAATATTATTGCGCATTTTTAATATTTTGGAAAGGTTAGGGAATAACTATCCTATTACTCATGTTCTTGCCTAATCAGTGAAAGTCTCTTTTATTTTTTAATTATTTATATTTATATAATTATTTTATTTAAAGAAAAATGTGTACAAAGGCTAAATTATCTCCAAAAAAAAAATTTTCAAAATTAGATCAAGAAACCTTCCGATGTATTCGTGGAGGAACCCTACCTCTAAAACAGAACCCTGACCAGTTCGCGTCCTCCACATCCTCGTCGTTCGTTATTTAGATGTAGGAAGAGTACATATTACATGGGAGCCCAAAAATTGAAGGTTGAACCCTACAAGAATTATATTTAGTTATTAATGTAAAAAAAAAAATAAGTTAAGCGAACCAATGAAAAGTCTATGTACATATATCTGCCATATAAAACAAAACGAATGAAATTCCTTAATGATAACATTTCGTTAAAAGTATTTAAAGCAAATAACTAAAATATTTGAATACCTGGTCGGATATAAAAGCGGTGTTTCCGAAGACTTCAAACCCATTATGCGGAGAGCATTAAAATGAATGTCAAATACAACTTATACTTTTTAGCAATGCTGGTCACACTGACCAGCATTTACTCGGCGCCGAGCGAAGACGAGACAAGTCTTACACAAATTGACGGTAAGTGACGTTCATTATTTATATCTATGAAATATTATTTTGATATGAAAACCTCTATTACATGTTAGGTATAGGTTTTAGCAAGGTACTTCTTATGGATTAGCAGCACGGCAATGTTTAATACGTGCTTACACGTGTACATACCAAAATATTGAGCCCATATTTATACCATATTGAATGTGTGGACACAATTGGAAATATTAGTTTTTGTTTTATTCGTCTCATTTCAGCAATTATTTTCATTACTTTTTTTATGGATAACGGATGGCAAACGAGCAGAAGGACCACCTGATGGTAAGTGGTTACCTTCGCCCATGGACATCTACAACATCAGAGATGTTGTAGATGCCTTGCAGACCTAGAGGATACAGATGGAAGGGGGGGACAATGTAGTAGTCCGCTATCGGAACCACCACATTTTGGGGAAAGGGTGGGTAGCAAAGTTGAAAACTTGGCTTACATGCCATCGAACCAAAACACATCATTAGATATTTTGCGGTTCGTCTTTGACATAATAGTGGCCGCGAGCCAGACAGAGGACGAACCTCCTACCATCTAACTACTGGTATACCCGCCTCTTACTCATACTCATACTTGCTCGGTCTGTTCTGAGGAAAGGCTATCATTGTATGTTTACAAATAAACTCTTTGATCGGTCGATTATAGGTGATTCTGTGGCGACTAGCGATCGATTCTCTTTTCATATAATATATAAGTATTGAATTGCCAAATATATAAATAAAAATACTGTATATGCTTTAAAAATAAAAAAAAATGTCATAAAAGCCAAATACTCTTATCTTTATAGATTTAAACAGATGTTAAAAACATCTGCTTTTGCAAATTTTCGTTTTTTTTTACAAGTTAATTAATATAAATTTATGAGGTCATGTTTATTATATTAGTTAGTAAAAGATAAATAAATACAATATTAACATTACTTTCATTTTAATAATGAAATAAAATTTTACAGAGAGTTTAAATTTATGCGTGAATTTTACGCATGATTATCTTTAACGGGTTAAAAAATAACATTATCTAACTAGGATTAAGAGGACAGCTTCATGCTTTACTCCGCAGGGTAATCAGAAAGGATCTAATGTCACGGACACTCGTGTCTCCGCTTACCGCCCAAATTAGGGACATAGCGTTTTAAGCGGCGGAATTAAACTCTTTGGTTTAGAAGCTTTGGCTTACAAGACCGGAGAAATTACAATGATTTTATTATGATGGTTCCCCTGAAACTGTAAACGCGATGGGTTCTATCAATTGATAAATAAACCTTTATCAATAAAAAAAAAACCAGAACCAATCACGTTTAGAGTCAAACGTAGTCCTATCTCACCATGTCGGCCACTCTGGCGATCTCATTATGAGAAATTCAAATTAAAAAAATATTCTTTATCAATTACAGACAATCCAACAAGCGCTGATGAAATCGAAGTAATACCTCCAAAGCCCGGCTCAATACTTTTGATTTACACAAAATGTATTGTTACTGAGCAACCAAGAGATTATTGTGATTGGCTGTGTAATATATTACGTTTCGAAAAACACCTTGCAGCGGATAATTCAGCGTGTATATGTTTCAATCAGAAGTAACAGAACCGCCCTGTTTAAAAACAAACGTGGTACTAACGATAATACTGTTTGTTTTTAAATTTTATTAGCAATTTTTTATGATAAAAAATATAGATTATCAAATTTATAGAGTTTTATTTATATTTCATGTTTGCGTAAAAATATAGTAAGTTTTGGAAAGAATTATGTAAGACTCATTAGGATTTAAGATATAACTAAAACATTGGTAACTAATCCTGTTAATACACGTTGTGGAAGTATGTCAACATTAATATATCGGCTTATTATACAATCCTTACTAATACTATAAATGAGAAAGTAACTCTGTCTGTCTGTCTGTTACGCTTTCACGCCTAAACCACTGAACCGATTTTGATGAAATTCGGTATGAAGATAGAACTAAACTTGCGAAAGGACATAGGATACTTTTTACAGCGAAAAAAATGATAGAGGGGGTTGAAATAGGGGATGAAAGTTTGTATGGAAGTTCCTTATTGTCAAACATAAAATCATGTAAGATTGTTTAACTGTTTACAACTTCACCACATAAACCACTTAACCAATTTTAACAAATAGTCTAGACCTTGGGAAAGACTATAGAATACTCTTTATCATATCGCGTGATATAACCGAATTTCACGCGGGCGAAACCGCGGGCGGAAAGCTAGTGATTATATAATAATAATAATATAACGCCTGTCGTGGCGCAGAGGTACAAGCGTGCGACTGTAAACGCGACAGGTTGTGGGTTCGATTCCCACTCCAGGAAATGTTAGTATTTTCATTTCCTGGGTTTGGTAACAAAGCAAAGCGCGGCGTTTAGTTCCGCCACTCAACACGCAATGCCTCAATTTGGCGGAGTGTGGGGAACGGAATTGTTGTAAGAGAACGAAGTGTCTTAACACTAGGTTCTCAGGTTCCCTCTGCCTACCCTGCTATATGCGGGATACAGCGTGAAGTTAAAAAAAAATCATCTAATATCTTGATTACACGGCTATAGGACGGTTTGTTTATTTTCATATGAAAGCAAGTTTAATATTTTTCGTTATAATGGAACGCATAATATGGTGAAAGAAAATTATGAAAAAATCCAAATAATTAGAAAAACAAAAAAAATTACGGATAGTGGTATTAGGTATATGGATGTTGGTATACATACATATATTTAACATGTAAGTGTAAGGCGAGCGAAACAAATATTGACAGTGGCTAAGATAAATTGTTAAAAGAATCACAAGTACTTTCATTCCCAGCACTCCTTAAAAGGTACTAACATAAATAAGGAATTTAATTTTTTTCTTCAATACAATTTTTATTTACTGTTATTGTTTGGGCTTTATATTTATTTAATTAATTTAATATACGTTTTTTGCATTATTTAAAAAATATATTCACAATAAATTTCACTCTCCTCCGTAATTGAATCGGTGAGTGCAGAAACAACGTAAGTCACAAAAAATGCAAAAATTCGTAATTGATTTAAACTAGCTTAGAAAGGCAATTTATACACTCTCTCCTCCCTCCTGTAAAAAAAATCTGACTTACGTTGTTTCTGCACTCACCGATTCAATTATCACAAAATTTTCAGTGGCAAGCCAAGCTCCTCTAAGGGGATCCAGCTATATAGAGAGTAAGGGGGTAATGGACTAAGTTGAGGGCAACCCGCCTGGGGCGGCTTTAAATACTATTTCTTAGAGTAGTGTTTTGTATATATAGATTAATTTTACCTTTAAAATTTGACTTATTGTAACATCCCATTCTTGGCCAATGCGTCAATTAGCAAGTTTCACTCAAAATTCAAAATCAAAATATTTTTTAATCAAGTAGGCTATTACTTTAGAATCGTCAATTAACAATCAATGTCAGTATTGTCAGTCGAACTGAAAGCTACTACCGGCTCGTAAGACAGTTTTGCTGAGAAGAGCCGGCAAAAAACTCAATAGTTGCTCTTTTCAAATATAATTTTACGATAAATTTACAACTATGATAAGCCTCCCATCAAGGGTGAGCATCAACAGCATTTAATCCCACGCATTAACATCATTATAGTATTTTTAGATAGAATAATATATTTTATTCAATAATATGTTTTTAATCTTAACTTTAAATTATTGAAGTGGCAGATCTGTAATTATTAGTTTATTTTTCCTTTTTGTATAGATACCGTCTCTATCACAGTTCTTTAAATAATTATGGATACTTTTGCGTACAATTAAAATGTTATTGAAAATAAATTGTGATGCAACCGTAATAGTACCAGTTTTATCAAAAGCTTCTCAGACAAAGTTTTCGTAACGTTATCGAAAGCATTTTTGTATGGGAAAACTTTAGTTCCTCTTACGCACGGTAGGGGCGCTTTTCAATTCCCATACAAATTCTTTCGATAACAATACGAATACTTTATCGCAAGTTTTCGTGCTTTCCTTAAAGTAGTCGGGCTATCTATCTCGTTGTACCTAAGCATTGTACAAATTAAGGCAAAAAACGGTAACTACACACGGAGCGCGGTTTTTTATCAAAATACCCTCGTATACGCCTGTCGTGGCGCAGAGGCACAAGCGTGCGACTGTAAGCGCGACAGGTTGTAGGTTCGATTCCCACTCCAGGAAATGGAATTTTCATTTCCTGGGTTTGGTAACAAGGCAAAGCGCAGCCTTGAGTTCCGCCACTCAGCATGCAATGCCTCAATTCGGCGGAAAGTGGGAACGGAGTGTCTTAGCACTAAGTTTCCTCTGCCTACCCCGCTATATGCGGGATACAGCGTGAAGCTATGTATGTATGTACCCTCGTATATTAAAAATTCTGTCTCAATTCATACATTTAATAAACAACTAACTTTAACAACAATTATTTAAAAATTTAATATTATTTATATAATTGTTTCTTAAATATATTATATAAAGAAAATGATAGTGAAGCAAGTGTGTTTTTATTTTTTGTTATATTTACGAAACGACGAGGCTTTTATTTCATTTTAAATGTTGTTACCTCACGCATATAACTTTTTTGTAAAACAATTATTATTACTATCGCGTCAGTGACAATTGTCTTAATCGATAGTAAAGTTCTATAAAAATAAACCAAAAGCGGACTATCGATGCCAGCGTAGTGGACGATCTATTTCATCGCAAGTGTCCACGATCTATTCTATTACGTTGTGTTCGGCGGGAGATTTGCGAACAACTACTGCGCGATGATCACGTACGTCGAAAGCTTAACTCAGCTGATACTGCACCGGGTGAACCTTAGTCGATATATTAAAATGAAAACATGCTATTTGGATAGGCAAAAGAAGCGGCTCGCAAATTTAGTTGATAGTTTATTTAGACACGCAGCGTCACAATTTTGGCATGAAAGAATAATGATCTAGAGGTATATCAAATTAAAGATATTACTGATATCGATCATATTTTAATGGAGTGACTTTTAATAAGCAATTACTTGAAAATTTTATTAGCTATGCCAATTTATATTTTAAGAAAGCCTCACTGTTAGACAGTTTTTACACTGTTATTACAGACTCTCCTAAAATTTATAGCCAAGTTGAAGTTCACCACAATCCTGTATTGAGCAATCATTTGATGATCTTGGTATATTAGATTATCGTCCTTTTCTGCACCGGTTATTATGCATTCAATAGTGTTGTAGCATAGCGGTCAGTTAATTTAACGTTGACGCGTTAACAACGCGGTATCTTTAGTAATATATACTGTCTGTAGTAATGTTACTTTGTATAAACATGGATGTCAAACCATGGTAGTGTGTGTAACATTTATTTTATTAATTTAATATACTTTCTATGTATTATTTTAAAAAAATTACCATTCTGCACTCCTTCTCTATATAAACTATAAGTGTGTCAAATTTAATTCTCGCTTAATTTTCGTAAAAAGGGATACAAAGTTTTTGCTTCACGTATTTATATATACATCTCCACTCATATTCAAGGAGGGACTTATATTTGACAGATGTCAGTATTTCTTCTTCTCTTATCTAAATATTACACGATAAGTCATAACATTTGATTTTATTTGCTGATATGTCTTTTTGAATCACTGCAAATGCTGTTTCTACTCCACTCGCGTGCAACTGAATCAACTCACAATTTACTACAAAACAGACAAAAAGTATTTTTATTTCAAAATCTTTAAAAAAGTATATTAAATGTATTTTTTTTTATGTATTTTATTGAAGCCTATTTTTTTAAATTTACAGTAATATATTTATCATTTAAATTCAATTAACGTACTAGAAACCCCCAAGGAAAATGTAAACATCCTTGCAGAGGAGACCCAAGACCGACCGGGCTGCAACGTAACATTGGCGAAGCAGTATGTTCACAACTGGCACGCTCGAAAAACCATACATAAAGAACTTGTATGCACGGAAAGATGGTATGTAAATTTAGAAAGAGTGCATATTACATGGGAACCCAAAAATTGAAAGTTGAACCCTACAAAAAATATTTTTAGTTATTAGTGTAAAAAACATTAAATAGAGTTAAGCGAACCAATGGACAGTATTTATATCATATTGTCACCGCCACATACAATAAAACAAATGAAATTCCTTGCTGATAACATTTTGTTAAAAATATTAAAAGCAAATAACTAAAATATTTGAATACCTTGTCAGATATAAAAGCGGTGTTTCCGAAGACTTCAAGCCCATTATGCGAAGAGCATTAAAATGAATGTCAAATACAACTTATACTTTTTAGTAATGTTGGTCACACTGACCAGCATTTACTCGGCGCCGAGCGAAGACCAGACAAGTCTTACGCAAATTGACGGTAAGTAGACGTTTATTTTAATATCTAAGAAATATTATTTTGATGTAAGCCAGGTTTTCCCCTTTCCCACCCATCCTTTCCCCAAAATGTGGTGGTTCCGATAGCGGACTACTACATTATCCTCCCTTTCCATCTGTATCCTCTTGGTTGGCAACGCATCTAGTACATCTCTTGTGTTGTAGATGTTCATGGGCGAAGGTAACCACTTACCATCAGGCGGTCCTTCTGCTCGTTTGCCATCCGGTATCCATAAAAAAAAAAAAAATGTGGATACTTCTATTACACGTTAGACGGTTTTAGCAAAGTAATCCCTATGGATTAGCAGCATGCCAATGTTTAACACGTGCTTATACGTATACATACCAAAACATTGTGACCATCTTTATACCAAATTAATATGTGTGTGCGAACACGATTTAAATTTTTTTTTTTTTCTTGCCCCATTTCAGAAGTTATTTTCGTTACTATGTCTATATTAGCTTGCGTATTCATACGCACACCGATGGCTACCTTTAAAAAATGATTTACTGTTACAGATCTGATAATTCTTTACCATCAATTAAGAAAGATTTTTTTAAAGATCCGTTTTGTCATAATGAGGAACTGTTTTGAAGATGGCTACACAATTTCGTGTCTAATTCTTGTTTTAATTAGTGCGGTTAAAAAATCCTGCGGTAGCAAATAAAGTCAAACTGTTCCTCACATCACTTCTCATGATATATGCGGTAGAGAACGCACGAGGACACGTCTCTACGCGACGCCAAAGTGTCAAACTTTTCACAGACTATTGGGTCCCCAACGATTTAAAAGGGTCTGCGTTTTATGCGATCAAATGGTTCAAGATACTGGGGTGCATTAGCCCAGAGGTGTACTCCATATGAGGCTGAACCTAGGTCCTATATGAGCCCAAACGATGTTTGGGCAAGAAGTACTACTGTCTCGCTCTGACGATGACACCCAGTTTCTTCGAGGCCAACTTGGCTTTGCTTTTCAAATGTTCGCAATAATGGCACTCACCCAAAACGTTAAGGCCCAATATGCTGATACTAATATATGTAATGCAAATGAAACACGTTTAAGTCAAAAGTATTTAAATATGATAAAAACAGAATTTACAAATAAAACTTAACTGTTAAAATGTCTGCCCTGTAAAGTAAGCATTTTTATCTTGTTTACGCTCTGAATGGATATAATTATACATACATGCATTGTGGTTTTCTTTTATATAATTATTAATACTTATTTAGTGCCGGTTTCTACTAACTCACTAAAGAACTTCCAAAATATGATTGAATTAAAAGTGATATTTTTAAAAGGACAGCTTCACGATTTATTCCGCAGGGTAGTCAGAAAGAACCTGATGTCAAGACACTCCGTTCGCCGCTTCCTGCCTGAATTTAAGACATAGTGTATTAAGTGGCGGAACTGAAGGCTGAGCGATGTCTAACCAGACCGAAGTCATAATAATTTAAATATGATCATTCGTTTAAATATGATCGAACCCATTACACGTTTACAGTCAAACGCTGTCCTACATCGCCACGATGGCCTTTCGCGATCTCTTTAATAGCAAATTAAAAAAATATTCTTTATCAATTACAGACAATCCAGCAAGTACTGATGAAAACGAAGTAACAAATCCCAAACCGAACTCAATGCTTATTATTTTCACAAAATGCGGTGATGCTTACAATAACGGTTGTTTGCCCTTGTGTAAGAACTTACACTTTCTAAAATACCTTACAGTGGATTATCAAACCTGTCTTTGTTACAACGAAATGAAAAAGAAGTTCCCATTTTAAAGGTACTTGGTGAACATGGTATTAACGATTATGCTGCTTGTTTTTAAATTGTATTAGCCATTTTTAATGATAAAAATATACATTATAAAATTTATCGAGTTTTATTTCATATTAGACAATAAAAATCATCGCCTGTCATGGCGCAGAGGCACAAGCGTGCGACTGTAAACGTGACAGGTTGTGGGTACGATCCCCACTCCAGCAAATGGAATTTTTATTTCCGGGGTTTGGTAAAAAGGCAAAGCTCGGCCACTCAGTACGCAATGCTTCAATTCGGCGGAAAGTGGGGAACGGAGTGTCTTAACACTAGGTTCCCTCTGCCTACCCTGCTATATTCGGGATAAAGGGTGAAGCTATGTATGTATGTATATATATACACCATAAAAAAGAGTTAGTTTTGGAAATAGTCCTGTGAAATTCAAGCAAAACAAAAAATATATATTGGTAACATTAATATTATATGGAGAACTATATAACGATTACATAGTAACCATAAAAGGTACATTATCAAAACTTAGGTTTGGAAATGAATTTGAATATTTTTTGTATTTACCATAAATTTTATTTTTCATATTTTTAAGGGAAATAATCATATTTACTGTTATTTTTTTTGAAACAAACATAACAGTAATGTAACATTCTGAAAAAAGCTGATATTATTTCATCAGAAAATAAAACTCTGATCTGCAATTGCGAGGCGTCCATATAACACGATTCCCATCGGCTTACCTTTTTTAAATTACAATAAGCGATTGGCGGGTATATTAGCAGATTAGGTATACCAAAAAAAATAGGAAAATAGGAAGTAAGTTTGTAAAAAATAAGCTCAACAAAACTATGACAGCTAAAAAAAAGGTCGCCAGGAATATGAGGGTGAGATTGCTAAATAACTTAACATCCTTTACCGTCATCTACATATACCGGCTTACCTCTATCTACCGGCTCCCTAAATATACTTATTAGAAGAAGTGCAGAAAACCAATATTTTTTATAATAATGTAAAAGAAATAACTAAACTAAATTAAGTTAATAAACTAAATATTACCTTACATTACCTACCCTGCTATATGCGGAATACAGTGTGAAGCTATGTATGTATGTATGTATACAGAATGAAGCTAAAAAAAAATCTATGTTTTTTTTAAATGAAACTTACCTGTTGCACCGGATAAACACGAGGATCCATATTTCAGTGAGTGTGCCATCTGGATGTATGCAGTGTATTTCAGTGCAAGGCCCGCAAGGCCCTGTCACACCCATCTCCCAAAAATTATCTTTTTTTTTTAAATTCACGCTGTACTCTTTTTTTTTTAACTTCACGCTGTATCCCGCAAATAGCAGAGGGAACCTGAGAACCTAGTGTTAAGACACTCCGTTCTCTTACAACAATTCTGTTCCCCACTTTCCGCCCAATTGTGGCATTGCGTGCTGAGTGGCGGAACTCAACGCCGAGCTTTGCCTTGTTACCAAAACCAGAAAATGAAAATACCAACATTTCCTGGAGTGGGAATCGAACCCACAACCTGGCGCGTTTACAGAATATTACTCACACTACCATAAGTTTCACAGTTTGTTAAGGACACGTATACTTTACACGTTAATGAGGTTACTATTTTCTTAAAGAATACTTTGATAAGTCAACCAAAAAAAGAATTCTTTTGTTGATTAGCGTAAATATATAGTATTTTGATTTCTTCGCTCTGGTAACAAGGCAACAATGCGCGGCGTTGAGCCACTCAACTCACAACACCTCAATTCGTCGGAAAGTGAGGAACGGAAATCTTAAGAGAAAAAGTGTTTTAACACTAGGATCTCAGGTTCCCTCTGAACGTAGTACGAAGGGGCCGCTTAACTATAGTGTACACGGACGCCGCCGCTAAGAGCATTATTTTCAGTAGCGGGCGTTCATACAACACCACGGTTCCCAAAAAAAAAGGTTGCCAGGAGAATGTGGAGCTCATATTGTAATGAAGTTTGCAAAAAAAAAACAAAGTCAAATAACATGGGGGGGTGGGTAATATCTAAAAAGAAATGTCGTCGCCAGAAAAATGTGGACTTGTAATTGTAAATGAGTTTGCAAAAAAATAAGATCAAGAAAGGTGGAGAGCTAAAAAAAAAAGATCGCCAGGAACACACGGGCACTATACGAGCTAGAGCCGCTCCCTGCTTGATACAGAGTGAAGCTAAAAAAGAAAAAACTTCAACTTCACGCTGTATCCCGCATATAGCAGGGTAGGCAAAGGGAACCAGAGAACCTAGTGTTATGACACACCATTCTCTTTCAACAATTCCGTTGCCCACTCTCCGCTGACTTGAGGCATTGCGTGTTGAGTGGCGGAACTCAACGCCGCGCTTTGCCTTGTTACCAAACCCAAGAAATGAAAATACTAAATTTTACATCTCCTGGAGTGGGGATCGAACCCACAACCTGTCGCATTTACTGTCGCACGCTAGTGCCTCTACGCCACGACAGGCGTCAAAAAAAAAATAGGCTAATTTTTATAATGAAACTTACCTGTTACACTGTATAAACACGAGGTTCCATATTTCAGTGAGTGTGCCATCTGGGTGTATGTAGTGTATCTCAGTGCAAGGCCCGCAAGGCCCTGTCACACCCATCTCCCAAAAATTATCTTTTGCACTATGAGCTTTTAGCTGGCTTGGTGGTACACTGAAAGTTAGTTTATAAATAATAATAATTGGGCCTGTCGTGGCGCAGAGGCCCCAGCATGTAACTGTAAATGCGACAAGTTATGGGTTCGATTCCCACTCCAGGAAAAATTTTTTTTAGTATTTTCGTTCCCGTTCTCTGGTAACAAGGCAAAGCTCGACGTGTTCCGCCACTCATCACTCAAGGAACACGCGATGAGAACGGAGTGTCTTAACACTAGGTTCTCTGGTTCTCTTTGCCTACACTGCTATGCGCGATATACAGCGTGAAGGTAAAAAAAGAACAAAAATAAAACACAGCAGAGCAGTGGGATAGTGTTCGACTGTAAACTCGATTGGTTGTTCGATTCCCACTCAAATAAATGATTATATTTAAATTATTTTCATTTCGTCGACTTGATTTTGAGCGGAACGCCAGAGACGGTTGCGACAAAGTGTCTTGAAGCTGGGCTCTTTCTCACTACCCGACTATGCGTTTTATATACATAAATAGTATTATATAAATAAAATAAAGCTGCATTTTCTTTTTTAACAATAACAAAATTACACTTTATATTATTATAGCACAGTAAAATATTTTTTAGGTTTAGTTACCATTTGGTGAAATGATTATAATTGAAAAAGCCAAGAATGAGTATGGCACCAAGTTTGAATTTGAAATTGGGTGGCAAAAAAAAATTGAAGTTGTTTTACTAGTTAAGTTAGCAGAGTATACAGTTTTTTTAGATTCCCATTTTACTTCTAGCGCAGTCAAAGAAAATAGGCAGCCTAATGGTATGGTTCCTGTCAATACTTGGAGATCCTACCTGGAGATCCTCATGCTTTTATATGAGATAATATTTTAATTATAAATTTATAATACATACCCAATTTGTTTCCAAATATCCCTACATTCTCTGTCTTCGGGTAGTCCAATGACAGCATCTCCAGCAAAATAAGTAACTAATAAGTTATTTGGTTTTAATCTATACGGGCCAAGCAGTAGATCCCAGGCCATTTGACAAGCCTCTTTCTAGACATTTAAATGAAAAAAATATTTTATAATTGAAATAACTATGACAACTATTTATGAAATAATTTTAATATAAATTATTTCGGTACTGTAAATACCTTATAATAATCACCAAATGACCAATTGCCAAGCATTTCAAAAAATGTGTGATGGGTACCATCCATTCCAACTATGTCTAAGTCATTGTGCTTGCCACCAATGCGGACACATTTCTGGGAGTTGACTGCTCGAGGACAAGGAGCTTCTATGTTACCTAAGAATATCCCTTTGAACTAAAAGTAAAAATATAAAAGTTATTTTATAAATAATTAAGATTAAAAAAAAAAGAAAACTGACTTTGTATAAAATTCACTTAAAAATAACACCATCATCAGATCTTAACTAAATTTAAATGGGACCATATCAGAAGCACTAGCCATCATATAAAATTAGAATTATCAAAATTGTTTCACATAGTAAAAAGATATGCAACAAAACAAATAAAATAAAAACAGTAGAATTAACAACTTTATCGTTATTCTTTTTTGTTTTATATAAAAATAAGAAAAAAATAACATTTATACAGCGTAGGGTATTTTTCTATACCTGATTCATGCCAGCATTAACGAAAGGTACGGTAGGATCACATAAAGGCACCACAGCACTGGATTTGATATATTTATGCTCATGATTATTTTTAAAGTAATTTATAAAAGTATTCCTAATATAGCTGCTAGAGGATTTCATTCGTATTTGTGCAGTGTTACGTATTTGTCTTCTCGAAACCGGTAATCGTAACATAGTTTCAGGTTAAATTATTTAATAAGCAATTCACAGTAATGTTCTCCTTTTCTCGTTAATTATTTAATTTTAGACAAAGCCTCACTGATATGAGTTAATTTAAATAATAGCAAATATATATTATGCAAAATTGGGCAAAACAAATATTTTGCAACCTTTTCGAACTTTGGCTTTGCGATTGTCAATGTCAATCAACTGTCAAGAATCATATGGGTAAAAAAATATATAAAAAAACATAAATATATTATAGTAGTCCGTCTTCAATGGGATTATTTTTTAAATAATTGACAATTAATTATTAAATACGCTAAATAAAATGATAAGCATAAAATTGTATAAGAAATAAAGTAAAAGCAAATGTTTATTTTACTGTACAGCTTAATTTATACTCAAAATTATCTAAATATTGGAACAATTATTACATTTTTAACTATTTCATAACCACAAACACTACTTGATTCAATAAATAATTTAATAAAACTAAATAATATTTATTTTAATTTTATTTTTTATATTTTACAGTCAATATTTATTGTTACGACAGGTCAATACATTGAAGTACAGTCGGTTGATTTATTATCTGCCACTATGTATTAAAAAATGACATATAGATACAATCCAATTTAGTCGATTTGCGAATTAAATATTTTTATTAAAAACATGTAAATAGTCGTGAAAGTACACGTGTATTACTGTAAGTGGCTGTTACACTTGCAAATCAAAACATTGTGATATTTGTTAAACACATATAAAAATATATTTTATTTTTTATTTTATAGGGACACGTAAGTGGAATCTTTAAAAGTATTTGGCAATAAAAAATACATATAAAATGGAGCATTTAAAATTATATATTTTGTGGCTGTGTTTCGTGATATCTACCGCTAAGCTTCTTGGACCTGACAATCAAAAGAAGTCTGAAGATACTGAAGATGAAGAAAATACATTGAATAATTTAGTTCTAGAGGGTCAAGCAGATCCAGAATATTATGCAGAACTGACTGAAGCCATAAATAAACAAATTAAATCTATGCAAGACCAAGCAGATGCGGTTAAAAAAAGTACAGGCAATAAAGAGGAAGAAGATGATAATAAAGGTATTTTTACATAGGTTTCATTGTTATTATTTCTTAAATAATATGAATAATAATAATAAGTAAAGTTTTTTTCTAATAAGCAATAAGCTGTATATAATATCCCAATATGTATTAGATCTGTTCATATTTTACACATATGTTAATTGTTTTTTATAGATTCTCTGCAAACAGTGAATAATTTGGAGCAAATGGAATATACTTTAAAACTATTGAGAAAGAGTCTTCTAAGGCATTCTGAGCCAAACTGGATACAAGATAGCAAGAACTCAGATTTCCAAGCAAATGATATTGAGGTGAGTTTACCGGTGACTAAGACAAATGAGTATTTTCATTAGGTAATTGGTATATGTTAGCAATCATTAATATTTAAATTTTATTTGACTTGTGTCATTTAAATTGAGTATTACATTTAATTAACATGACAATAAGCTATTGCAATTGTTCTAAAAATTACCTTTTAATATTTTTTTTATAGAAATTAGATGAAAATCCTCAAGATTTATTGGACACTCTACCTCCATTACCTCAAGTGGAAGAACCAGAGCTGTCACCAGAACTTAAAGAAGGTATTTTATATAGTATTTATTTAAATTAGTAAATTCTATTTAGTAATAGCTAATGTAATATAGTAATAAAAAAAATTGATATGGATTATAATGAAAAATATTTATTGGAGAACAAATTGATCAAATTTCAATATTAACGGAACTTTTATGAAAAAATGCCCAAAAGATTAAAAAAATATTTATTAACAATAAATATATATAAGGATACTGGATAATACCATAGAGACATTGTTCAATTGTAAGTGTAAGTGATGGTTTTAAAATGAATTGCAATGTTACTCAGGAAAAATAATCAATTTATTATTTAGTAGTATTATAAAATGGAGTGATTGGTTTCTTGCACTCCGTAACAAACAATTTTAATATGGAAAAATGAAGAGCAGTGTTTTTACACTAGGCTTTTCCTATCCTGCTATATGCAGAAAATGTGTCATAGTAAAAAAACTTTTTTTTTTTTACTTCACGCTGTATCCCAGATATAGCAGGATATGCAGAGGGAACCAGAGAACCTAGTGTTAAGACGCTCCATTGTCATTCAACAATTCCGTTCCCCACTTTCCGAATTGAGGCACTGCGTGTTGAGTGGCGGAACACAACGCCGCGCTTTGCCTTGTTACCAAACCCAAGAAATGAAAATACTAAATTTTACATTTTCTGCACGACAAAAAAAAAAGCCTTACAGATATTTAATAAAAAAGTAAGAGGCCATTGCAACACTGTGTGACAACATATAACTGTAAAAGAGACTAGACATAAAGTATCAAATTTCTTCAGAAAGAGGACAAAGTGTTTTAATAATGAAAAATGTATGAGTTTTTTTATTAACTTCACACTGTATCCCGCATATAGTTGAATAGGCAGAGAGAACCTGAGAAACAAGTGTTAAGACATTCCATTCTCTTTCAACAATTCTGATCTTCACTTACCGCCGAATTCAGCCATTGTGTGCTAAGTGGTTGAAATTAATGCTGCGCTTTGCCTTGTTACCAGAGCGAGGAAATGAACATAATAAATATTATTTAGAATTTTCATTTCCTGCAGTGAGAATCGAACCTACAATCTGGAGCATTTACAGTCGCTGGTGAAATTTATTTAATAAAATATTTATTAGCATTGTTTAAAAAATGTTTCAGCAAAGGAAATCTATGATTCTGCCATAGAGAAAATAAACAGACGTACTGCTGATTTACACCACGCTATAGCCCAAGTTAAGCATGCCGCTGAAAAGGGGTATTCACCGGCTAAAATAAAGTTGGCCTGGTCATACATATATGGTGAGGGTGTGGAGCTTGATGTGGACAAAGCTAAGAAAATATTTGAGGAGTTAGCTGAAGATGGAAATGGTGATGCTCATGCTGTAAGTTTTTTTTTTTGATTTATCATAATATGTTTTTTTTATATATCTACTACTACAAATTTCTAAAATTCACCTGTCGTGGCGCAGAGGCACAAGCACGTGCGACTGTAAACGCGACAGGTTGTGGGTTCGATTCCCACTCCAGGAAGTGTAAAATTTAGTATTTTCTTTTCTTGGGTTTTGTAACAAGGCAAAGCGTGGCGTTGAGTTCCGCCACTCAACACGCAATGCCTCAATTCGGCGGAAGGTGGGGAATGGAGTTGTTGAAAGGGAATGGAGTGTCTTAACACTGGGTTCTCTAGTTGCCTTGGTGCCTACCCAGCTATATGCGGGTTACAGCGTGAAATAAAAAAAAAAAAAGAGAAGTTTTATATAGACAAAGATAATTTATTTTATTTATCACTGCTGTTATATAAAAAATATTATAGTAATATAAATAGATAGTCAAAGTATATGATTGTAAAGAAGTTTGGTTGTGAATTCGATTCCAACTCAAGGCAATAAATAAAATTTAATATTTTTTTTTCATTTCCCCAGTTGTGCAAGATATATCGCGGCGTTGAATTCCGCCACTCAACATGCAATGTTTCAAAGCTAAAGCGGAAAATGCAATGTCTGAACCCTAAGTTCTCTGACTACCCTACAATTAAGTATCAATAAAAAATAAATATTTTTTTTCCAGGGTATGGGTTTTCTTTACGCCACAGGCACTGGTGTCACAGTGTCCCAGGCTCGTGCTCTAGTCCACTACACAATAGGTGCTTTAGGTGACAGTGATTATGCCCAAATGGCATTAGCTTATAGACACTGGGCTGGTGTTACGTTACCCAGTTCTTGTCCTAAAGCTATGGACTTGTATATGAAGGTTGCTCATAAAGGTTAGTTTTTTTTAATGTTATTGGACTTTTTAGACTTACATATAAGTTATTTTAAGCACTTTTACACCTTATTCCATATTAACAGGAGGAAAAAGCCTAAAACTGAAAATAAAACTGCACAAACAGCATATTAACCATAGTATTTATGGAAGCAAGACATTTTTTTTATTTTCGTCTATATAAATAAGTTATATTCTAATTAAAAAGTTCACTGGGTAATGTTTTTATTTGGCCATAAATAAAGCATCACTCTTCTGTCACCACTTCATACACTGCCTCAAATTTAAAAAACTCCGATTGTCTTCGGTTTCGATAAAATTACCTCCATTACATCCCTGGTTCATATCGAGCCACATAGAAATTCCTTCCTATGGAAATTTCTACATATAATATGTATCCAAAGACTACTGACTTAAATAATGATCATTAGCATCTATAAATTTACTTATATTTCCTCCAGTGGCAAGCCAAGTCACTCTAAGTGGTGGTCCAGCTATTCAACGTGTGAGGATAATGGACGAAGCAGAAGGCAACTCGCCTGGAGCGGCCTTAGATACTGATCTCATTGAGTATTATCAGTTATTGGCTGAAAAAGGAGATGTACAAGCACAGGTTAATATTGTTTTATATTAAATATATTTACTTACTTAGCTTCACGCTGTATCCCGCATATGGTAGGGTAGGCAGCGGGGACCTAGTGTTAAGACACTTCGTTCGCCACCTTTTCATTTCCTGGGCTTGGTAATAAGGCAAAGCGCGGCGTTCAGTTCCGTCACTCAGCACCTAATGCCGCAATTCGGCGGAAAGTGAGGAACGGAGTGTCTTAACACTAGGTTCCCTCTGCCTACCCTGCTATATGCGGGATACAGCGTGAAGCTATGTATGTAAGTATGTAATAATCTTTATAAATATTAGAATTTGTTTTATTTACAGAGATAATAAAAATTTAACCAATTCAATCACTTTTAGGTAAATAAAATTAAAACGAAATTTAAAGGTAAAACAAACTTTAAAAAATCATCCTTGAAGAGTTTCATTTTCGACTTATTAACTTGTTCACGTAAAAGGGTTAAGGAATTTATATTACATCATTTTAACAACACAAAAATTTAACCCTATTTGTAATATTTAAAAAAAAATTATGATTATATATTTACAGGTGGGACTCGGCCAACTTCACTTCCAAGGTGGTCGGGGAGTGACCCTCGACCTCAATAAGGCACTGCACTATTTCCAACAAGCCGCCAAAACTGGGAATGCTGTTGCTAACGCTTTTCTCGGCAAGGTTAGTTTTTGTAAATTGTAATCTATGAGTTATTTTTATATATAAGCTATATTACTCAAAAGTTTTATATAAATTTGTTTAGTAGTTTTTAAGTGAAAGTGTAAGAGATATACATCCATTCTCATCTTTTTCAAATAATTGACCGATAATTAAATGTCTAAATAGATGACATATTAGAATGAGTCACACCAACATTTTTAGCTAAACAGCATATCTAAGTAGAAGGTAACTGAAGAAAATAGTATCTGTTTTTATTTTTTTTTTCTATCTTCAAAAATTAGTGAGATATGACCCGTTAGAGCGCAGCTTCGGTCGCGCTAGTAGCGCTACTGTGTGACGTCACGTGCACACTTACATACATGTACGTTGTAACAACACGCACACACACATCGCCACACGCACACATACCTATCGCCATGTGACGTCACCAGCCGATATCAACCGAATACAAATTTTAAAAATGTTCAAACTTTAAGACGCTGTAATTTCTGAAATCGTAGCCCGATTTTGATGAAACAAAACTATTGTTATTTGCACGAACAGCATTTAATGAATTCACTTTTTTAATAAGATTTAGATGTGAGTGTAACTCATTTAATAAAAAAAGGCCATATTAAAAGGAGGATTAACTGGAATTGCACCAAAAAAATTAAGATTATGATTAATGAATCGATTGCAGATTAAAGAGAAAGATAAAAAGTGTCATTTTTACACATACATTTAGTACTTTTTGTGTGAAAGAGTAACAAAAATCAATCCATCCTTACAAATTTCCGTATTTATAATATTAGTAATATAGTAATAATGAATTTTATAATAATAGTAGAAATATATATCTTTTTACAGATATATCTAGAAGGAGGAGATGGTATAAAGGCTGACAATGAAACAGCATTGCGGTATTTTAGAAAAGCAGCCGAGTTGAATAATCCGGTCGGACAAAGCGGACTTGGTATCATGTATTTACAGGTAAAATTATGACTAACTCGCTCTAACTCTAAAATTTGGTAGTGAAATTACTAAATAAATACCTTGACATCCTATACCACTTTCCCTAAATATATGGGCTTCCCTAAATATATATACCGGCTTCCCTAAATACACATCGGCTTTCCTAAATATACTTCGGCTTCCCTAAATATGTATACTAAATATATATATACCGGCTTCCCTAAATATATATCGGCTTTCCTAAATATACATCGGCTTCTCTTAATATGTATACCGGCTTCCCTAAATATACATAGGATTCCCCTAATTTACTGGCTTGTCTAACTAAAATTTTTACTCCTCGCCACTGATATGTAGTGTAAGTGGTGATGTAGTTAATATAGTCTTCATTAGGGTTTTCTAGCTTTTTATTATGGTCCGGCTCCTCCCATAGTAAATAATTTTTAAGGGTGTACCCTTCTGTTATTTTCTCTTCTTTTATAGAACAGAATAATAATTAAAATAGGCGATATTGTAATGACTAATTTTACAATATAATTTTGTTACAAAAATCAATGTAATTTAATTATATTTGTTGTATTATTTTTTGTATTTATATTTTTCTAGGGTCGTGGAGTAGCAAAGGATACGTCGACCGCTTTCAAATACTTTGCAATGGCGGCCAACCAGGGCTGGGTTGAAGGACAGCTGAATTTGGGCTTCATGTACTTTGGTATGTTTTTTATTATTAATGTGTCTTCAGATTGGAGTATTTGCTTAGTTTATTTCTATATTCGAAATATACTTTTTTTAATAATTGAAAATCCGAAAAAAAAAACGCAATCGTAAAAATCAGCAAGTATTTGTTTTCATTTAAAACTTTAAAAATGTGATGAGCAAAATGATAATTTTATTTCTCCGTTTTAGTAAGATAAACCGCGACGTTGCTTTTCGCCATACAACATGCAATGTGTTTATTTTGGTCAGAAAGCGACGATTGAAGTATCTATTTCTTCTTCTTCTTCTTTGTCCTCGCCTTGTCCCGTTATACGGGGTCGGCTTTCCTTATCATGGCCATGTTGTTCGTTGACTAGCATCACTCTTATTAAGGCCAAGTTTTTTCATTTCCTTTTCGACACATGTCAACCAGGTAGTGTGAGGTCTACGTCTCCCCCTCTTTTCACCTTCGCTTAAGGGGTACGCCCTAGTATTCTTCACTGTCTTTATCTCGTTTGGCCTTTTCATGATATGCATGTTGTTTTGGCTGGTGAAGTGTCTAACTCGTGGATCTAAAAAAAAACATGCTTTTTTTTGAATACTCAGGCGGTGTGGGCGTGCGGCGCGACTTCAAGCAGGCCAACAAGTACTTCTCGTTAGCGTCGCAGTCGGGACACGTGCTCGCGCTGTACCACCTCGCGCACATGCACGCGCGCGGCCTCGGCGTGCTGCGCTCCTGCACCACCGCCGTCGAGGTACGTGGGTTCACATCTTTCACTTTTACCAGTTTTACACTATTTTTACCAGATTAATCGCATTTGTTCACAGACTGCTTATAATTTTTTTTTTTTTTTTTTTTACCACGTTTCGTTTTTAAATACTCTAATTGATGTATTTCTACCTATATGCACTTCTACACCCAGTGCGAGTTAGCTTCATCTTTTTGACAGATATAAATTTTCCGATCGACATAACTTTGCAATGACGGCATATTATTTTGTTTTTTATCTATTATTTTCCTAATTTAATTTTATTTGATATAAAAAAATATATATAACACAAAAGTCCCTAAAGATTCAAGCGTTATCCGAAATTTTTAAAACTTTTTATTGCTTCAAAATAAAATTTGAATAGGAACACTGAAAGTAATAGACGCTTGTATAATATTATATCGGTTGGACGAAAGAAACACAAATAACAGGAAGTAAATTTTACAAATATCACGCTGTATCCCGCATATAGCAGGGATAACCAGAGGGAACCAGAGAACCTAGTGTTAAGACACTCCATTCTCTTTCAACATTTCCATTCCCCACTTTCCACCAAATTGTGCCTCAATTTGGTGCGTGCGAAGTTTGGTAGTGGTTTGGTGGTGCGTGTTGAGTGGCGGAACTCAACGCCGCGCTTTGCCTTGTTACCAAACCCAAGAAATAAAAATATTAAATTTTACATTTCCTGGAATGGGAATCGAACCCACAACCTGTCGCGTTTACAGTCGCACGCTTGTGCCTCTGCGCCACGACAGGCGCTAAATATCGATTACAAAAAAATACATTATTAAAGATTATTGTTAAGTTTTTGTTACGAACGGACTTCTTTTGGTTTTGACTCTCTTTGGGTAATAGTTGGGATCTATTTACCTGGTATAACTCTTTTTAGAAAAATAAGGTGAAAAAATTCAATTGTAATTTGTATTACGCAGTCTATCGTATTATGGTATCGATATTTTATTTTATTTTATGGTATCGGTAGTTTTCCTTCACTAGCCTGCCTGTCAAAAAGATCAAGCTAAATTGTACAGGGTATAATAAAACAAAACGCGGCGTTGAGCTCCGCCACTCACCACGTCATGCCTCCATTTGACGGAAAGTGGAGAACGAAATGTTAGAATGTTAACGGAATGTTACACTAAGTTCTTAGATTCCGCATGCTTTACCCATCCTACCATGTGAGGGATACGGAAAGCTAATACAAATATATTTAAAAGTTTCTGGTACTTTTTTTATAGCTTTACGCTTTTCCCGTATAGTTAGAGAGATGTTAGTTAATGTCAAAATATTCCGTTCTTCACTCATTATATTATCTGTATTCTCTGTTCTAGTACTTTTTATATAATAAATAATATAATATTTAATTAATTTACAGCTATTCAAGAACGTATGCGAGCGTGGTCCATGGGCGTCGCGGCTGATGTTGGCGCACGCGGCGTGGCGCGCTCGTGATCCTGACTCCGCCTACATGCAGTACGTGGCTATAGCTGAACGAGGATATGAGGTGGCGCAGAGCAACGCCGCTTATCTGCTAGATGAAGGTGATTGATTTAAAAATCTTTGTTATAAAATCAATTAATTATTGTAATATTTTGGTTACTATTAACGATATTATGTCGGTCCCCTGCCTACCCCTCTATATGCGGGATACAGCGTGAAGATAAAAAAAAATGTCGGTCCGACCAGGTAGAATGAAAACCTATCATGAAACTGTCCAATACGGAATGTAGGTAATTTTTATATGTACGTGGTTTATTGCAATACGATTGCTCGTTTGACTGGAGTACCAGGACTTCATACAACGAGTAGAGTTTGACACATGTGTATGTACACTACAGGCGCAACACGTCTCTACACGGGCACTGAGCGTTGGCGACGCGCACTACAACTATGGGGACGCGCAGCGGCACAAGGCTGTGCGGGGGCTCGCGTCAAACTCGGCGACTACCACTACTACGGGCAAGGAGCAGCTCGAGACCTGGAAGCGGCTGCCCACCACTACCGAGTGGCCGCAGACGCACTGCACTCAGCTCAGGCGACATTTAACTTGGGATACATGCACGAGCGAGGTTTGGGCTTGGCCAGAGACTTGCACCTGGCTAAGCGATGTTACGACCTGGCGGCGGACGCGTCGCCGGACGCGCGCCTGCCCGCCGCGCTCGCGCTCGCGCGACTGCACGCGCACTCCGCGTTGGAGGCGCTGTGGGAGGTACTTTGAATTTATATTGAATGTATTTATTGTTGATTTTTATATAGTTAATTTATATTTTAAAAAGACAGTATAAAAATGCTAGTATAAGACTCAAAAAGAAGAAACGCCTGTTGTGGCGCAGAGGCACAAGCGTGTGGACTGTAAACGCGACAGATTGTGGATTCGATTGCTACTCCAGGAAATGTTAGTATTTTCATTTCGTGGGTTTGGTAACGTGGCAAAGTGCGGCGTAGAGTTCCGCCACTCAGCACGCAATGCCTCAATTCGGCGGAAAGTGGGGAACGGATTTGTTGCAAGAGAATGGAATGTCTTAACACTAGGTCCTCTGGTTCCCTCTGTCTACCCTGCTATGTGCGGGTTACAGCGTGAAGCTAACTTACATTTGGAATAGACAGTATCAAAATACTAATATAAAGTAAAAAAACATTATAATACTCTAAAAGAAGAAATTAAGGTCCCAAACCAACATTATTATTAAAAGTAATCTCTTACATGTAATCTTTTATTAATTGTAAGCTTATAACAAGAGATCTCAGCAGAACTGTCTTCCGAGCCGGTGGTAGCGTCCGTTAGGACTGACACGACTGACACCTTTGTAAATTGACGATTCGAAAGTGCTTGTAATAGCCTACTTGAATAAAAAATATTTTGATTTTGATCTTTGGCAAAAACATTGCTAAAAAATATTAAAAAAAAAAATTATAAAGTTATATTTTGTCTTATCTGTATAATCCAAAAATATATATATTTTTACATTTAGCAATATTTTTGAAACCCATCTAATACCCCTATAATTTATCAGTATCTTTCGCAGAGTCCTATTTCATGGGTGTTCCTCAGCGGTGAAGATTCTTCGCTAATGAACTGGGACCTGTATCTCATCACGGCGTTGTTCGCGACCCTCGGTGTAGTCCTATACCTGCAAAGGCCAAATCAACCTGAAGTTAGACCATAGATATAAATAACGTCCTTCTACTATAGAAATACTAAATATTAATATAATTTATAAACTAAAGTATAAATGCTGCCAATTTTAGTTGTAATTTTTGAATGGAAACAGACAAAAGGGCAAGTTGCTAATACAAAATTATTATATAATATTACGTATACTATTTTCAAGCATAATTTTAAGTCTAGATAGATTTTGATTGATCTAGATTTTAAATGACCAAATAATTTTAGTTCCAGGCACAGTTATGGTAAACTGAATGACAGTTGTATGGTAATAAATACAAGTTAAAATAAGTAATTTATTACAGTTAAATATTATATTATATAACTTAAAATTTTCATTAATATATAAAATATGATAAAATGTGTCATAGACAAATACTGTTTTTTTTTAATTTGGTAAGGCAGAGAGGAGCTAGGAGAGTGAAGGGGTTAGTGCATTTTAAAGGGCCCCTTAAACTTACGCTTGGGTTAAACTCCAAGTACTGCTCAGAGCTTCTCTCCCATACCTTAATGGAATGCTAAATAGTTTCTTCTCTACTCTAACTCATAGTACCATATAATAATGTACCATAAGAATTTCTATTCATCTAAATAGATATTTATAACAATTTAATATATTTATTAAATAATTTGTAATTTTTTTTTTAATTTTATTGTTTTGATGTAAAATATATACCATATTTTCAATTTTATTTTTCTTTCTTTGTCACTTATTTAAGATGATATTATCGCATTTCATTAAATCAACTGTCAAATAGATTGTCAAAGTTTTTTTTTTTAAATATCCTATGACTATATACATCGTCAGTCTTCAATAAATTGTATTGATCACTTATCATTGTCATTTTGTTAATAGAAAAACCTTAATATGCTATCTTATACAACTTTTTAGTCATTTTTTATATTAATTGAAAAAAAAAATATTCCGAAGTAACTATAATTTCCTAAAAGGAGTTTTTATTTAATTTTTTTAGGCTGTATGAACAAGTGCACATGGTTGATGCTTCCACAAAAAACACAATATAAAAAATAACTATGACATAAAGTGTTTGGAAAGTGTAAAGTGTGTTAGTTTTCGATGACACTTATGCTTTTTTGATAATAGTTTAACTAGTTGTAAACTATTTCTGTAAATAAATAAATAAATTTCATAAGGTTTCGTCGTTTTTTATTTGTCTATTGTAAACCTTTTGTTCCAGTCTTTCCTTTTCTTTTCTCTTTATATTTTTTGAAAGTTTTTGTATCGTATGCTGCAAAAAAGTAAGCAAACAAGCGTTTAAGAATTTCACCATAGCTCAATTAACATGTACTTCGAGAGACGTGGGTTCGAATCCTACTCTAATCTGATTTAAAAACCAAATGTAAATCATAGAGCACTCGGCAATAAATTAATTGTGCAATAATACTTTATATTATTTTTTTACATACATACATACATACATAGCTTCACGCTGTATCCCGCATATAGCAGGGTAGGCAAAGGGAATCTAGTGTTAAGACACTCCGTTCCCCACTCTCCGCCGAATTGAGGCATTATTATTTATACAAATATTGTCTATTTCAAAAAATATATGGAATTATTATCAGAATATATATTACGGGTAAAAAAAAATCTCTTCGTTCTTATTTCTTCTAATTTATTACATATTAATAATTATTCCCTTTTTCTTTATTGCTTTTTATCCTATGTCCACCAAAGGTTGTCTGAGAAGAAATTGCTTGTAGCAATAAGACCGCCTTTGCATACAGGCATTTATATTGTTATTTCCTCTTTATTTTTGTTTTTATTTTCTCTTGTGTGCAATAAAGTCTATTCTATTCTATTTTATTCTATTCTATTAATGGTTAACGATTACACAGTTTGTATTATGTTTTTGCTTATCTATTATAATTATTTACATAAAATGATAAAGAAATTAAGATAATTATCAAAATATTAAACAAAGCAGCTAAAACGTGTAATTTGTAGTTGTTTTTTTTAACTTCACGCTATATCCCACATATAGCAGGGTAGGCAGAGGGAACCTGAGAACCTAGTGTTGAGACACTCCGTTCTCCACTTTCCGCCGAATTGAGGAATTGACTTCCGCAACTCAGCACGCAATGCTTCAATTCGGGAACGGAGTGTCTTAACACTAGGTTCCCTCTACCTAACCTGCTATTTGCGAGATACAGCGTGAAGCTATATATGTATGTATCTAAAAGTATTTGATTTGATTGTTTTTTTTTAATGAATGACTAGCATTCACAAACAAAACAAATTCTAATCCCTAATAATAATTAAAAATATATATATACAAGTCGATATATCTATTTATTCACGCCTGTTACGGATACATCAAGCATCATTATGTTGTTTCTCAAACAGTTCTATCTTCCGAGCAATGTCATCCGCTGAAAATGTGTAATCCATTTCTTCTTTAACAGCAGTGGCTTCCTTTTTCGATTTCTGAAAAAAAAAATTTCCTCGTAAAACGCTATTATGCAATAGGTAAAATAAAAATATTGTTAAATTTTTTTGTTACATCTCGTATATAATTCTACTAGAAGGTAGTCGAACTATAGGATGTCATGAATTTTCGTATACCAATTCTATCTGGTAAAACGCGGCATTGACTTTGACCATTTAACACGCGATATCTCGAATTCGAAAAGCAGCAAACGCAGTGTCTTAACACTAGATATTCACTGAATACCCTGCTGATATATGGAATAAAGCGTGAAGCTTCGGTATTTACTTACTCATGACAAAGGGCGTTAAGAACGGAGTGATTTGACACTAGATAAGTATCTCAATATCGGTATAGTCGGTCTCTCTGACTACCCTACAATAAAAAAAGGGTGAAACTAAAAACAACAAATACCCACCCAAAATGAAGAATATTCAGGTGAAATGGATTGTAAATGCGCTATTTTGTCCTCCATTGCTTTCAAACGCTTATAAATATCTGGTGCAACTGGTCCTGTGTTTAAAAAGGACTCAATAGCCAGTACTCTCTCAGAAATGGCGGCAGGAAGATCTGATTTTTCTGTTTTAAAGTCATGGTCCATTGGCACGGTTTGTGGTCCCCATTCGTTGTGGACTTTGCGCGACTCGGAAATAAATCATTATATTAATACGTGATACACAAAAAACTTGGTACATGTCCTTTTTATGAAAACGTAGGAATATAAGATGTAAATAAAGTCTGACAAACGCCTGTCGTGGCGCAGAGGCACAAGCGTGCGACTGTAACCGCGACAGGTTGTGGGTTCGATTCCCACTCCAGTAAATATAAGTATTTTCACTTCCTGGGTTTGGTAACAAGGCAAAGCGCGGTGTTGAGTTCCGCCACTCAGCACGCAATGCCTCAATTCGGTGGAAAGTGGGAAACGGAGTGTCTTAACACTAGGTTCTCAGGTTCCCTCTGCCTGCCCTGCTATATGCGGGGTACAGGGTGAAGCTATGTATGTTTATTTAATAAAATAAAACAATCGCCTCTTCAGTTTATTTTTAATATAATATTTCATATTTAAAGATAAGCTCAAGGTTTTTCTCTTCGTGATATAAAGTAAATGTGTCAAGACGTTCTATATTCAAATATATTGTATCTTAGTTGACGGAAATAAACGCCGAGTTTACAGTTTTAGAACAGATAATAAAAATAATTTAAATATATTTTTTTTAGATAAAATTGAACGTAGCAGAGCTCGAACCTGTAACTCTTCAAAACCCACTAGGTGGTCTAATTAGCTAAAGCACTTGGTCATGATCGTCATACACAGATTTTTTTTATAGCTTCACCCTGTATCCCGCATATAGCAGGGCAGGCAGAGGGAACCTGAGAACCCAGTGTTAAGACACTCCGTTTCCCACTTTCCACCGAATTGAGGCATTGCGTTCTGAGTGGCGGAACTCAACGCCGCGCTTTGCCTTGTTACCAAACTCAGGAAATGAAAAATTCCATTTCCTGGAGTGAAAATCGAATCCACATCCTGTCGCACATACAGACGCCAGTGCCTCTGCGCCACGACAGGTGATAAACAGACAAAATTTTATACCTCGGAATCGAACCCGCAACCACTCATTAAACCTTCCTACCACACCACTGGGGTCAAACCTTAATACCTTATCATACCTAAAAACAAGACACTCCAATAAAAAAAAACATAATTTCAATAGATAACCTACTTTTCAAATGTCCCTTAGAGTCACTACGTTTCACAAACTGCGTTCTCACTCTCGCACACGTCTCCGTATCTTCCGTCTCGCTCTCACACTTTGTTGTTACAAAATCGTGAATATTATTAATATTCACTTGTTCCCTTTTCCTTTCAATGTAATTGTTTATTCTTTTCTCTAATTCCTCGTTTGAAACGTTGATTTGTATCAAGTTTTTATCTACAGAATGTTCTAGAGTTCTCTCTGTTGTCATTTTACCTGTAAATATATTATCATGAGCTTTTTGCGAGTGGTTTTTAAAAAAAAAACAACAATTAAAAAACAAAACTTTATTTTTTTTAATAACAATTGTACTTAAATAGTATATATATAAATATTTTTAAATTTAAACAATATTATTCATAGATTATTTAGCTGATATAAACTTCACTATACTTTAAAAAGTGTAGCATAGACTATTTTTTTTTTAAATAAACTATTAAAGTCCATGCAAAAGTACCAACACCAAAGCACAAAAACAATATGTGTGACATAATAAAAATAATTTATATAAAAAAAAAACTGTAGACATAAAAAAAAACAGCAACCAATAAGTTTCTAACACAACACTCAATCTAATGTACTTAAACACGTTACAAAAAGAGCAATTAAAATTTAATCAACATTAAAAATACACTAACCTGAAATAAAAAAAAAATATTCATATTTCTTTAAATATAAAGAATATAATAAAATAACAAATGTATATAAAATTAATTTTAAAAAGGAACCAAAATAAAATTACAAATAATAACTTCTACTATATCTATATATAAATACGTGAAGCAAAAACTTCGTACCCCTTTTTACGAAAATTACGCGAACTATAGAGCATGGAATTTGGCACACTTATAGTTTATATAGAGGAGTGCAGAATGCTAACATTTTTTAAAAATAATACATAAAAAGTATATTAAATTAACAAAATAAATGTTACCATGGTTTGACATCCATGTTTATATAAAGTGACATATACGTTGCTAAAGACAACGCGTTGTTAACGCGTCAACGGGGACACTAGTGTATATAAAATGCTTGCGTTACTAACTGACAGACAACGTACAGGGGAAACTACTACGTATAGAGAGATGAAATTTAGCATGTACCTTTAATTTATTTAGCTTTATTTATTTAAGAGTGAAGGGTAACACTAAGAGATGATTTCCGGAATTTTCTATGAAACCGGAAAAAAATGATATTTAAAAAAGATATTTAGAAAACGTATAAAACCTTGTGTGTCTTGGAAACCGTCCAAGCGCTTTAACCACTAACCCATATGGTTTCCAAGAGGCGCGGGTTCGAGTCCCGCTGCGTTCAAATTTTTATACGTCTAAATATGTTTTTCGTTTCCTAAATGTGTGATTAACACTTTTAAACTTCAAAGTTATATTTTAAGGTTTAGGAGCAAACGTTGTGGGCTACAACTAGTATATGTATGTTGATATAATAATATATATATATTTTTTTGTTTTTTTTTTAAATATTTAAAAAAATATTTATTTATATATTAAAAAAAAAGAGAACATGAAAAATGGAAGTGGAGGATTTATTTATTTTCAATGGGTTTCAATTAACATATTATGCAAAGTTATTGGTTCCAGAGCTTATTTGAATATTTTTATAGAACAGTATTATATAGAAAAAAATTTAAAAATTCTATAAAAAAAAAACGTAGCGGGATTCGAACCTGCTCTTCTCGGAAACTGTCTGAGCGCTCAACAAAGTATAACTTGTTAACTTCCTTTCTTTTTAGGTAAATTTAAAAAAGAAGAAGTTCAAAATAAAAATCTATTTTAAAATAAATGTAAATCACCCTCAAAAAAGACCTATTAAATAAAAAAAAAAAATCTTGGCAATTTAGGCCATATAAGTATCATATAAAAGACCTATATATTGGAAACTTTTTAACTAAAAATTAATAATTAGCAAATTAAGACTACATCATCATCGGCAGGAAGTGGGAAACGGGGTATCTTAACACTAGATTCTCAGATTCCCTCTGCCTACCTTGCTATATGCGGGATACAGCGTGAAGGTAAAAAAAAAAAAAAATCAACACTCAAAACTACACATGTCCATTAAAAGCTTTACGTTTACTAGACCACGCACATTCAACATTTTCCTTCCAGACGGGATCCGAACCCGCGTACACTTCCTTCTTCCATATGGGTACGTTCGCTTTGAGCTCATCTATGCAGAAGGATACCGCGTCTAGGGAGTCCCGCCTGTGGGGGCTGCTGACTGCTATTACTACTGACGCCTCGCGACACGGCACGTTACCTAACCTGGAAGGTAACAATAGATAAATCTAAAGTTAAATTTATACATGTGTCTGTCGTGGCGCAGAGGCACAAGCGTGCGACTGTAAACGCGACAGGTTGTGGATTCGATTCCCACGCCTGGAAAAGAAAAAGTATTTTCATTCCCTGGGTTTGGTAACAAGGTAAAGCGCGGCGTTGCATTCCGCCACTCATCACGCAATGCCTTAATTCGGCGGTAAGTGGGGAACGGAAATGTTGAAAGAGAATGGAGTGTCTTAACGCTAGGTTCTCTGGTTCCTACTGCCTACAATTAGACTCTTCCACTACGCCACAATGGCATATGGCACGGATATATAGGTAAAAAGCATAACGAGTACGGAAAACGATTATTACTATTTAATTTTATGCCTCAAGAATCACGACACGATATGAAAACGAAATAATAGGTAACCTATACTTTTATATATTTAGAAGATAAGAATAGCGCAAATATTGTATGAGAATTAACTAAAATAAATAATGAAATGGTATTTTTTAAGCTTCACGTTTTATCCCGCATAGCAGAAAGATAGAATATAGAATCAAAACACTCTGTTCTCTGTTTCCTCCTCCTAGGGATGTTCATGTTAAAAAATTATCGATATTTTTAAAATATCGTAAGTCATTTTTTCCCTGTGAGGGGACGGGGTTAGAATACAATTCCGTAAGAGCTAAGTAGCGTCCCGTAAGAGACGGGTATCCCAGTAATTTGGTGGTAGGAGGTATGTCCTCCGTCAGGCTCGCGACCACTATCATGTCAAAGACGAACCGCCAAATATCTAATGATGTGCTCCGGTTCGATGGCATGTAAGCCAGGTTTTCCTCTATCCCACCCCATCCTTTCCCCAGAATGTGGTGGTTCCGATAGTGGACTACTACATTGTCCTCCCCTTCCATCTGTATCGTCTAGGTTGGCAATGCATTTGCAACATCTCTGATGTTGTAGATGTTTATGGGCGAAGGTAACCATTTACCATCAGGTGGTTCTTCTGCTCGTTTGCCATCCGTTATCCATAAAAAAAAATACTTGTTAACAAGTCTTTAATATTAAATAGATGTTTAAGATGTCAGAGCTTGTTTTTTTTTTTGCAATTTAATGTCCAATATCTTCCTGGCAACCCTTTTTTTAGCTGTTTTTTTACTTTGTTGTTTTTGCAAAGTTCATTACAATTGGAGTTCCACATTTCCTTGGCGACCTTTTTAGTTTGAAGTTAGGCAAGCTGGTTGGAACCGTGTTGCACGGACGCCAAATGCCACATTGTATAACGTCGGGAACTATATTTTATAGTTTGTTTAGAATTATTATATATTTATATATCAGGTGAAATATATCGATATTACATTCGATACTAGACGATTCGATAATATCGGACTAAAGCTATACGAGTATATCGGGTAAAAGAATCGATATTTTTAAAAATATCGATTTATATCGCCCACTACTACCTTCTACACGTTTACAGTCAGAAGCCGTCCCGAACACAAATTCATTAAAATCATGGGGAACGGAAATTTTAATAGAACGGAGTGTCTTAACACTAGGTTCTCTGGTTCCCTACCCCGCTATGTGCGGGATAAAGCGTGAAGCTAAAAAAACAGTGTCATTGAACAACATGTACCTACCTACAAATTAAACACGATACAACAAAAATGACCATAAAAGGTAAAATTACAGCTAACTGCTGTAGTCATTACGTATTGTAGATAGTTGAATAGACCAATTATTACGAAATAGAATCTTTTATAAGCAAAATCTGATTCGAACTAAATTACTTTGATTACATATATACCAGGCACATGAAAACATCGACCAATTAACACGTTCGCGACCGACTATTTTTCTATGTTTGTAATTCTGAGTACTGAGTAATATTTGTACTTTTACAAGAAAAAGAATACAAGAAAAACGAGGAAACAATAATATCTAGTACCTGTATGCAAAAGGTCTTATTGCTTCAAAGCAATCTCCTTTTTATGAATTAACGGATGGCATGAGCAGAGGACCACCTGGTAAGTGGCTACTTTCTTCATGACAGCTCTGCAACACCAAGAGGTATTGTAAATGCGTTGCCGACCTAGAGGATTCTGATGGAAGGGGGAAGACAAATGTAGTAGCTCGCTATCGGAACTACCACATTCTGGCGAAAGGATGGGGTGGGCGGCGGAGAATTGTATTCTAACCCCGTCTCCCCTCACAGAGGATCTACAGACAACCTTTGTAAAGTATTGGAACAAATGCAAAAGTAAAGGGAATAACGTCAGTGCAACAGTATAATTATAAAAATAAATAAAAGTACTAAATATATCTATACATCAGTGGCGAGAATTTGAAAATTTTAGTTAGGCAAGCCGGTAGATTAAGGAAGCCGATGTATATTTAGGAAACCAAATTATATATATTTAGGGAAGCCGATGTGTATTTAGGGAAGTAAATTATTCATATTTAGGGAAAGTGGTATAGGATGTCAAGGTATTTAGTAATTTCACTGTAATTTTAGCGATAACCTTTTCTTTTTAGGTCTAAAGATGTCAGAGCTTGTTTTTGCACTTTTACATGCCCAATATTTTCCTGGCAACCTTTTTTAGCTCTCACCTTGTTTGACTTTGTTTTGTAGCTCAAATTTTTTAGGCGTCTATACATAAACGGACAAGGGTATATTAATGGTATATATTATTAGATATTCTTTAATAGAGATAGAATTTGTAATGACGTGATTCCATACCCGGTCATGGTGTGTTAACACTGTTAAGATATTTATTAGATTGAATTAAATTATTGATTGATTAGTTACTTATCGTCATTACACAAAATCTTTATAAATTGTAGTATTTTTTTTTTTTTATGGATACCGGATGGCAAACGAGCAGAAGGACCGCCTGATGGTAAGTGGATTACCTTAGCCATGAACATCTACAACACAAGAGATGTACTAGATGCGTTGCCAGCCTAGAGGATACAACAGATGGAAAGGAGGATAATGTAGTAGTCCGCTATCGGAACCACCACATTTTAGGGGAAAGGATGGGTGGGAAAGGGAAATCCTGGCTTACATGCCATCGAACCAGGAACACATCATAAGATATTTGGCAGTTCGTCTTTGACTTATGATAGTGGTCGTGAGCCAGACGGAGGACAGAACCTCCTATCACCAATTCTAATGTATAAGTTATATTAATCACCCCAGTTTTATCTAAATCCTTTCAATTTTTCTATGAAAGTGTAATAAAAATTCATGAGTTGCTCGCTAAGAAGGCTTATAGTTGGTGCAAATTTATTGTAAAATTTTATTTCAAAAGAGCAACTGTTGAGTTTCTTGCCGGCTCTTCTCAGCAGAACTGCCTTCCGAGCCGGTGGTAACTTCCATTAGGGCTGACACTCCTAACATCTTTTGTAAATTGACGATAAAAAAGTGCTTGTTTGAATAAATTTACCTATTTGAATAAAGAATAATTTGATTTCGATTACTTGAGAATGAAACTTCGGATTAACATTAACTTACTACTTAGACACATATCGATAATATATATATATATATATATATATATATATATATATATATATATATATATATATATATATATATATATATATATATCAAATAACACAAAAAAAATGGGCTAGGCTCAGGCTATTTTTCTTTCTTTTTTTCAACTTCACGCTATATCCCGCATATAGCGAGTTAGGCAGAGGGAACCAGTTAATCTAAGACACTCCATTCTCTTTCAACATTTCCGTTCCCCACATTCCGCCAAATTGAGAGTCTATGACATCTCTAATTGTATTACCGCTTCACGCTTCCTCCCGCATAGCATTGTATTCACAGAGAATTTAGTGTCTAGCCACTCCGACCGCTGCTTTTCTGCAGCAATTGAGACACTACGTGGCGCTTTAACTTACCAGAGCGAAGAAAATAAATAATTTAAATAAAAGAATTTCCCCGGAGTGGGAATCGAAACTAAATCAATCGCCTTTACAATCGCTGTCCTCGAATATGCGTAAAAATAAACAAATGGGTCTGTCCTTGTCTTTAGACGTAAATAAGATTATTCCATACACTGTATATAAATAGCGTATCGAATACATTAATATCAATTTAATAGAAATTCATATTGCAACCAATCGCGTATTAATTATATTTTATGTACCATCGAAGTACGTATATGCAGTTTTAGACATTTTTTTTTGCCGCCTGTCGTGGCGCAGAGGAACAAGCGTGCGACTATCGCTTTGTTTCGTTGTAGGTTCGATTCCCTATCAGAAATGGGGTTTTTCATTTCCTGTGTTTGGTAACAAGGCAAAGCGCGGCGTTGAGTTCCGCCCACTCAGCACGCAATGCCTCAATTTGACGGAAAGTGGGAACGGATTTGTTGAAAGGGAGCAGGTGTCTTAACGGGTTCTCAGGTTCCCTCTGCCTATCCTGCTATATGCGGGATACAGCGTGAGATTAAAAAAGAAAGAAAAATAGCCTGAGCCTGAAAAATTGTATTTCTTTAAATTACGCTTTCCTAACATAGCAGGGTAGTCAGAGAAGTCCACGGATGATTGGGGCAGTTCCCGTGAGCCTCGGCCAGTGGCGGTAAAGGAGGAGCACCGTGAGGTTTTAGTGGGTATACGGACGGCCTTTTTACAGCCGGTCCGGAGTCCCACATAACCCGTCCGAGGGTCTCCGCGGGCGGTATCCGTAACGGATTTCCTCACGTTAAAAAAAAAAAGAAAGGTAGTCAGAGAGTAGTCACCTAGTGTGAAGACACTCCGTTCTCCTACATCCTACCGAAAAGGAGACATTGTGTGTTAAGTGGCGAAACTTAACGCCGCGCTTCCTTTTTCTAGTACAGAGATTAATTAAATATAGTCACTCCCGTTTATAGTTTCCTAAGTGTGTGATTGGCCATATAATGCGAAGAGGTGATAAAAAATTTGGAACGGTTAGTCGTTATTGGCAATACTGAAGGCAAGAGATTACGAGGTCGAGCAACTGCACGATGGACCGACCAATTAAAAAATTAAAACCTTCTGTCAAAAATTCCATAAGTTGATGAGATGCGCAATGGATCGCAATAAATGGCAGGATTGCTTTTGTCCTTGTAAGACGTCCACCAACTACGATCATCAGTCATGATGGATACGACTAAGAAGAAGTGTGTGATAATGAATAGCATATTTTAAAAATAATCCTTGGGTAGCTGAAATTTGTAAAAATCTCTCTACAGTGGTGCTAACAACAAAAATATATTGTAATAAGCGTGTAAGAGTTTCGTCTAATCTGGACAAAAACGTATAACTCAGCGGTCAGAACTCTTGGACAGTTTTCACAAGGCACGGGTTCGAGACCCGCTGCGTCCCAATTTTTAACATTTTTAAAAAATGTTTTTAATAACCACACCCCTAAATTGGGATCGAACCCACAACTATAGCCCATATTATTTTTTATTATATTAAAATTAAAAATTAATCATCTCAAACAACACGCAACGTATTTTGAATACATATCTAATGTAAATACGCAAGTGACCTTGTGCGTGGTAAGCGGTGATAAAAACAATGATGCAATGATACTTAATAAATATAAGATAGTTAAACGACATTTTGATCGATCACATTCATGTGGCACAGTTTTGTGAACTTGCCAAAATATTGCTGCCAGTATTAATATGGCAGACTAAAATAATCATTAAAATAATTAGAGGTCATCGTTTCGCAGCGGCATAGGTTGTGGGTTCGATTTCCAGTCGGGGGAATTATTATATTTGGATTATTTTCATGCTTCACTCTGGTAAGACAAAGTGCGGCGTTGAGTTTCGCCACTCGACACACAATGTCTCAAATTCGATATATGAGGAAAATAGCGTGAACATACAAAAATCTTAACAGATCAAACTTGTTTAACTATATACCCTTGTTCTATCAATTATAGCAAAAGAATGTTTCGTTAAGGGGTTCCCCTAAGGTCTGGGCAGATAAAGAGCAGCTTAGGTTCTAGATTAAAAGTCCAAAACCCATGAAAAAATATTTGTATATTTATAAATATAATTGATAAGGTCTATATATCTATAAAAGCAAATATTTTAGAAGATATAGTAGAAAATAATATTCATTATAGCACACAAAATATTAATAATATATATATAAATTACATGCAAATGCGGTCAAGTTCTCAAGTTCAAAACAATCTCTTACAGACAACCTTTGATAAAAATAAGGATTAATTATAAAAATAAGAGGAAATACATATCAGAGTAAATTAGTTTATGAATATAGTTCATAATGATAATGAAATGAGGTTTATTTTCATATCTCAAAACATAACTAATTCCGTCCAAAAATATTTAAAGCATAAAAAGGTATGGAATTGACATAATTTGAATTTTATACAAGATATTTGTAATATTAGAAAAGAGAAACTGTTGAGTTTCTCTCTGGCTCTTCGTATGATTATATTTAAATTAGTTTCATTTCTCCATTTTGGTAAGCCATAGCGTGGAGTTGAGTTCCACCAGTCACACAAATGCAATGACTTGATTTGTTCAAAAAGAGAACAGACTATCATGACACTAGTTTTCTCTATTTATCCTTATATGATAGATAAAGCATGATGCTAAAAAAAAACATTTAAAAAAAAGTTGTTACATTACAACAATATATATACATACCTATGATATATAGCTATACTGTGTACAGCGGGCCACCTGTCCCTCGCTTCATTACAGATGTTTTTCATGGCTTTCAAGGCCATAGATTCATAAGCTTCATATTCCAGTCTTACCACCTGTTTAAACATATTCATAATATTATTACATTTAATATATAAATATATATATAAAACTCTTGCATCACTGAGGCCATAGAAAGTAGTGGAATGTGAAAGGAGGGAGATGAGGGGAGATCTAAGAGATTTCTTGACATAAATATGACAAAGGGCACACAAATAGTTAAATGTACCAAAAATACAAAAAAGAACATAATATATATAAGTATAATGTAATTATAATAGCCTGTCGTGGCACGGAGGCACAAGCGTGCAACTGTAAACGCGACAGGTTGTGGGTTCGATTCCCACTCCAGGAAATGTAAAATTTAGTTGGCAAAGCGCGGTGTTGAGTTCTGCCACTCAACACTCAATGCCCCAATTGTTGAAAGAGAATGGAGTGTCTTAACACTAGGTTCTCTGGTTCCCTCTGCCTACCCTGCTGTATGCGGGATACGGCATAAAAAAAATGAAATAATAATAATAATAAAAATTAGAATAAAAAAATTTGTTTAGGCATCACCTAGCCATAGTTCTACATAACTATTTATATACAAAAATAAAACAGTAAAGACCAAGTGTCTGTATTATCATAATTTATTTAAATAAAGTAAATAAATATATACTTGTATTAGAACTCCATTAACATAAGTGCAGTCACTTAAAAACTCATCTCTCTGAAAGTCATTATTACTAATCAACTTTATTATTAATTTATTATTTGTAAATATTTATATTTGTTTTGTTTTAGGTGAAGGTTGCAGAATTTTAAATGTCTTTTATTAATAAATAATTTAACAATTTAAAACTTATTACGGTACGGTCAGGTTACGGTGTTCATCATATAAAGTGACATTGGCAAAGTGATATATGCTCAACTGGCTCAAAGCCATTAAATAAAGATTATGGTAGATAGAGATACCAGTTCTAAGTCAATTCAGTATTAATTAATTAAGACAAAAAACATATATACATTTATCAAAAAAAACCTATGAATTACCTTTTTGCCTTCAAAATTATCTCTAGTGGTTCCAATAAAAACAGACACTGCACCACAACTATCGTCCACAACCAAATCGGTAATAGTCTCAACAGACAATTTATCTACAGTTAGTTTTAAATGATCCATGGTTAAATTTTTCTATGTAAAATATTATCCGCCACTCAAAGGTGGAATCACAGCAATGAGATCACTTTCCCTTAATTCTATATCCTTAGCATCTGAACATACTTCTTCATTCTTGGCCAGTAAAATATTATTCCTTATACTTTCTAAATTAAAGTTTTTTGTAATTGTATTTAAAAGTTGTTCATAGCTTATTTTAGTAGGTAAATGTAAAATTGCTTCTCTAGTACCAGCTAGTTCTTTGGAACGGGCAAAAAATAATAATTTTATTGGTACATCATGCCTAATTTCCATATTTCATCCTGAAAATTAGTAAAATAATATGTAAGTAAAAGATAATTAGTACTTTATTGTCAAAAAAAGAAAGATATAGTAACTACCAGTTTAGTTGCTCAATTTAACAATATGCAAGGTTAAACCGGTTTTACTTAATGAGCGTTTATAATTAAAATTAAAAAAAAACACAACATCCTCTGACAACAGTAAAAGACAAACTACATGTATGTATCAGTATTCAGTGGCTTACTAATATGTTTTCATGATATAATATTTACTTTACGTGTGTGTTTACAGATATAATCACATTACTACATGTGCAAAAATATTTAGCGAAAAACTGGTTATGTTGATGAAAATATTTAGGTAAAAAAATTAAGGTACATATATCAAAAACTTTCTATTCAATTACTTGAGTGCTGTAAATTATATATTATATTTGTGATGATTTTTTAAAAGTTATTTATTTAGATTTAAGTAATAATTTTTTTTCATTAATTAATAATTATCTAACTAACTCACGGAAGTTACAATAAAATGAATAAATAACTATAGTTAATATATAAAAATTACAACCTCTACTTTTCTAGAAACACGCTTTTGTATAAAGTTATGAAATATTTCATTTTAAACTTGTGCTTGACAGTAGTGATCAGAAATTTCACATGCTTTTGACGTAACAAAATATGATTGTGACTTTTTTAATTGTGTTTATCTAAATACAAATATTTTTGTCTTTCGACAAGCTAAAATATTAATAAATAAAGATTAGTATTCTATTAATACTAAAAAAGTTGTAGAAATTATTGTAAAAAAATACATTAAACTAAATAAAAAACAAGGCAAATATAATTTATTATATATTTTGGCATTAACTAAAATCTGTATCTCATAAATATCAATAAAAAATTTAAACCCTATTTATTGTTCTTTCAATTATAACTAAAATACTTTACGCTAATAAAAATTCGCAAAATAATGAAATCGCTCCGTGTATAGAACGGTTTATAATTGACAGTGACAGTTGAAGTAAATTCAAACGGTTTAAATTTGTGACCGGTGTGTGTTCGAACTCGGCGTAACTGCTTTTTGGCAAGGTTCCCTCGGGCTCGCGCGCGTTACATAAAATGAACGTCGCACTGCTTTCAGTACAAAAAGGTTAAAAATAGATTTTCAGAGTGAGTTGCGTGTTCCGACATTTTTGTTTTCATATGACATTCCGCCTCGCTTTGTAGTCGCTTTAGAAATTGAAGTGAAACTCTGAAATCAGATACTGTAAACATTGGACTGATTTTTTGTTGATACGCTACTGTTTTTGAATTATAACAAAAAATAAACTTGGAATAGTGATAAAATTAAACTTTGTTTTGAACTATTAGTTTTATGAACGTGCAGTGTTTAGAAGTGCATTGAAAATGGCTTATTTGGAGCCAATGGATGTGGATCACATTGGAAGTGACTTTGATGATAAGGAGAACTCTATACAAAATAGCAATGTGTTGCCAAGGACACCCTGTACCGAAAAAGGATATGAAGAATTAGATGTATCAGAGCTGAATATGAAATTAAGATACTCAATCACCCCGGCATCATCACCCATGTCAAAAAGTTATACAGCAAATTGTAAGGAAAAATATGTGAACCAAGAAGATATGGAAAATACATTTATTAATGAAAATTGCAATCTAAGTAATTCTCTAAATTCAACATTAACTAAATGTGATACAGTTTCTAAGTCACCCAAACTTCCTTTACAAGTAGTTTCGAGTGACCAATTTTTTAATAATACTATGACATCTTCAATACGCAGATCAATCGATGCAGATGTTAACAATTGTACAATAACACTTAGTGGACCTGATAATATTGATGAAAAATTGTCATTGCCGAGCACTTCATCATCGTCAGTGCACACACCCGAAGCAATAACACCTACAAAAGATATCTCAAAAGGTGATGGAGGGTCTCCTATTATGCGGGGCCTGAAAAGTGTATTGAACATGTTCAGATCTTCTCAAAGTCCAATACCTCCTGAAGAATTTCCAAGCAAAGATATTAATACACCAGATCCTGTCAGTAAAGATAATGTGATACCACCTACAACTTTAGTGTCTACACCAATTAATACTAATAAAAGTAAAGAATGTAATTCTTCAAAGCGTAATAGTCCATTAAAAGATAGTGTAATTTTCAATGATGATTTAGAAAAGGAATTGCAATGGAAAGAAGAAACAACAATAATTTTTAAACAAGAAAAAATTCCTATTCAAAAGCTTTTATTCCAACATCCAGCTTCAACATCAGAAGAAAAGACACCTTTAAAGATAAATGACAACATGAAATCTGCTGTGGAGTATATGGATATATCTTTAAATGAGTCAGGTTGTATAGAAAAAAATATGGCTGAAATAGAAAGCAAAACTACTTCTAATATAATTGAAACTGCAAGCGGGATAGATTCTGATAGTGAATTTGTTGATTGTGAGACAACCCATACCAAGAATGAAGATCAGTTAATACAAGAATTGAATGTTTTAGTTTCTGACCATAATGATAATAATGAAACTCAGGATATAAATAGCGACACTATTGGAAAAATTGCTACTGAGGAAGGTGTCACTTTATGTAATGATGAAGTAAATTGTGTAAATGTAACTACTGATACACATGATAATGATATAAATATAAAAGAAATAAATATCACTTTTGAGAATTCATTGAATAAAACTCAAACTATTTTACCTGACTTATTGAGTTCAAATGATATTACTCCTGGTATTGAAGAATGTATCACTGAAGGTGATAAGGTATCTCAAGATGTGATTTTAAATGTCTCTGACAACGCTTGCATTCTACCAGAAATAGAAAATAAAAATCCTTTAGAAATTAATGACAGTAAAAATGTCAATTTACAAAGTAACATAAATAGTGAAATCACTTCCAATCAAGAAAATCAAATAGAAGAAATCATAAATGTCAAAGAAAGCAGACAAGAAATCAAATCTGAAAATGAAGAATGTAACCCACATGATGTAAACAAACCTTTAAATATAATAACAGATTTTCCAAATCTTGAAAATACAGGTGATTCAGAAAATTGCAATGTAGACAAAAATGATGATAAAGATCAATCTTTGCAAAATTTAGGGTTGTTAAAAAGGTATGAACTTGAAGACAATGTCAGTAATACAAAAATAATACACACTAATTGTAGTGAAGAAATGAGAGATACAACTATTAATGAGGAAAATAAAATGAATTTAACAACGAATGTACTACATGTAAATACTGAAAGTATTTCTTTAAACAGTACTGATAATCACAAAAGCACTATCCCAATTTTACCAAATCATAAAGAGAAAGTTTTAGATGTTAATATAGAGACTAGTAGTAAAGACATAATTGAAATTGAAACTAATATAGAAGAGCCAAGGATAGTTTTAAATAATCATGAAAATAATTGCGTTTCAGTACATGATGTTGATTTAAGTTTTGAAAAACCTGTGTCTTTGGATATAACATTCAATAATACTGAATGCACCAACATAGATGAAAGTAACAGTGTGAAAGTATTCAACAAACTAGAAGAGGAGATAAGTGAACAGGTTAAGGAACGACATGAAGTTGGAGAATCGATACCTAGTGAGCTACCCAGCACACCGTCTGAGTGTCCACTACCACTTGATGATGATGTGGATAACCACAGTTTAATGGAAACTTTTGATATTGAGCTTAACAACATTACAAATGATAACAACAAACTAAAAGATATGTTAAAAGAAAACATCAATATAACTTTAGAAGACATGCAAATAGAGAATAAAGACGTCAATAATAGAATTGCAGAAGTTATAGTTCCTAATGAATCAAAAATCGCAGATGAGACCCTTGACAAAACTATAGAAATTACTGACTGTCCAGAAGTAATCAAAAGTGAAGTGCCAATTGATGAAGTGATGTTTCTAAATAATACAAATACTAATACAATTATGATCAATGCTAATGACATTGTGCAATCATGTCTAAAGAATAACTTAAGTGGTCCTGAAGAAACAAGCATTGACAAGAACAAAATTATTGATAGTGAAATGACCTCTCCTTCTCCATCAAGTACAATTTCGTGTAATAATGAAATAAATAACTTGAAAGATAATATTGAATTAGTAAATGTTGAGAACCCGTTTGAAACAAAGACGATACTTCAAGAATCCCCTCCAATTTCACCAAAATTAAGTCGAAAAGGGTACACTATCAATTTTGATGATATAGATGATCCTTTTGCTACGAAAACAAATATTAGGACTTCTCCACCTCCCGAAAATTCTTTTATGAACGTAGTTGTAAATCAGCCTCAGAAAAAAATCGAACAAAAAAGAGTACAAATGCAAAACCGAAGAAAGTCACAACCGGAAAGAAAGAAACAAAGTTCTTCAAAAAAACCATTCAATAAGTCCTTTGACTCTGGGCTAATAAAGTATAAAAATGAAAATATAAGAAACGTCAGTGGTACAAATTTACGTAATAATGAAGATATAAATCACATACATAAACAAAATATTTGTTTAAATGGGCAATATGACGGAGAAGTTGAAGCGTCAAAGATTCCTGAAATCTCTGTAGAAAGTAAAGATGACGAGATTGTCTTACAAAATGAAGAGAATGTTATTGCAATAGAAACAGAAAATGATAACACAATAGACAATAAAGTGTCTGAAATTGAATGCTCTAAAAATTCGTCTATAACTACCATTAACAAAAGCGTTTTTAATTTACCCGAGATTGACGACATAAATTTTAATCCATTTGCTACCAAAACGAAAGTTCGTCAGTCTCCTTCACCAACATCTGAAGTGTTATGTATAGAAACTGATAGTCAGGTACTTAATAGTGTAACAACAATAAATATTGAGAACACTATTCAAGAACAACAACATATATCACCTAGTCCTGGTAGTATAGATTCCTCAAATAATATTGATAGCAAAAATGATTCGTCTAAAGAGGTCAAAACTGAAGATGAAGACACAGTGGAAGGTCCATTCTTTGATGACGATGAACTGATTGAAGCTGAAAAGCAATCAATATTTGAATTAAATAAGGATGAGATGCCATTCGAAGATTTTCCTGTTGAGTCAAATACTGATAAAAAAGAAGAATTATTTATTGACGCAGAAGCCTTTGAATTTCTTCTTAATCAAAATAAGAGCAATGTAGTAGCAGATAGTGGAAAAGAGAGCTTATTTCTTAAATTTGATCCACTTTTTGCAAAAAGAGTTTCTTCAGATGGTGTCCTCTCTGCACTTAATAGGATACAAAAGAGACAAAGCACACCCATGAAAACTAACAAGACCGACAAAATTAATGAAAATACAGAGCCGGTACCGAGTACTTCTGTAAAAAATGTAAGTGAGGAAACCATCGATGAAACTAGTATAATGACATCAAAACCCATGATGGTTGTGAATCCCGCAGTCAATTCTCTTGTGTCACCAAGGAAATCCATGACACCTCCTAGAATAAACAGACGGTCTCTTACTTTTACGTCACCAGCGATGGCTGTGATTGATAGATTGCTCTCATTGAGCGGCAACACGTCGTTATTGGACCATGACACAAGTATTCCACAGCCGACTAGAGAGTGCAATGATACTGATATTGCTCTCACTCAATTAAGGGAACTTTTAGCCGAGAAGGAAATACACGTTCATAATTTGAGATCAGAAACTAAAGAATTAAAGGAAAGATTGGATTCAATGGAGTCGCAAGTTAGGGCGTTAGAGAAAGAAAGTGAAGAAAGATTAAAAAAAGTAAATGATTTAAATGATCGTCTCGCGGAAAAAACTAAAATGAACAAGAGCATGGCTGTTGTTGTAGAAGAGTACGAGAGAACGATAGCCAGTCTAATAGCTGATATGGACCAAGAGAAGAGACGGAATGCTGAAGAGAGAGCTATATTGATTGGTGAGAGAGATGAGCAAACCGCTCACCTGGCCAGCATGGAGGTGTCCTTCAGTGACTTGCACAGTAAGTACGAGAAGAGCAAACAAATAATACTAAGTATGAAGGCGAATGACGACACATATAAAAAATCGATCAAAGATTTTGAAGAAAATTTGCTGAAAATGCAGAATAATTATGAGTTGTTGAAACAGCACGCAACCTCCAAACTGAATCACGCCAATCAGGAGTTGGAGAAGTTCAACAGATCGCATGAAGCCGAGGTCCTGAAGCTGAACGCTATGATAAAACGCAAGGAACTGCATATAACGTCTCTAGAAGAATCGCTCACACAAAAGACCAAGGCAAACGAGGAATTGACGGCAATTTGCGATGAGCTCATCAATAAAGTGGGCTGAACCAGTTTTGATAACCACATCGATTAGTGCCTTTGTGATCTGTTTTTCACGAAGCGCTTGTGCACTTATCTTGCGATAAGTTGCATCAAGTGACCTCAACCAAGTGCCAATTCTCAAAGAAGACTGTAAATGTGATACTGTTTCGAATAATCTTAATTCAATTTTACTGTGTATGTGTTGTTATTATAAAAAATGCTTGTAACTAAAGATACTAAAAAAAAAGATTTTTATACATACATATATTAAACCTAAAACTGTTCTGAATAATAAAATAATTTTAAATCTTGCATGCAACCATGAAAATTGTATGTCTACACGTTTCGATAATGCTGGACATGTCTGATGTAGACATTTTTCATAAAAAAAAAAAAAAGAAATTAAAAAATTTTATGTCAATAATTTATCTCAAAACGCGCCTCTTTATTTGTACAAACAAAAATATTTTTCTAGAATATGTATGTTTGTTAGAATATTATAAGATTTTTGATAACTGTTAGTGAATAGTGAGTAAATATTTTTTGAAGTTGTACACAATTCATTATAACATTATTTTTATACATATATAACAGAGATAATATTGTACATTTTAGATATGACTGAATTAAAATTGATTATAATACTGAATTAAAAAAAATAACATGTCATTTTTTAAATATCTCTTATTTAGCGATGACTTTGTTTTAAATAATTTAATAGAATATATTAACTTTTTTATTAATTACATACATACATACACACATACGGAATTGTTGTAAGAGAGAGGAGTGTCTTACACTAGGTTCTCAGGTTCCTTCAAGGTAGCCACCTTGTTATATGCGGGATACAGCGTGAAGTTAAAAAAACAACATACATGAATACATACATAGCTTCACGCTGTATCCCGCATATAGCAGGGTAGGCAGAGGGAACCTAGTGTTTAGACACTCCGTTCCCCACTTCCCGCCGAATTGAGTCATTGCGTGCTGAGTGGCGCAACTAAACGCCGTTTTTATTAATTAATATAAAAAAAAATCAAATATGCCTAAAAACCTATTTCTGTAACCTCTAACCATTCCTGAGAAATTTAGTTCACTTTAAACAAAAATACTTTTAGACTTTCTTTGTATGGTCCATGTACATTAACTCGAATTGTTGAATCTTATATTTTTGTATCATAGTGTGTTATTATTAGTTATTATTTTAGTTAATAAATGTATTGACTATCATTTTTTTTTTCATTTATTTATTTTTTATTCATTTAGTATATCTGCCTTTTTTATAGAAGTAAAATTTAGATAATAATTTTTTAGATTTTTAATTAGTTTCTTAATTGAATAAATAAGTAATATAGAAAATACTGCCTTACAAATAAATTTGCTATATTGTATGGTAATCATTTTTTTAGATATGTAGTTTATGAGATAAAACATATAATTATTTGTATGTTTAAAAATAACTTACAAATACAAATATTATTTTAATGATAGTCCTATTTAACTTTTCTTAAATAATAAATATTGTGTTGTATTATGTATATAGCTTCGCGCTGTATCCCGCATATAGCAGGGTAGACAGAGGGAACCTGGTGTAAAGACACCCCGTTCCCCACTTTCCACCCCACTAAACTTACATTTCCTGGAGTGCAAATCGAACCCACAACCTGTCGCGTTTATAGTCGCACGCTTGTGCCTCTGCGCCACGACAGGTGTTGTATTATTATACCTAATAATTTATCATCATACACAAATAATACTAAAATTCTCTAGAATTATTGTAAAATATATTTTTAAAGATTTCAAAAAAGGAGGTTATAAATCTGTTCAATTTTTTTTTCCTGTTTTTTAGAGTGAATCCATTTAGATGATTTTTTTACATTATAGCGAGTGCCTAGTACTGATGTGGTCTCATTTAAATTTAGTTAAAATCTCAAAAGTTTATGAGTTATTCGTAATAATTTCACTTTTTGGTGCAATTCATTTGAAGTCAGATATTCTTTTTTTGATAAAATTTTAACTATTTAATGTGGCCTTCTTTGTACAGTGAAACAACGTCTCTCTGTAAGCGCCATGGTGTTGTCCCCTTCGGGAGAATGATTGCATTTCCATTTCCATAAGATGCAAGTATTGAGTAAGTAAGTAAGTAAAAGCTTTATTTTAAAACACACTGTAAACATTATTAATAATAATAGGAAAGAAAAATAAAACACAGACCATAAAAGGAACAACAAAAACAACAACTAAATAAAAAACGAAAAAGCATAAACAAAAATCAAATAATATTATAATATGTGTACAGCAGTGTGCAAAGAAAAAGGTAGGTCACTCAGCATATAAGTTGGGAGACGAGTCACAAGACCCAATGAGAACCAGCGCTGATTTTCAGTGACCGCCTAGATGAAGTCGCGCCTGCGAACGATACCGAATATTATAACATAATATAATTATACATACATATATTAGAATTATGAATGGATATTTAAAAAAATTTGATATTGAGTTTAGGTTTTGTTTCTATGTTACAAATTCTGAAAAACAGAGAATGCAGGACACATTCTAAGATGATATTACGTTCTTTCTGCCTTGCTACATCGAATAAAGCATGAAGCTGAAAAAAAAGTATTTTTTTACAATTTTCATTATAGGTTTTTGAAGGGTCGGCAACGCGTAAGTGATGCCCCTGGTGTTGCAAGCGTCCATAGGCCACGGTGACCACTTACCATCAGGTGGGCCGTGTGCCTTGTTGCCACCGTCGTGGTATAAAAAAAAAAAATCGTTCAAAACTCGTTCCACGATATATCCTGGAATTAAATTCCAGTATGACCGTGACGCGGCACGCACTGCTGGGTATAAGTTAATGTGATACTTACGTTTAAAAATATCTTTTGTTACGTTTATGTAATACTGTTTGTTATTATTTAGTTTCCCGTTTGTTTCTCGCATAGGAGGGTAGACACAAAAACTAGTGTTACGGCACTCCGTTCTCAACTTTTTACCCTGAAATCGAGATATTGCATATATATATTTTTTTATAATGCATAGTCTCTCTGACATAATCAGAGACTGTTAACATTTTTATAACATTCAATTTTTTAATCTAAACTTGTACTTGAGTTATTTTTTAACACACCAATGAATATCAAAATATAATATAATTAAAAACAGCCATTGCATATATAGTGAGTGAATAAACACAAGTGAGTGAGTAAACACGAACTCATTGGTAAAATAAAACGGCGTTAAGTTCCGCTATTTGACGCGCAATGTCTTAATTTCAGACAGAAAGCAGGGAACAGAGTGTCTTGACACTAGGTACTCTGAGAAACCTGCTATGCGGAAAATACCGTAAAACTGAAAAACTGAATAAAAAAAACACGTTTCAACGTAGTTCATAATCAGTCGAATATATAAATATTAATTATAATTAATCATTTATATCGGCTTGCTACATATATGTATATTATTGTGAGTATCGTGGCGCAGTGAGAGCATCTGACTGTAAGCACGATTAGTTGTGGGTTCGATTCTTATTGGGGTTAACGATATATTTCCGCTCTGGTGAGAAAATGTGTGGCATTAAAATCCGTCATTTTATACGGAATGTCTAGATTTCAACCGGAAAGAGTTCCCTGACAATCCTGCTAGGTATACGGGAAAACAACAATAATTAGACGCATCTATAAATACTAGTAGTATACTGCTATTTCGTTTACGTAGACTATAAAATTTTATTCTTCCCGGTTTTCATAGGAATTTCGAAAAATATTGCTCCCTCCATGCCAAATTTCAGCTTTCCATGTGTAGTAAAACTATTACGCCTGTACGTAGTGTCAGTCACACAAGTATTTTATGTACATACTAGCTTTCCGCCCGCGGCTTCGCCCGCGTGGTATTCGGTTATATCGCGTGACATGGTAAGGAGTAACCTATAGTCTTTCCCAAGGCCTAGACTATTTGTCAAAATTGATTAAGTGGTTTAGGTGTGAAAATTGTAAACAGTCGCACTTACATGATTTTACGTTTGACAATAAGAAACTTCCATACAAACTTCCATCCCTTATTTCAACCCCTTCTATCCTATGTCCTTTCCGAAGTTCAGTTCTATCTTAATGCCGAATTTCATCAAAATTTATTCAGTGGTTTAAGCGTGAAAGCGTAACAGACAGACAGACAGAGTTACTTTCGCATTTATAATATTAGTAAGGATGTAGATAAATTATCCATTTCTATAGTTTTCCTAAATATATTTCATTGTGTAACAGCCGCCTGTTAGCAATATTTTACATACATTTTATTTAAGTCTTATATCGATGTATCGATACTCTATGAGCCGTGACCGAATTAAACACATTGTTGGTATAGTTTTTAAATGAAAATTGTGAAAGCAATAGTCATCGCATCGATTTGGCTTCGAATAAACATCTAATGTTTAATATTAGAGAAATGTTATGTATGTTTGTTATTTTATATTGTAATTAAGGTTACAATGGTGGGTGGAAATTCTTTGATGGTAAATGGTTATTGTGGTTCGTTTTTAGCTTCTCGTTTTATCCTGGGTAGTAAAAGAGAAACTAGTGTTCAGACACTTTGTTTCTTTTACTCCATTTTTTACTCGAATTCGAGAAGTTTCTTATCCAGTGGCGGAACGCAAAGTCGCCCTTTGTCGGACCAGAGCGAAAAAATAAAATAATTTAAATATAATGATTGCCCACGGCGGGAATCGAACCCACAACTGATCATGTTAACAGTTAGACACATACTGTACCTGCGCTTATTGCACCACGATGGTATCGTAACCATTTCTTGTTATTTCAAATATGTTTATTTCCCGGTTTGATTGGACTATTAACGTGGTTAGGTTTATACGTAAGGGGACTAATATCTATCAAAGACCAAGGATGTGATAGAATGGTATCTTAGAAATTATTAATTTACCAAAAGGATGAAGGAGGGAAACAGAGAGAAATGGAAGAAAATGGGGGAGGTCTATGTCGATAGACAACCTGACCAACGAAGTGGTTGCTAGAACATATATAGTAGTTTAAGATTTATTTCAATTAGTTTTAAAACAGTACAATTTTTGTTTTTATAAGGTTAATATTGTAATATGGTTATTGAATAAAGGCTTTTATTATTATAATTTTAATATCTATCATATATTTCTGAAGATGGGTGTCTTTTTAGCTCCACGCTTTTTTTCATATAGCAGTGTAGTCAGAAACTAGTATCAGTCACTTCGTTTTCCGCTTTCTCTTCATAAATCGAGACATTGAATGTTGAACGGCAGAATACAACTCCGCGTTTCGTCTTACTATGACAAGGAAAATAAAATAATTTAAACATTATTTAAATAAAATAATTTATTTGTCTCGAGCGGGAATCGAACCTTTTTTTTTTTTTATACTACGACGGTGGCAACAAGGCACACGGCCCACCTGATGGTAAGTGGTTACCGTGGCCTATGGACGCTTGCAACACCAGGGGCATCACTTACGCGTTGCCGATATAACCAATAATGTTTACAGTCAGACATCATCCAACTGCACCACGACGAATGAAGATAAAGAAAATGAAAATTACTTAGCTGTTTAAATTGTAGGTATTGTATATAAAACTACAATAGAAAACGACCATGATAATTGATTCGATTCATTGATTCTTAAATAAATCAAAATATATTTTTTATATTAAAAATATTCAAAAACATTATACAGTCAGTATTGAACAATCTACCACTTTAAAAAAATAAATAATTAAAGACCATCATGGCACAGTGAGAAAGCGTCTGTAAACGCAATTGATTGCGGGTTTTCTACTCGAAGGAATGGCTATATTTAAGATATATTTATTTCTCCTTTCTGGTACGACAAAGCGCAGTCTTAACTTCTGTCACTCATGGTGCAACGTCTTGATTTGAGACGAAAAGCATAGAACGGAGTGACTAGACACTAGTCTAGTTACTCTTTGCCTTATATGATATGTAGGAATAAGCGTGAAGCTATAACAAAAGTCACAAAACCCAAATATAGTAAATTACCCATCAAGTACTCAGAATTGGCGTGAAAAGCATTCATTGTATCTAGCAACAAGCTGTCTATTCCTCCATCCCATATGACACGCGAGGCGGTACCGACCAGTGCCAGGGGGAAAAAACCAGGACGTCCCAAATATATGGCATTTACTGCTTTCCCATAGCCGCTGGCGTGAGTTTCCTTCCCATCTGCCGTTGCCATGGCAACCGGTGACAAACAAAACAAGCACTGTCAAACGATTTGCTTCAGCGAAGTTTCTGTAAAAGGAATGTACGACGAGACCGTCGAAGTGAATGCCAGAGAGATAGAGAGTCCTAGTTCCGACGAAGAAGCTGTGAAGGCCGCCATGGCGAAGTTCAACCCGCCAGTGAGACATACCGCCAAACATGATTTCGATTCTGAAAGTGAAAGCGATTCCGCCCCTGAGCAATTTGATAATATTTCTGAGGAGGACGAGGTGTGTTTCTATTTTATTATAAATATATATTTAACACAAGGCTATCTATTTTGTACCGTTAAATAGGTTACGGTATTAATATGTTGCAATCGTAATGATTTATTTTGTTTTATAGTAATGGATGATATTTTGGAATGACGATTTTACGCAGTTATAATATGTGTTTTATATATTTTTTTAGCTTCACGCTGTATCCCGCATATAGCAGGATAGGCAGAGGGAACCTGAGAGCCTAGTATTAATTTAACACTTTGATCTCTTAAGATTTCCGTACCCCAATTTTCCGCCGTGCTTATATGTTATAAATATGGTTTAATAAGATTATAATTATATATTTTTTGTTTATGGTTAATTTTTTTTTTAACTTCACGCTGTAACCCGCATTATAGCAGGGTAGGCAGAGGGAACCAGTGAACCTAGTGTTAAGACATTCCATTCTCTTTCAACAATTCCGTTCCCCACTTTCCGCCGAATTAAGGCATTGCGTGTTGAGTGGCGGAACTCAACGCCGCGCTTTGCCTTGTTACCAAACCTAGGAAATGAATATACTAACATTTCCTGGAGTGGGAATTGAACCGACAACCTGTCGTGTTTACAGTCGCACGCTTGTGCGCCACGACAGGCGTTATAAAGCGGAATAAAAGATGTTTCTCTAGTCTAAATAGATAGGGTACAGCGTTTCGTTCCCTCATTTAACACGCATTATCTATAGGGGGGGGAGCGAACAAGGTCATTTTGCTACAGGTGTGATTAGTTCCTGCTGTCCCATAAAATAATAATGAGGACTGAATACTACAGAAAATAATAAAAAAGCGTTTATTGTTTGGCGCTCCGTTCTCTCTGACTACCCCGCTAGGGATAAAGCGTGAAGTTAGAAAGGAAGGAATGTAAAAAATATATTCTCCATCTATATATATAATAAAAGAGCAGAAAAGTCAATTCTGTACATGAAAAGTTTTTGAAAAATATTAATTGGGTACGTTAATATACCGTTAATAGAAGCGAAAAAACCAATCAGTAGAATTTTTGTCTGTCTGTCTGTCTGTCTGTCTGTCAGTATATTTGAACGCGCATCACGCAAAAACTACTAGATAGAAATTAATGAAATTTAACATGGTAATAGCTTAGAGTCTGGAGGTACATATAGGATAGTTTTTATCCTGTCATTCGATTTAGTTTTCATGAAAAAAATAAACCTACAGATAAGTTGCTTTATATGGCCGATAATTACTGGATAGAAATGAAATTGAATTTTGGTACAGTAATAGCTTAGGAGTCCGAGGTATATATAGGATAGTTTTAGTCCTGTCATCCGATTTGTAGTTTTCATGAAAAAAATAAAAACCTACATAGACAAGTTGCTTTATATGCCGATAATTACTGGTTAGAAATGAATGAATTTTAAGTACAGTAATAGCTTAGAGTCTGAGGTACATATAGATAAGCTTTTTATCCTATCATTCAGAATAATTTTCATGAAAAATAAAACCTACATAGACAATTGCTTTATATGCCGATAATTACTGGATAGAAATGAATGAATTTTGGCAATGGTGCAATAGCTTAGAGTCTGAGGCAGTATATATAGGATAGTTTTTATCCTGTCATTTTAGTTTTCATGAATAAAATAAATAACTTCTACACAGACAAGTTACTTTATATGCCGATAATTACTGGATAGAAAAATGAATGATTTATTGCATGATTATAGCTTAGGATGCCTGAGCAACTTATAGGATACTTGAATTGATAGTCAATGTAGCTTTCGTCGAAAAATAACTGACACCCTCAAATTACGCTTCAATCACTTCGTATAAATTCTTCTAATTTTTAATTATAATATTAATATTAGATATAAAAATATTAAAAGAAATGAAAAGAGAACAAAGAAATACACATTTATTTAATAAGAATCATAATCGATTTAGATATATTTCATCAATCCATAAAGCACATGAACGCATAATAAGTAATATATCAATTTTATATTTGTTTCTTCAATATTTTCATGATTATTTATGAAATTTTTAATATAGTATAATAAAAGTAATTTAATTTCTTACACAATGGAATTATTATTTATTGGCAACATGATAATTTTATTTTATCATTATTATGAGGGGTAATAGAAACTTTTAGTTGACGGAATATATTTTTGTTAAGAAAATCTTTATAGTAATAAATTTAATTGTAGAAGTTAATACTGTGTTAATTTACATATTTATGGAAAAGTGTTATCATAAAGTAAGAGACAACATGACACAGGTAACGTAAAGTAAGTTCTATTAGTAAAGATAATAACAATTATCCTATTCTGATTATTAATGTAAAAGTTAGGAAACTTAAATATTTAGACGATATTTGTTACTCTAAAACTTAGGACTGTAATTTAGAAGATTTTATGTGCGTGAATCGGACTTATAATTTATTCATGTAAGGATACAGAATAATTTAATAGGAAAAAATAAAAGAACAGTCAAATTATATTGTTTACAAAATAGTAAGTAAAACCATTTTTTTTTTTCAAATATTATTTAGGTAGGTAGATTATTGTAAAAAGGTAAGGTGTAACAAGAAATATTTGGTGAGGCAAGGGGAATATTTAGTTATAAAAATTAAATACGGCAGTACTTAACATGAAAATAAGTGAAAAATCCTATGTTTAGCGCGAGCGAAGTCGCGGGCACCACTAGTATTTAATATTAAACTTTTATCTAAAAACGTATATATGAAAGACGTATATATTTTTACAATATTATAATTGCTTAGTTTGTTAGAATAAATGAATTTCGTTACTCTTTCACGCAAAAACTATAGAACAGATCTATCTAAAAATTTACAGTAATATAGCTATTACATTAAAATTTATGGATATATGGCCATAACTATCTATTTAGTTAAAAATAAATATCGCGTGGGTATATATAAATGCAATGTATAATGTTTTCGCGCATGATTGAATCTACAAGTATAATATATGAGTTTTATTTGTAGTCACCAGAAAGGAAACCGGAGCATGAAGAGAAGAAAGCTAAGACTTCCGACTTGTCTCGACAGTCCAGTAAACGACGTGATTCTTCTAATTCAGGTAATCATTATTATTTAAATAGGTACAATATATTTATGTTAGATAAATTTAAAGCCTGTCGCGGCGCAGAAGCACAAGGGTGCGACTGTAAACGCGACAGGTTGTGGGTTCGATTCTCATTCCAGGAACTGGAATTTTTCATTTACTGGATTTGGTAACAAGGCAAAGCCTGGCGCTGAGTTCCGCCATTCAGGACGCAATGCCTCAATTCGGCGGAAAGTGGGGAACGGAGTGTCTTAACACTAAGTTCACTCTGCCTACCCTGCTATATGCGGGATACAGCGTGAAAGCTATGTATGTACAAATTTATCATCAATCAATATAAATGAATTAAATAAAAAATGTTCGTTACATATAACTGACATACAAAGCATAGGCAAAAGGCTAAGCATTGATTCCTGAAATTTTGGCAAGTATTTTCTTTGGACAGTGTAGAAAAGCACTAAGAGGGGATACCCCGAAACTCCAATGGGGAAAAAGGGGATTTTAATGTTTTACACTAGAAAATATAGAAGTGAGCAATGTATATTAGTATGGTCATAAAGTCCACGAAGTCGAGGGCAAAAATAGTATTTTTCATACAGAAAACATTTGTCATGGAAAATGTTCTGAATTTATTGGCCTTCACATTTTGCAGTTGAGACTGTTTGTTTGTAATTTTAATAGATTCGAATATAAATCTTGAATATATGAAAGACATAAATATCGTTTAGTTTTTATGTAAATAAATATTGCATCTTTCTGCCTAAACAAAAACATTGCGGTAGCTAAAATTTGTCGAAATGAAGAATTGCGTGCTGAGTGGCGCAACTCAACGTCGGGTTTTGCCTTGTTACCAAACCTAAGAAATGAAAATACTAAATTTTACATTTCCTGGAGTGGGAATCGAACCCACAACCTGTCACGTTTACAGTCGCGCGCTTGTGCCTCTGCGCCACGACAGGCGTCTTCAAAATTCCCTTAAATTTAATAATTTCTTAAATATTATTTAATTAGCAATCTATCCCCATTAGATACAGACAGTGCAGACGTAGGCGTGGAGATAGCGGATCCGGTGCTCGGTGGTGGCAGCGGGAAGCGGCGCGGCGTGGTGATACCGGCCGACGGCGCTTACGACCCGAAACAATACCAAGATCTGAAAGTACCTCCCGAACTGGATAATGTGTTTCAGTATATTATGAAGTGAGTGATTGTTTATTTAAATGTCTATGTGTAATGTGTAATTTCGGGTATGGGGAGTGGGGAACTGAGTGTTTTAGCTCTAGGATTCTCTTTTATTACCTATACTTGAAAAAACGTGAAGATGGAAAGAAATATAATTGAATTGACTGTTTTTTTAATACGCCTTTTATAAGCTTATTTGTGTGTGTGTACACTCAGCACGCAAAGTGGGGAACGGAGTGTCTTAACACTAGGTTCTCAGGTTCCCTCTGCCTACCCTGCTATGTGCGGGATACAGCGTGAAGCTAAAAAATAAAAGTTTTGTACTACAACTCATGTTACATTCATATAGGATTATTCATAATTCAAAGGTTAAAAAACACAGGTTGATGAAAAAGGGCTTTAAATATGTTAGTATATAAATTATGTACATTACAGAACGTTTGTATTGTTCCGATTTATACTTAACCATTATAAAAATTATCACCGAAAAGACGATATCTCTTTATGGAACTTGAGAAAGTAACCTTTGGCCGTAATAACGACATTTCGGGTTGATCTACATTCGTTTTTTTATCTCGTTGTTTAAATTCAAATAGATATTTATTCGTTGAAATTATTATGTCATTAAAATATGAATAGGTCTTTAGTAAACAATACCAAATTGATAACAGTTAATGATTAGCTTATACATGACCATCGTAGCCCAGTGGAATAATCTAACTGTACATCAATGGCGAGACGTCCAAACAACTCGATTCCCACCGACTTGCCTAACTTTTCAAAGTACAAATATGAGACCTAAACAAAAGCTTGCCAGTAAAATGTGAACCTTCAATAAACAGTCAAACAAGGTGAAAGGTAAAAAAAACAAAAAACAAGCTCTGACATCTTTTAGACCTAAAAAAAAGGTCATCGCCAAATTCGATAGTGAAATTACTTAATACCTTGACATCCTATACCACTTTCCCTAAATATATCGGTTTCCCTAAATATATATACCGGCTTCCCTAAATATACATCGGCTTCCCTTAATTTACCGGCTTGCCCAACCAAAATTTTCACCACTGCTATACACGCAATGATTATTGCTTCGTTTCGCATTCAGAGTATTAAAGTTAAAAAAGAAAACAAAATATTTTCAAACTTAGAATGTAGTAACGAGTCCTGGACTCGAACCCGCGTCTTCAAATCTGTCCCACATGTCCGCATTTATATTTTCGAAGTGTTGTAACGGGCGGTGTTATTCCGTCACTTAACACGGTTAAAGCCTGAACAATTGGGCAGAAACTTGAGGACGGAGTGTCTTATACTAAATTCTCTTTCTCTATTAGATATGAGAGATGATGAAATCTAAAAGAAAAATGCTTAAATTATTTTTTCATGTACTTTTTTTAGGTATACCCCTCAAAAAATCGACATAGAGTTCAAACTACAACCGTTCGTGCCAGAGTACGTACCAGCGGTCGGGGACACTGACGCGTTCATTAAAGTGACCACACCCTCCGCTGGACTGCGCGGGGAGGCACTCGCAGAAAATGCCCTCGAATTTATTGATAATTTAGGTGTGTATATATAATAATTATGTATATGAGAAGAATGTGCTCAGTTGGTTTGGGCACGTCGAGAGGATGAGTGATGAAAGAATGGTGAGAAACATATATGGAGCAAAGTTGAGCGGCGAGAGACGTAAGGGGAGACCTCGGTTGACCTTCGAGAACACAGTATCAATGATACTGGAGGAAGGTCACGTAAGAAGCATGAGGACCCCCCCGGAGGGCATGCATGAAGAGGTAAACGACTGTGGATGAGGCGAAAGAGGTATGCAGGGACCGTAGCGTTTGGCGCTCCGTTCTCTCTGACTACCCCGCTCGGGATAAAGCGTGAAGTTAAGTAAGTAAGTAAATGAGAAGAAACTATTAAGCAATCCATGGATTCACCATGCGCGGGCATATAGCGTTGCAGAGAGAGCAGTCTGGAGAGTGCCTGGGACTTACGCCCCAACGTGTAGGTTTAAGGGGCCTCTTTATAATGCGCATTAACGTTCACCTACACTGTCCGCGCTCCTCTTTCTAGTATAATTAGTTGAATGGCGTATTTTAGACATTGGGTAATAAGTGGCAGATTTCAACTCCACAGATTGTCTTACTTAATTATTAATGAAAATAATTTTAATATAATCATGCCTCAATTCGTCGGAAAGTTGGGAACAAAATTGTTGTAAAAGAACGGAGTGTCTTAATCCTAGGTTCTCTGGGTTCCCACTATCTACCCTGCTATATGCGGGTTATAGCGAGAAGTTAAAAAAAAATAATAATAATCATTCCCTAGAGTGGGTGTCAAATACATAAGCATCGCGTTTACAACTAGTTTCCACTGCACCATGGTCTGCACTGCACTGATGGTCAAAATGGAATATTACTTATATTGTAATTTTTATAATAGGTTAATCGAAATGAAATTTTTTAAAGTATTAATTCCACACTTAGGAAACGAAAAACTATATTTAGATAACGTATAAAAATTTCAAATTTCAAATTTTTATGGGATTATTACTTTAAAAATATTTAATAAATAGCATTCTCTCTTGCCAAATGATTGTTCTTTGAAATAGTCTTTGGGTAGCAGAAATTTGTAAAAATCTCTCTACAGAGATGCTAACAACATAAATAAGTTGTAACCAGCGTATAAGAATTTCGACGCAGCCAGAGGATTTCCAAGTGGCGCGGGTACGAGTCCCGCTGCGTTCAAATTTTTATGCGTTTTCTAAATATATTAAGATTTGTATTTCATTGAATAATAATTTATTATTATTAATTTAATTTAATAAATGCCTCTTACAGGTTTAACAATATTAGATGAACCTGCAGCAGAACAAAGTGATTCGGCTCTCTTACATTTACAGCTGCGAGCGATCTCTAAAACGACGAGCGCTAAATCTACTGTAGTAAGTATTGGTTTTGAGATCTATGGGATTATTATTTATTGTTTATGCACTACAGATATATGGTTCATAATTTAGTTAAGATATACAAGTTAAGTTAATACATACTTACATAACTTCACGCTGTATCCCGCATATAGCAGGGTAGGCAGAGGGAACCTGAGAACCTAGTGTTAGGACACTCCGTTCTCTTACAACAAATCCGTTCCCCACTTTCCGCCGATTTGAGGCATTGCGTGCTGAGTGGCGGAACTCAACGCCGCGCTTTGCCATGTTACCAAACCCAGAAAATAAAGATACTAACATTTCCTGGAGTGGGAATCGAACCCACAAGTTAATCATTTTCATTATTTAAAGTAGGTGTAAAGACTAGATAGAGTGTAGTGTATCTACGTGTTTCCTCGAAGAGTCCAATTAATATTAAAGATATAAGGAAAATTTCATAATTGTTATGTAAAACAATTTTTAAATCTAACAATTGGTTAAAACTGTACAGAGAATGTATAAATACAAAAAAGAGACCAATTTTCTTAATTAATTGGTATTTTTTTATTCTAATTAAATATAATTGACTTACAAAAAATAATAATTTGTTACTAACTCAGATATGTGTACGTGTTTTATGAAGTAGGTATATTATATATGTTTTTAATATACAGTAGAACCCCCATTATTCGGGGTAATGATGGGTATGGGGGTTCACGAATAATCGAAAATCCCGGATAATCGAATAACAACATTTTATTGACATAATTGTTTGTAGAAAACAACTAGTTATTGGAAACTTGTCTACTTATCTAGCTACCGCACGCCTTGTTTTTTTTTCCAATATTTTATTGTTTTTAAGAACATACATTTTACATACATGATCCAACGAATGTAATTATTACATAGTAATTGTTAAAAAAATATCATGTAAAAGTTTTATTAAAAAAAATATATTATAAACTTATCGTGTAAAAATGTTTAAAATATCTTATAAATAAAATTGAAACCCCGGGTAATCGAACCCCAAATAATCGAGGTTATACTGTATCTCATGCACTTTCCCTTAGGAACGTGTGTGTTTTACTCGACGTCAAAAAAGAGATTTTCATTTCGACTCGCAAATGGTTAATTCAGTTTAGTTGAGTTAATTTTTTTTTGCAATCCCTAATTTGGTCGAACTTGTCTATGGAATCTCAAAATTTTGTCTACCTTTTGTTTGGTCCCTATTATAATTTACCAAACGTAAGCCGATAAGAATCGTAGACGTTACATGGACGCTTCGCCACTGATACTCAGTACTTAATACTTACAATACATTGAAACGTAGATTATCGCATGCCGTCTAACAAATGCCAACTGCATCACGATGTCGATGCCGTTCACCGACCTATAGTTTGTGGAATGTATTCATATATGTTTTTTATAGAGCATGTTATTTGCATTTATTTTAAATAGCTATTCACGTAAATACAAATGTATTTTATATATTTAACATGGTGGTGCAATAAAAAGCGTCTGATTGCCATGGTTGTGGGTTCTATTTCCATTCTGGGGAATTATGATATTTGAATTTAACGCCTGTCGTGGCGTAAAGGCACAAGCGTGCGACTGTAAACGTGACAGGTTGTGGGTTCGATTCCCACTCCACGAAATAGAATTTTTCATTTCCGTTTTTCGGCGAAAAGTGGGACACGGATTGTCTTAACACTAGGTTACCTCTGTATACCCTGCTATATTCTGGATACAGCGTAAAGCTATGTGTGTGTATGTATGAGAAAACGCGGCGTTGAGCGCCACTCAACAATAAGTGTCTTAAATTTGGGCTCAAAATGGCGGACGGAGTGACACACAGTGAGTTCTGACACTAGGTTCTCTCAGACTATGTCAAATAAAACGTGTATAAAAAAACAAATATGAAATAATCAAATATGTAATAAGCGATAACGGTTATCGCTTTTTAATGGTTTTTCATCATGGACACGTGGTCTATACCTTTTACTAACTTATTCTGGATTTCTACAATTTTTTCCTTGTATTAAGTACTTACCTAGGCTTAGAATTAAGATATGTAGGAACATACACTGAATATTATAAAGGGTATTTAATGTATTGTACTTTGTTTCACGCCTTTAACGCCTGTCGTGGCGCAGAGGCACAAGCGTGCGACTGTAAACGCGACGGGTTGTGGGTTCGATTCCCACTCCAGGAAATGGAATTTTTCATTTCCTGGTTTTAGTAACAAGGTAAAGCGCGGCGTTGAATTCCGTCACTCAGCACGCAATGACTCAATTCGGCGGAAAGTAGGGAACGGAGTGTTTTGACACTAGGTTCCCTCTGCTTACTCTGTTATATGCAGGATACAGCGTGAAGCTATGTATGTATGTACTTCTATTTAAACCAACTTGAACAAAAAAAGGAATATTATGAATTCGACTGTTTTTTTGTATATGTGTTATCACATAACTTTTTAAGGGGTGAACCAATTTTGATGATACTTTTGTATATGATAACTGCTGCTTCTATTGTTGTCCTATTTTAAAGAAAGATCTTTCGAATAGTATTTGAGTTATTGATAATAAATTTAGGGCATTTTCTTTGAAAGATTCGAAGTTGATTTTCTATCGACTATTTCTTTATTTTGTTAAAACAAAAATTATTATATGTGAATGTGCCACTACGTTTGTCTAAGTCTTACTACACTATAGAGATAACGCGTACCATAAAATTACAATTCGTTTTGGTACAAGATTGAATAATTACGTGTATCACTTTAACAAGACGCAATTGGACGGTTTTTATTGGATTTAATGTTATAACAGTTGATGACGTTTGTTATTTTTCGCTATTTTTCTATGAGAATATTTTTTTTTCTCTTTTTTTTTAACCTCACGCTGTATCCCGCATATAGTAGGGTGAGCAGAGGGAACCTGAGAACCTAGTGTTAAGTCACTCCCTTCTCTTACAACAATTCTGTTCCCCACTCTCCACCGAATTGAGGCATTACGTGCTGAGTGACGGAACTCAACGCCGCACTTTGCCTTGTTACCAAACCCAGGAAATGAAAAGACTAACATTTCCTGAAGTGGGAACCACAACCTGTCGCGTTTATAATCGCACGCTTGTGCCTCTGTGCCACGACAGGTTCATGAGAATGAGAATATTAAGACTCTATATTCTCTACTCGTTGTCCTTTTAGAGACTATTTCTTTAGTGATAAAACACAACACGCTATTTTGTCTAAGGTAACCGAGGAAACGAAATGTTTTTTTAAATAAACGAACCCCCAGACAGTATTGAACTGACGACCATCGTGCGTACAGTTAGACACTACATCATTTTATACGATTTTTAAGTATTATCGTTATCCATACGTATTGGCTGAATTATAGAAAATCTTTATAAGTGGCTGTCTATGTGTGATTTTAATGTGTTAACTTTGTTACTTTAAAGTTCATTTAGACCTGTTTAGTAGTTTTTACATGTAAGAGAAACAAACATCCACCCATCCTAATAAAATTTCGTATTTATCATATTATAATAGGCTTTTTAATATTAAATTTCAGTTAACTCGCAAAATAGAAAGCGCTGAGAAGAATCCTAAAGCCATCGAGCGATGGATAAAAGATGTCAGCGAGTTGCACTCCGCTAAACCCGCACCGACCTTCACCTATACGTGGTTTGTTATATTAACTATTTTATAAAAAAACAGCTTCACGCTTTATCCCGCATGGCAATGTAGTCAGTGAGAACCTAGTGTCGAGACACTCCGTTCTTCATTTTTCGCCTGAAATTGATGCATGTTGAGTAGTGGCACTTAACACCGAGTTTTGTTTTCCCAACGTAGAATAATTACAATAATTTACATACATACATACATAGCTTCATGCTCCATCCCGCATATAGCAGGATAGGCAGAGGGAATCTAGTGTTAAGACACTCCGTTCTCCAGTTTCCGCCGAATTAGGCATTGCGTGCTAAGTGGCGGAACTCAACGCTGCGCTTTGCCTTGTTACCAAACTCAGAAAATGATAAATTCCATTTCCTGGAGTGGGAATCGAACCCACAACCTGTCGCGTTTACAGTCACACGCTTGTGCCTTTGCGCCACGATAGGCACAGGTTATAATACAATAATTTAAATATAATCATTTCCTCGAGTGAGAAACGAACGCACAATCGATCGTATTTACAGGGCGGAGCTGTCCCTGCGCTAAGAAGGCTTTATTTTATTTAGCTCCTTTTAGATTTTGAGTTTAAAAAAATTTGAATCTTCGAAGTTCGTGTACGCAAGTTATAACTGCGTTATAGTGGAGTTTTCTCATAAGGTTTTCAGGATTAGTTATCATTATATAATACCTATTAAAGACATATATACCTAAAAATACCTACAATTTTTTGAACCTATCTATACTTTAGTAGAATCTATCTTTCATTAGAATGTATTTGAAGTTGAACGATTTTAAAATCAATAATATAGATCAGTCGTGAAAAAAATATTAAATAAGTAAGTAAGAAACTGAATTTGTTGCTTAAAAGAACTTCACAACTTATATAAACTAATAAAATTATCAACACATACATCAATTAAGAATAATTTTTATCAAACAATAAGTGTTCACTGACTTTCTAGGGGTTTCTACTAAAATATAATAATGGTATAGAATTATATGAGAAAACACGCTCTCTAATATAAATGTTGACGCCTTGTATCAAACTCGTAACGTCTTATTATGAGCGGTAATGAATGGAACTGGAGCGTGACTTCATGTCACACCATTGTTGCCTGGATGCAGTCGCGAGGCGTCCATACAACTCGATTCACACCGGCTTGCCTATCTTTTCAAAAGTACAAGTTCTTTTTTTTTTAACTTCACGCTGTATCCCGCATATAGCAGAGTATATAGTGGGGTAGGCAGAGGGAACGAGAGAACTTAGTGTTAAGACACGCCATTCTCTTTCAACAATTCCGTTCCGCACTTTCCGCCGAATTGAGGCATTGCGTGTTGAGTGGCGGAACTCAACGCCGCGCTTTGCCCTCTAACCCAACCCAGAAAATGAAAATACTAACATTTCCTGGAGTGGGAATCGAACCCACAACCTAAAAGTACAAGTACGAGACCTAAAAAAAAAGGTCGCCAGGAAAATGATAAGATCAAAGAAAATGGAAAGCTAAAAAAAAGATCGCCAGGAGATAATATTGAGCATAAAATTGCATAAAAAACAAGGTCTGGTATATTAAAGACATAAAAAGGTCATGGCTAAAATTCGATAGTGAAATTACTAAATACCTTTATATCCTATACTGGTTTCTCTAAAAATTACCGGCCTTCGTAAATATATGCACCGGTTGGGGCCCATATAACCTAAAATTATAACTAAATACAAAATTTGTGTAAATAAAAAAAAATAGTGATAATTTTAAAAAATTGTCTTAGATGATATAAACGTAAGTCTAGGTAGCTCATAAATTACCTATCCATATAGATTTCGCCCACCATGTTGCATCTGTTTATTTAAATTACTTCTTGTTGTTATTATTCAAAGGTCATCCAAGAATCATATAATATTTATGTTGGAAGCAATTTGTTATTAGATGCATTATAGTATACTTATGTTCGTAGGAATTTGACATCTTCCAGTTTATATAGTATTATCTTAATAAACATTTTGTTACGATTATACTATATAAACTATTTAAATCCGATTAGATTCGGCGGCGGATAAATATTCGGCGTTGAGTTCCGCCACTCAACACGCAATGCCTCAATTTGGCGGAAAGTGGGAAACGGAATTGTTGTAAGAGAACGGAGTGTCTGAACACTAGGTTCTCAGGTTCCCTCTGCCTACACTGCTATATGCGCGATACAGCGTGAAGTTAAAAAAAAAAAAGGAAAAAAAAAATCGGATTAATTGCGTATATTTTGTTAATTGGGAATAGATTTTTGGAAACCCGTCATTCCAGGTCAAGTATCTGGCTTTAAACGTGATTGTGGTGAAACGTGGTTGTGGGTTCGATTCCATTCGGGGAAATGACTATATTTAAATGAAAATGTCATTTCCCCTCTGGTATGGCAAAGTGCGGCGTTTTCCTACACTACTAAAGCGTTTTCTGCCATACTTTTATTCAACTTCAATAAAAAATGTGTAACAAAATTATTAAATATTAAAAGATGCAAGATTTGAACGTACGCCTCTTAAAATCTATCCAAGCATTCAAACAAACTAAACCATACGTTCTTAACCGAAGTACATAAATAACTTTTTGTAATCTCTTTTCAGCAAAATGCCAGACATCGACACTCTGATGGAAGAGTGGCCAGACGTGATGGAGGAGACACTCAACGACGTCGGCTTCCCTCCAGCCAACATCGACTGTTCCCTATCCCAATATGTTGATTTAATCTGTGCCATATTTGACATACCTGTCAAAAGTGACACTTTAAATGACAGGATACAAGCTTTGCATTTGTTATTTAATCTGTATTCTGCGGTTAAGAATTCGCAATTGTATGCGGAAAGGGAGAAAGAGAAGGTTGGGAGTTAGATTTAGAAATGAAATAATAGTAAATACGTATTTATTTTAATTTTACAATTACCTTCCTTCCAGGGTAGCGTCCCGTAAAAGGTGGGTATCCCAGTAGTTTGGTGGTAGGAGGTTCGTCCTCCGTCTGGCTTGCGACCACTATCATGTCAAAGATGAACCGCCAAATGTCTAATGATGTGTTCTGGTCCGATGGCATGTATGCCAGGTTTTCCCCATTTCCCATCCATCCTTTCCCCATAATATCGTGGTTCCGATAGTAGACTACTACATTGTCCTCCCTTTCGATCTGTATCCTCTAGGTCGGCAACGCATTTACAACACCTAGTGTTGTAGATGTCCATGGGCGAAGGTAACCGCTTACCATCAGGTGTTCCTTCTGCTCGTTTGCCATCCGTTATTTACTGATGATTTGATTACCCTTTGGAGTCTGGAGAGTAATTTGTAACTTAAAACCTAAAAAGAATTTGGATAATTCGTTTTTTTTTAATTGAATATCCTTTTATAAACTTCTGCATCACCTACATTTGCATAGTTCTTTGGTCCAAGCTCACTTAAATTGTTTTGTTGAAAGAGAACAGAGTGTCTTAACACTAGGTTCTCAGGTTCTCTCTGCCTACCCTGCTATATGCGGGATACAGCGTGAAGTTATTTTTTTTTTATATTTTTTAAATTATTTTTATTTAATATCTAGTATAGTATATGCTCATATTTCTTTTAACTTCACGCTTTTTCACAGGTTAGATACAGAGAATTTACGATTAAGACAATACGTCATCCGCTTTCTGCTGGAAATCGATACATTACGTCATAAATGGCGGTTTAAAAAAAGTATAAATATTTTTTTTATTACTTAAATAAAACAATAAGAATACTTTGGCAAATATTTATTTACAAATTTGTTTACAATATTTCAGACAAAAATATACATTCACTGCATCTTTAGTTTAGCCTCTACGTATTATGTTCACGAATTACTTTAAAATTAAAAAAAAAAATGATATAATAGTCAACCGCGGATTTACACGTGGTCATATGTCATTATTTAAAAATATAATAAAGAAAGAATTATACTTTTTATTTCTTTTTCTTGGTCAATTTTTTTAATTAAATATATACGATACAGAACAAAAATGAAATAATATATTTTTTTTATTTTTAAATATTTAGATAAAGGAATTCACACTTTATTCCTTTTGCGTTGATGTCAATAAAAAAAAATATATGTCAAATCAATATATTATACATAATAAATAATTAAAAAAAAAAAACAAAAATATGGTCATAAGCAAAATAGTTGTTTTTAAAAATTTAAATGAAACATTTATATGATTATTGGACGGTAACATATGAATAAATGTAATTTTTTTTTAAAACACAAGACAAAATTTTTTTTTTACTAAACGAATGATTTAAAAAGTTATTTAGTTTTTTTTTAATATTAATAGATACAGAATGACATTTACATATAAACTGTAGTTTCATATATATACAATAAGATTATTTCCTAATTATTGAAAATAATTAATTTTATTGATTGGTAAGATTAAACTATTAACTATCAGTATAGAATAAGATATGAGTAAAAATGTCTACTTCATACAAATTTATATGTTTTTTTTTAAATACGAGGTCCTTTAGAGATTTAGAATGTCAAAGGCCACACCTATTCGGGTTATATCGTAGAAATTCAATAATTATTTATTCTGAGACAAAAATAGCAATATTTGTAATGTAATTTCTATTATCATAATTTTAGTGGAAGACCATTTAAAGTGACAATACTTAAACCAAGGCCGAATTACGACAGATTATTAAAAAAAATAATCGATTAAAAATCGAGTTTGAATATCGATTTAAGGTAACAGATAATAAACGCTTATATAGAGATAGTGCCTGTCATTTACGGTATAGTGAAAACTGCATTAGTATTAGTTTTACAGTAATTTTACAGTAATTTAACAGTAATTTTAAACTAAACTAATTAACTATTTACAATAATGTTGCTAATTCACAAAGCTTTTATCACAGTTGCATACATTGCACCCACACTCTTAATTGCTCCATCAATTTTTGTATAATAACACATAAATAAGCAGGCGTGAATAAGTTAATAACTTCACAATACTTTTCGAGGCAGACATTTTTCAATTTAAGTTTAATCTGTAACTTTTCTTTTTTATGTCATTTCAATATGTTTTAAAATTGAAACTGTCATCATTTAATTTGCATCCAAGCCGACTTATTAATCTATTCACGCCTAAAAAAATCAAAGTAAATAAAAAAATACATTATATATATTTATTAGGAACACACAGAAATATAGTTTTTTCGCCAAAAAATAAATATGATTATAATAAAACTACTATAATAAAAATAATTTATAGAATAAGTATACTACCCATTTCCTACATATTGAGGTGTGAAAAAACTTTTCTAACATAAATGAAATAAAGAATAATAAAGAACTGTATGAAGATTACAACTTAGAAGATTACTATGTTCCATACATGCATACACAGCTTCACGCTGTATCCCGCATATAGCAGGGTAGGCCTAGAGGGAACCTAGTGTTAAGACACTCCGTTCCCCACTTTCCGCTGAATTGAGGCATTGCGTACTGAGCGGAACTCAACGCCGCGCTTGCCTTGTTACCAAGCCCAGAAAATGAAAAATTCCATTTCCTGGAGTGGGAATCGAACACACAACCTGTCGCGTTTACAGTCGCACGCTTGTGCCTCAGCGCTACGACAGGCGTTACTATGTTCCAAGCATCTCTATATTTCATACGAGTTATTTTTTTTCTAACTTCACGCTGTAACCCGCATATAGCAGGGTAGGCAGAGGGAACCAGAGAACCTAGTATTAAGACACTCCGTTCTCTTTCAACAATTCCGTTCCCCACTACGAGTTATCATTATTAAAAAGGCTTTACGCAGGGTATTCAAGGAGAACCTAGTGTCTAGACACTCTGTACGCCGCGTTCCACCCAACTTCGAAACATTGCATAACCAGTGTGGAAAAATGAAAATATATTTTTTTTTCCCCGAAGTGGGAATCGAACCCACAACCGTCTCACAAATGGCCTCATTTTTCATTAAAAATATATATTATATATTAGAAAAAATGAAATAAATAAAAATATAAGTCAACGAACAAAAAAGGTCATACCAGTTAAAAATAAGAATTGACTTTCTACAGAAAAAAAATCTAATAACTATAAATAATAACTAAAAAGCATTAAGGACTAGTCATATACGAGACAATCAAAGTAAACATAAAATAAACATTGTTATAATCTGTTAATTTAGTAGTTATAAACGAACATACATACAAACAAAATGTCTTTTTCACATACATATCTATCACAATATCCTCGATGCAGTCAAGTGGAGATCGGTCTGAAGAGAGAAAAAAATAATATTAATTACATACAGGTCAGATGTTAAGACAGTCCGTAGACTTTCTGCAAGAATTCGAGACATTGCTTGTTATGTGGCGGAACTCAACACCGCGCTTTGTCTTACCAGAGCGGGAAAATTAAAGTAATATAAATATAATTACATACATACATAGCTTCACGCTATATCCCGCATAAAGCAGGATAGGCAGAGGGAACCTAGTGTTAAGACAATCCGTTCTCCACTTTCCGCCGAATTAAGTCATTGCGTGTTGAGTGACGGAACTCAACACCGCGCTTTGCCTTGTGACCAAACCCAGGAAAATGAAAAATTCCATTTCCTGGAGTGGGAATTGAACTCACAACCTGTCGCATTTTTAGCCGCACGCTTGTGCCTCTGCGCCACGACAGGCGTAAAGTAAGCGTCTGTGTTATACTGATATGTATAAGCTATATTATTGTAAAGTTTTGTCTCAATATGCTCAGTCGTTAATGACGGGATAGAGTACTTATCGTACCAGAAGTGAAGAGTTAGTACCGCAGTGGCTATATAATTTTTTTTTTTTAATTTTTATCCGAATCAGGTTTAATAATATTTTGCCTATCCCTAACAATACATATAGAACATATGTCTTTTCTCTTTCTTTTCTATTTTTTTTTAACGTCACGCTGTAACCCGCATATAGAAGGATATGCAGAGGGAACCAGAGAACCTAGTGTTAAGACACTACATTGTCTTTCAACAATTCCGTTCCCCACTTTCCGCCGAATTGAGGCATTGCGTGTTGAGTGGCGGAACTCAACGCCGCGCTTTGCCTTGTTACCAAACCAAAAAAAAAAGAAATGAAAATACTAAATTTTACATTTCCTGTATTGGGAATCGAACTCACAACCTGTCGCGTTTACAGTTGCACGCTTGTGCCTCTACGCCACGACAGGCGCTTTTTCTTTTTAATCCTTTAATTATTCAAAATTCTTAAATCCTTTAAAAATTCTAAGAAGGATGAGCGATAAAGCTTTTTTTTTTCAAATAAAACGTGAATCAAATTGAATGTTGTTCAATTTTAAAATGACAAAAAGTTATATATAGTCTCACCTTAATGATAATGGAATAGGTTCAGTATACGCCTATTGAAGGGGAACTGTTGCTTCAGCTCTGACAGCGGCTCCTCTTCATTGCGGATGCAGAAGTAACTCGTTATCGCACTTCGACATATTGGACACTTGTCGAGTTTAGCTGAAAACAGAAAATTTAAAATTTTTGTTATGTTTTTTAAAATAATTATCATATAAAGATTGTGGTGCAGTGGAATAGCGACCTTTTGTAAACCTTTTGTTTTGTTGACCTTAGTTATTTGTAGGTTTGATTCCCTTAAGAGGGAATCATCATGTATCATTTCTGGTAAGATAAAGCGCGGCGTTGAGTTCCACCACTCAACACAATGCCTCGAATTTGAAAAGGGAATCTCTTGACACTCTGTGCTTTTGACTACTTTAGCATGGAATAATGCAATTAATAATAACTATTGCGAGTCAAAAAATGTTGAAAGTATTATGAGATATAAAAATATGAGAAAGAAGAATCGCGACAGGTTGTGGGTTCGATTCCCACTCCAGGAAATGTAAACTTTAGTATTTTCATTTCTTGGGTTTGGTAACAAGGCAAAGCGCGGCGTTGAGTTCCGCCACTCAACACGCCATACCTCAATTTGGCGGAAAGTGGGGAACGGAAATGTTGAAAGAGAATGGAGTGTCTTAACACTAGATTCTCTGGTTTCCTCTGCCTACCCCGCTATATGCGGGATACAGCGTGAAGTTAAACAAAAAAAGAAAAGATAACAACTAATTGATTTTTATACAAGGAAACAAAACAAAAAGGAATACATGCAAATTTTATCTATTTAGTTTTATTCATTCAGATAATTTAGTTTCATAAATTCATAAATCAAAATCGTCACCCAACACGCATTACCACAAAACACGAAAAAGAGAGACCGGAGTGTTTCATCTCTTAGTTTTCCTTACTTATTATGTTTCGCAATACTTTTTATATATCATAATACCAAATCTAGTACAGTTTACGATACGTCCCTAACATTAGCAGTCCCTTATGCGGTGAAGGTCGATAGCGTGTAAGGTCTAAAGTTTAAAGTACCGACATTGGCACCGATGCGATCGGATGTAGTCACTGTCAATTGAATACTGATTTGATATAGAGATCAAAGTGGGAGCGTTTAGCGAGTTTTTTTATAGCTTCACTTTTTTGCCTGTCGTGGCGCAGAGGCACAAGCGTGGGACTGTAAACGCGACAGGTTGTGGGTTCGATTCCCACTCCAGGAAATGTAAAATTAAATATTTTCATTTCTTGGGTTTGGTAACAAGGCAAAGCGCGGCGTTGAGTTCCACCATTCAACACGCAATGCCTCAATCCGGCGGAAAGTGGGGAACGGAACTGTTGAAAGAGAATGGAGTGTCTTAACACAAGGTTCTCTGGTTCCCTCTGCCTACCCTGCTATATGCGGGATACGGCGTGAAGTTAAAAAAAAAATATATATATTTTATTTATTTTAGAATTAGCATTGTATTCACAGGTTTACAATTGTCATTGGCCGATGCAGATCATAGTACCTCGCATCGCATACACAATAAGAGTCCATGTAGGAAGATTTATCCAAGAAAAACATCTATATAGAATACTAAGTATACATTACGCAATGTACTAATATATATACTTACTTTAGTTATCGATTGATATTTATTTTAATGAAACTAAAAATGAAGTCGTCATGGTGTAAAAGGGTTCATCAGACTGTGTACCTGATGGTAGTGGGTTCGATTCCCACTCGAGGGAAATGTTTAGCATTGTATTCCAAAGACTAGGTTATAAGGCTCAGGTTTTAGAAGAGAACAGTACTTTAATACTGTGTTCTCTAAGCCTACCACGATGCGTCCAGTAGATGTGACGTGAAGGTAAAAAAAGATATAAGAGGACTCCTTAGATATATATCTATCTATTGGTAGTAAAATCGACTGGTTTGCCATCACCGCAAATGGCATGACGCTCGGATACCATATGTTTCCTCCACGCACCGCGCCGTCAAGACTACCTTGTAAGTGTGTGCCTGCATATACTACACGAATAGTGGCTTCTCTATATAAGCTGAGTAATGTTTTTCTATTAAGGAAATTCTACTCTTTATTAGGTTACCCCATAGTTTCTCTATTGATTTTTATCTATATATACTGAACGCTTGAGTTAATGAGTGAGTTATAGACAACGCACAAGGAAAACTATTGGCCATAAACTGCTGAAATTTGATACGTATGTTCCTTGGAGAGTAGAGAGAGGGAGGAGAACTAAGAAGATTTCTCCCTTTTTTTTATAAGAAAACGGGAAAATATATCATTTACGTACTAAGTACATACAGCTAGTTATTTATAAATTATGTGGCGATTAGTGATGTATTTAATTTTCAAAATAACTTTTTTTTTTAACTTCACGCTGTATCCCGCATATAGCAGGGTAGGCAGAGGGAATCTGAGAACCTAGTGTTAAGACACTCCGTTCTCTTACAGCAATTTCGTTCCCCACTTTCCGCCGAATTGAGGCATTGCGTGGCGGTACTCAACGCCGCGCTTTCCCTTGTTACCAAACCCAAGAACTGAAAATACTAAATTTTACATTTCCTGGAGTGGGAATCGAACCCACGACCTGTCTCGTTTACAGTCGCACGCTTCTGCCTCTACGCCACGACAGGCGTAAATAATAACTTTACATGTAATATTCAATATTCACAAAACCAAAATTTAGCACCAAAGTATATTCATAAGTTCATTCAACCAAACATTAACATTTGTAGTTCATACAAAAAACTTAGTAAATTCAATTCATACATAATTTATAATACATGTACACTGTTTACAACGATAATAACAAACGTTCATATCCCTTATAAAACGTGGGCGTCGTTCTTATCGCCGTATACTAGGTCAGTAATATTTATACGACTATGAAGTTATACTGCATGTATGGATTGCAGAACTGTTAACGCGATTGGTAGTAGGTTCGATACTCTTTCGGGGAAATAATAACACTTCCGTGTTCTAATAAGGCCTAGCACGGGTTTTAGGTTCACCACCCAACATGCTGTCTTGATTGTATTAAGTATTTACTAAGACAAATTAGTTTAAAAAAAAACTAACTTAAAAATAATGAGAACGATGATACATTTCTCATAACTATGATGAAGTGGGGAACGGAGTGTCTTAACACTAGGTTCTCTCTGCCTACCCTGCTATATGTGGGATACAGCGTGAAGCTATGTATGTATGTATGTATGATACATTTATATCTTCCTTACAAGGATATCAGATTCACAATATGAAAATACTGTATTATCATCGGATCCGGACACATGTGCTTATTTTACGAAAACTAGTGACAATCATCAATTTAGCTTATATAGTGATATCCACCCGAAACACAGCGGAGCACAACGCTGCATTATATCTAGTCAGATCAGTCAGTGCAAAACTTGTCTGGAAGATTTCTTTTTTTTTTAACTTCACGCTGTATCCCGCATATAGCAGGGTAGGCAGAGGGAACCAGACAATCTAATACTAAGGCACTCCATTCTCTTTCAACAATTCCGTTCCGTTCCGTCTGGAAGATATAGTTTCTTATACGCCCTTAACCTAACCTATAAGACCACCTTTGTAAAAGGCATCTGTTTTTAATGTGGTTTAGGTCCCTATATATTTTTTTAATAGAATGTGCTGTACAAATAAATACAATTTGACACATTCTTAAAATAAAACAAATATTAACACCTAATCATTAGTAGTACCTATTTGTCTAACGTTTTATATGTAAAGATTCCATATTATTTTATTATAAATTTTAATATCTATCCATTATGCTAAAATACAGCATACTGGCTTTAATGATTTTGTTCATATATCATGAACTCAAAGATATTTCAACAGTGTATAACCGTAAACGCTATTGGTTGTGGGTTCAATTCCCACTCCAGAGAAAGATAATGTTTGAATAATTTTTATTACCGCTATGGTAAAGTAGAACGTAGTTTTTTTCTACGTTGAATTCCACTGCTCAACACGCTATTTCATAATTTTGGCCAGAAAGTGGAGAATGGAGGGTCTTGACACTAGATTCTCTATTCTACTTCTACTCTGTAGTGAGGAAAAATTCTACTGATTGCACCAGTTAGTTGTTTCAGTAATGAGGTAAAGGAAATTGTCCACTATATATTTCTATACTCGGGGCTAGTTAAGCTAATATTATATTTTTTTTACTTTTTTGGAAGATGTTATGTTTGATCGGAGGCGGAATCACTGAATAATCCCTCCTCTGTTTACTTCGTTCATTTGGTGTTCCAAATCTTGTGTTGTGTAACCCAACACTGCATTTCACCTAACCAAACTTTAAAAAATACAATTACCCCAAATCATATTTGAACTTATGACAATCGCATGCTAAATCCAACTATACAAATACAGAATTAACCTGAATTTACATATATATTGTAAAGATCACGAGAGTGAACGAACCAAAATCATTGGCAATGCGCTCTGCATGCATAACTAATCTGTCAATTGTATGGACAACATAATTTAAATTCGTGTTTCGATGGCACGCACAGAGCTACGTTAATATATATTTAAATTAATGCTAATTAAATTCTGCGTTATGTAAATTTACATATTTAAATGTTATATTGTCTAATAAAACAATTGGTATGTCTTGAAATTTGTGTTTTGGTTACTATTTTGAAACATGAAACATGTGACAGATTTTGATACGGCTTTCGTAATACTCTTATTTATATAAAAAAAATGGTATAAAGTTACATACATACATTGCTTCACGCTGTATCCCGCATATAGCAAGGTAGGCAGAGGGAACCCTAGTTTTAAGACACTCCGTTCCCCACTTTTCGCCGAATTGAGGCATTGTATGCTGAGTGGCGGAACCCAACGCCGCGCTTTGCCTTGTTACCAAACCCAGGAAATTAAAAATTCCATTTCCTGGAGTGGGAGTCGAACCTACAACCTGTCGCGTTTACAGTCGCACGCTTGTGCCTCTGCGCCTCGATAGGAGTTATAAAATTGGTATAAAGCTTTACATAATTCTTTATATAGCTTTACATTTTTCACTCTTACAGTTGATATTGCCCGAAATCAAGACGTTACGTGTTGAGTAGCGAAACCCACACCCATTTGTGTTTACAGTCAAACTTACTGTGCAACAATGGTCTCAACATACTATTTCTACAAAAAATAATACAAATTCAAAAAAAAAATTGTCATAAGATTTAAACCTTTTACTTCTCCATAAGTTCTATAGTCAATTGGACACTTGAGTAATATTTCCAAGGGATTCAAGTTCTCATCACAATATATTTAAATATTTACTACGCCGCGGCTTTTTGATTTACTTAAAATGCTAAATCGTTTAAGTTGTTCGCATTGACCCAGTTGTTACAAAATCACGTTGTGATTGTAGGAAAAAATCAAAATATTTCTGAAAATTTTACCTGCTACATTAGTTTCATAATAATAACAAAAAAAATAATTGTTTTTGTTTAATTCTTGTGAACTCAAATATTATCAAATATCAAATATTCATCCAGTCATTCCATATTTCTGACGATTTTAAAAAAATCCACTTCCAATAAGTAGTAGTAAGGATCAATTCGACTGAATATTTTCATCTGTATTACCGTTTTCATATGATAGCTAATGCTTCTAATGGGACGCCCTTTTAAATTTAATTAAGATATATCTTGTTTTTTTTAACAAATAACATCGAGTTTTAAGATTCTCTTTTTTTTTTCAACTTCACGCTGTATCCCGCATATAGCGGGGTAGGCAGAGGGAACCAGAGAACCTAGTGTTAAGACACTCTATTCTCTTGCAACATTTCCGTCCCCCACTTTTATTTTTTGAGTTGTTCATAATAATTTCATCTTTTTTATTAAATTTCTAATAATCAATACTCACGTAAACATCTCGCACATAAGCAAGCATGGCGACACGGCAGTAGCGCGCGGGATAGCGGCGCGGCGGCGCACACGCAGCATAACGCCTCCCGCGCGTACTCCCCCATCTCTGTTTCCCCTTCGCATGCGTCTGTCTCACTTGACACGTACAATTGCTGTCAACAATATTTTAAGGTTAATATATGAAGAAGAAGATAAGAAGGAAATTTCATTCACTTGTTACAAAATCGACGAAGCATTGCTGACGAAGGAGTATTAAGTAAAATTATAAGTTATCATGAGTATAAAGTAAATTTGGTACAGTTGAAGTTTACATGAAGAACAAGTGCAGAATGCCAATATGCTTTAAAATATTGTATTAGAAATTAAGTCAATTAATGAACAGCAACAGAAAACCACTTTATTTTCCACTTTTTTTTAAATTTGGGATATTTTTTTTTAACAAGAACTGAGTTAAGTAACTTAGCTATGGTTATCTAATTAGATTGGCGAATTTTTTTATATATATGTTAAGATGACCATTTGTGTACTGCGTTTAAATGTCGACTTAAAAAAATGTATTGTTTAAAGACATTATTATTATAATTATAATCTACTACACATGACTATATACAGTTACTGACATAGAAACATAGAATCTACAGATATAAGAGAAAACAAACGGTTTAGATGAATAACAAAGAAAATGTTAAAATAATACCTTTAAACATGACAAGTGTCCATTAGCCTGTTTTAAATACTGTGCGATGATACCGCTGGGCAACTGGCACTGGTCGTCTTTGATGTGGACCACAGTTATAAGCGCTACCTGGAATTGAACAATATTTCTATTCATTAAATTATTTTATATATTTTTTAATATTGGCGCTATCCATCAATTAATAAATTGTAGTTAATATTTTTAAGGTTCGGGATTAAGAGAACAGGGCAACAAACGGTACGGTCCCTGTACTTTTTCCACAGTTCAGTATCATCGAAACTGTATTCCCAAAGGTCAACCGAAGTCTCCCCCTCACCTTGGCGCTCACCTTTGGTTCATATATCTTTTTTACCATTCTTTCAACCTCTCAATACGTCCAAACCAGTCGGTGGTTATAAAAAATATATCAAACAAATATATAGACAAGTTATAATTAAGAATTTAATAAAAAAAGAAAAACAACTTTAAGTAAAATGCACTAAATAGTACAGGTGTTACGGATAACTCAAAAACTACTCTTTTCAATTTAATTAAATTTAAATGAAACTACCTCAGAAGCACTAGCTATTATATAAAAAAAAGGATAACTAAAATTGGTTCACCCTATAAAGTTGATATGCGGTGAAGCACATAAAAATACAGTCGTATTGAAAACCGCCTCCTCTTTATTTGAAGTCGGTTAAAATGTGGATTTATATAAAAAAGGTGTAATCTAAATTTCCACATAGTTCTTGAGTATAGTATTCCAGATTGGCCTCGAAGTGTCAAATTAAATATGATGCATGTCAATTTGGCTTGAATAAAAACGTGTCTATTGTTCAACGCTGAATTCTCGCGATATTTTTTTTCCTCAACATTGTATAGAAACGATATTAATTGACATAATTTATTATTAAAATTACAATAAAATTCAAACATTAAAGTAAACATAATATACATATTTTTAAGGTTAGTTAAACTCTAATTGAAGTCTGTGTTAGTGGCTATAAGATATTAAAAAAAATAAAATGATTATAGAGAAACGAAATGGATTAGGTAAATTAACAAAATTATACAAAAAAAAAAATCATTCAAAATCTTATTTCGTCCTTATCAAATGACTATTTTAAAGTAGTTGGGCATCTTTCACAATCACAATGACATAGCCAGTGGTTTGTTAGTTATTCCTTCATATTTTTTCTATATTTTAGAAGCAAAACATTTAGCTATATTGGGAATCAATGAAATAATTACATATATAAAAAACTTTTTTTATTCACTCAGCAACTGACAGACAAAGCACAGTCAAAACCATCGGCTGTATAACGCTGAAATTTTGCATGTACGTTCTTTGGCGAGTGTAAGTAAAGTATTTCCCAAAATTTCTATGGGACAGAAAAATAAGGTCCTTTGCATTTTACAGGCGAAACTATAGAAAATAAAAGTTGGAACACTATGTGTAGGCTCATAAAGTCCACACACAAAAGAATTCGCGGACTGGTACCTACTAAATATTTTTTCGTATTTTTAAATTATTATTTATGCATCATTCTTTCGACCATATATAACTTTAAGTGTGTTTATGGGGATATCCCTGAGGTACAAAAAACAATGTAGCTGAACCTTTGCCGATTCAAATTTTGATCAGGATATTAATATAAGTGCCAGTATTCTTATAAAAAATGATAATTTGTTATTAATGCATAATAAAAGAATTTAACGTACAATAAATAAACAGCCTTCTCTCTCGAAAGCCTCGTAAATCATTATTAAATTACCTTTGAGAAGCAAAACTTAAAAAAGGTAAAATAATTTCTGTACTTAATTAATTTAATGGGGAACAGAGTGTCTTAACACTAGGTTCTCTGGTTACCTCTACCTACCTTGCTATGTGCGGGATACAGCGTGAAGCTAAAAAAATGTATATTAATTTAAAAAATGGTAACATATTTTTTACCGTATCATCAGGCCTCAATTCGGCGGTGTCCCGTTGATCGCGTGCCAGGATGACTACTAGTGGGTAGCAGGTTCGAGGCGGTGTGCCCAACTGTAGAGGCTCCGATGAGAGTTTCATTTCCTTCTCATCGTGTGAATTGCTTCTGCAACAAAAATAGAATACATATTAGAATAAATTTCATAAGGGTATTTTTAGACGTCTAGTTACTAGATTAGGAATTTTTAAATTCAAAAAGAATATTTTAATTTCAATTCCTATCATGCCTCAATTTGGCGGAAAGTGGGCAACGGAAATGTTGAAAGAGAATGGAGTGTCTTAACACTAGGTTCTCTGGTTCCCTCTGCCTACCCCACTATATGCGGGATACAGCGTGAAGTTAAAAAAAAAAGAAAAAAAAATCCTGTCATTATTATTTTTATCTAACTTCGTCTTCGTTTGGGTTAAATGGCAGTGTTTGAGTTATTAAAAATATTTTTCAGCTAAACGCTTTTCTCCGCCTAACAGGGTAGCCAGAGATAACGTAGTGTAAAGACACTCCTTTCTTTACTTTTCACTTGAAAGTGAGACATTCCGGTTAAAGAGGAGGTCCTCAACGCCGCGGTCCCTTGCCACAGGGGAAAATAATTTAAACAAAATCATTGATTTTTTTTGATATATCATTTTTTTATAGCTTCACGCTGTATATATGCGGGCATATAGCAGGGTAGGCAGAGGGAACCTGAGAACCTAGTGTTAAGACATTCCGTTCTCTTTTAACAATTCCGTTCCACACTATTAATATTATATTATTATTTATTTATTATGGTAAATATTACTTTAAACCTAATTTATGTTAAATATATGGCTATAATTCGGGGGCCTACGTTATCTATCTATTATAACAGTTCCCACAGCGGTCGCTGATCCAAGACTGCGAATATTTTTTTGTATGAGTATGAGAAATGTGAGAATTTCGTAATTGTTGAATACAATGGATTGCAGTTATATTTGTACTATTTGTACAGGTAGAAATAAATGTGTGCGTTTAACCTATATTTATAACCACTGTCAAGTAAATTACAAAAACCTTATTAAATGCATGGTTTGAATAGATAATGTTTTGATTATGCCATGCAGTTCGATTTCCAAAAGGTCAATACATAGGTAGAAGCTTCACACTTTATGACGCATAGCGGGGTAGTCAGAGAGACACACGGATGATTGGGGCAGTTCCCGTGGGCCTCGGCCAGTGACGGTAGAGGAGGAGCACCGTGAGGTTTTAGTGAGTATACAAACAGCCATTTACAGCCGGTCCGGAGTCCCAGATCCCTTTCCGAGTCCGCAGGCGAGTATCCATAACGAATTTCCTTACGTAAAAAAAGGGCAGTCCGAATGAACCTAGTGTTAAGACACTCCGTTCCCCTTTTTCCACCCAAATCCGTGACATTGACAACACAAAAATACATAGGTCTATGTAATATCCAGGTTGTGCCTTAGGTTTAAATAGTCGCATATGGGAATCTAAGAGACAATCACATTAATTTATTTCTGATGATACTACATTTATCAAAACTCAACAAAGTCGTTTAAGACTCGCGCGGTTCTAAAGAAACAAACTTATGACATTACCCTCAATTTACACAACATTACCCTACTTTTGAGTCACTTAGGCTATAATGTACAAACAAACATATATTTGTAAATATCAAATGAATATTGTTACCATCGTGAAACAGTTTCTGATTTTAAACGCGATGGTGATGGGTTCAATTCCTCTGATCTCCACTCGGGAAAATGATTACATCTGCATTGTTTTTTTTTCGCTTCACGCTGTATCCCGCATATATCAGGGTACGAATAAATATAAAAAAGTTAATTTCAGGAAAACAGTATTAATGTATTACTAGGGTATTACACCCTACCACGACCTACGTGAACCCGGATATTAGCCTATACTATTGTTCAGCTTAAGTACACGATATGACTTGTTGATTGTTGTTGATTAATTTATATATTTTGTGTTATTTTCTACCTACCGTAAATAGGTTGTTAGGTCGATTTTCATATAAGTATTAAAATGCATTAGAATTGCTTTATTTATAGGTAGAATATATCACTAAGTAAAAAAAAAAACGAAATAGGTCACTTTCAGTAAAGAATTTGAATACTTCGAATAACATTAAAATAGAGTAGGCAGACGGAATCTAGTGTTAAGACACTCCGTTGCCCACTTTCCGCCGAATTGAGGCATTGCGTGTTGAGTGGCGAAATTCAACGCCGCGCTTTGCCTTGTTACCAATCCCAGGAAATGAAAAATTCCCTTTCCTGGAATGGGAATCTAACCCGCAACCTGTTGCGTTTATAGTTGCACGCTTGTGCCTCTGCGCCACGACATAAGTTCTTTATTTACAAGTACTTTCGAATTGCCAATTAACTTTAAAATATCGGTATTGTCAGTTCTACCGGGAGCAACCACCGGCTCCAAATGCAATTTTGCCTAGAAGAGCCGGCAAAAAACTCAACAGATGCTCTTTTCAAATATAATTTTACAATAACTTCACAACTATGATGAGCCTCCACTCCACACATTAACATCAGTATAATGTTAGTAAAGTACATTTATGATCCGTCAACTAATTCGCGCCTGGTACGGATATATTTCTTATTTAAATAGTTATTTTGCTCACGGTTCCAATTTAAAATAACTTATATATAGATAGATACACGACATTAAACTTTAACTTGCCAATTCCAGTTACGATTATCGCCTTGTTCCACCTACCTTCAAGTAATGTGCAATAAAAATAAAATTATTACGAAAAACACAAAAACTACTCGTCCTTAACTAAATTTAAATGGGACCACATCAGAAGCACCAGCTATCATATTAAAAACTATCATCCAAATCGATTCACCCAGTAAAAAGTTATGCGGTAAAAAGAAAAAAAAATGAGTCGAATATCTTCTCCATTTTTTGAAGTCGGTTAAGAAGTTTTCAAAACTGCTCACATTTCGCACATTCTTCACAAAACAAACAGTTTATTTGTACAAGTGTAAAGTGGCGAGTGAATTTAATTAAACGAGGTTTAAGACGCAAATACACTTTTCTTTACCGCCACCTAACGTCTAAAATAATCATTTGTTAGGTAAAATATAGCTTAGACGCATAAACGGGTTAAAAGAAAAAATATATGCTTACTAAGTAGTACAATTTTTTTAGCTTAACGGTGTATCCCGCTCATAGCAGGCAGAATGAACCTGAGAACCTAGTGTTAAGACACTCCGTTCTCTTAAGACTTCCGTTCCCCACTTTCCGTAGAAAAGTTGAACTTGACAAAAATGACAGAATACTCGGTACTCCTTCCTGACTTAGAGAAAGTGTCGAGTTAAATAACTATGAATTATAGTACAAAATAAAATGAAAATATTATAGCGTTTTTTATTAGGAATGTTAATGTTTTGATTAGGAATGCTGTTTTGACCCGTCTTTTGCTGTCTACTTAGATTGAAAATTCGCATACGTGTCCGCATCCGATAGCAATACAATATTTTAGTACGAACTTAACTCTACAAGATTTCTGCACTTTTCCGCCGTATAATCATTAACTGAGATTAATTCCGTAACCCTTCGTTCCCATATTTTCTTTAAAAAACGGGTCCAAAACGTTTTTTTTACGTATTACGCGGCAGGTGAGACGCAATGGGACAGCGGATTGTAAGCACTAGTGGTTGTGAGTTCGATACCTATACGGTGAAATGATTATATTTAATTTTTTTTTAATTTTTCGCTTTTGTAAGACTAAGCGCGTCATTGAGTGTCGTCACTTGACACTCAATATCTGGAAATTCTTACGGAAAACGGAGTGCCTTTAATGGTTATCTCTGTCTACCCTGCTGCTTTATGCGGGATAAAGGGTGAAGCTAATATAAATACATATATAATATAATATAATTATCTTAAACGCCTGTCGTGGCGCAGAGGCACAAGCGTGCGACTGTAAACGCGACAGGTTGTGGGTTCGATTCCGACTCCAGGAAATGTAAAGCTTAGTATTTTCATTTTCTGGGTTTGGTAACAAGGCAAAGTGCGGCGTTGCGTTCCGCCACTCAACACTGGCAAGCAATGCCTCAAATTCGGTGGAAAGTTAGGAACGGTATTGTTGAAAGAGAACGGAGTGTCTACTACTAGGTTCTCAGGTTCCCTCTGCCTACCCTGCTATATGCGGGTTACAGCGTGAAGCTATGTATGTATGTATGTATAATTATCTTAACTTCACACTTACTATAGCCTAAAATCGTGTCTACCCCAGAGGGAACACATATATTTTATTAGAAGGAAATTCCTATGGCCTTCAGTGTGGAAATCAATAATGCAATATAGGTGAGTAATAGGCAGCAAACATATGTTACATCTTATTACGGTACAAGGATAATGATAATACAGTTATCTGATGTTTACACAGCGCCTAGCTCCATAATAACGTTGTGAAACCTATATATTGTTGTAGATATCTGTACCAGGCGTGGATATGTTGATAATTTGACTTAGAAGTATATATATATATTTTAAATATGAATAGTTATTAAGGTTTCAAATTACTATATACAAAAATTTTAATAAAATCAAATATATTGTGGTAAAAAAGAATTGAAATATCTTTATTTATTTATTTATTTTTTTAACTTCACGCTGTATCCCGCATATAGCGGGGTAGGCAAGGGAACCAGAGAATCTAGTGTTAAGACACTCCATTCTCTTTTAACATTTTCGTTCCCCACTTTCCGCCAAATTGAGGCATTGCGTGTTAAGTGGCGCAACTCAACGCCGCGCTTTGCCTTGTTACCAAACCCAAGAAATGAAAATACTAAATTTTACTTTTCCTGGAGTGGGAATCGAACCCACAACCTGTGCCTCTGCGCCACGACAGGCGTTCTATCTTAATAAAAAGAGTATCACATAGAATCCACAGATAAAATTAAAACTTATTTTAAAGTGTCTATCCTGAAATCTATCAACTTCACACGTATTTAAACTGTTATAGTAAGGATTGAACAGAGAAAACTTTAAGGTCAATATTTTGACCCCTATTTACGGAAATTATGCTTACTAGTATGACATTTGGTAAATGTAAAGCTTATACATAGAAGTGTAGAAAGACGATAAACGAAATTAATGAAATAAATTTGCTCTTTGATTTTCGCGATTATTACACATTTTAAATGAAACTATTTTAACCGGATTAATCGCGTATATTTTAGAATTCGGAAATACATTTTTGGAAACCCGACGTAGTCCAGCCCACAGGTAGTCTACCTGTGACCACGGACTACTGTAAAGTGTTTGAAACGTCGGGTTTCCAAAAATGTATTTCCGAATGCTAAAATATACGCGATTAATCCGGTTAAAATAGTTTCATTTAATATGAAATAAATTTGTCTCGATTACGGGCAGAAAGTAGCTAACGGAGTGTCTTGACACTATGTTCTAACGCACACTTTTATATTTAGCTAAGACAACGCGTACTTAACGTGTTAACAGGGTCTAGTAATATTTATTACATTCCTCCATTACAAGATAGTATCATCAGGCGAATCCAAGAATTTGTTAAGAATGACCTTCATCTAGTTCCCAAAAAACAAACCAATATAGACTAACGAACATGTAGATATATAAGTATTCATAAACTTATAATAATTGTGACACACACTCATTAAATAGCGCTTGTAGCAATATAAATACTATTTTGGTACAACATGAACAGTTAAAAAATCATTTTTTCAATTAAGGTTTAAAAAACGTATGAGTCATACTTAACAGAATTTAAGAAAACCCAATATCTTTTTTGTTTATCTATATAGTGAGTCATATTAAAAGCGTCAATGTCTTGTAAATCATTTGTACACTCAAAATCTTTGCGTACTCTGATATTCTTTCATGGTAGAGGTTGGAAGAGATCACTTGTGGTGATAAGGCCGCCTTTACACCAATATTGTACGCACGTTGTTTTTTTTTTAACATCACGCTGTATCCCGCATATAGCAGGGTAAGCAGAGGGAGCCTGATAACATAGTGTTAAGACACTCCGTTCTCTTAAAACAATTCCGTTCCCCACTTTCCACCGAACTAAGGCATTGCGTGCTGAGTGTGGAACTCAACGGCGCTCTTTGCCTAGTCACCAAACCCAGGAAATGAAAATATTAACATTTCCTGGAGTCATTTATATGTATTTCTTATTAAATAATTAGTATAATAAAAGTGTTAATTCAATAAATAATAATAAATAGGATAGAAAGCCTGTCGTGGCGCAGAGAAACAGCGAGAGTAAACGCGACAGGTTGTGGTTTCGATTCCCACTCCAGGAAATGAAAATATGAAATAACATTTAGTGTTATCCTTTCCTCGCTCTGGTAACGAGACAGAGCGCGGTGTTAAATTCCGCCATTCAGCACTACCTCAATTTGGCGTAAAGTGGGGAGCGGAAATGGGAACGGAGTGCCTTAACACTAGGTCCTCTGGTTCCCTCTGCCTCTACTTTGTTGGATACAGTGTGAAGCTATAAAAAATAACAATAAAGAATACCTTGGAATATAGAAGAAAGAGTGAAATCTATGACGTGTGTGTCTTATAGAAGTTCTTAACTTCTTTAAGACACACACGTCAAAGGTTTCACTTAGGGCTTGGAAAAGAAAACCTATTATGGCTAAGAAGTTACCCGGGCGTTGTTAGGTCATACAAACAAGGCTAAGTCTAAGTTTATATGCACGTTATGTGTAGGTATATGACGGTAATGTTTGTTTTATTGTTGAAATGCTTGCCTAGTACAGTACAGTGTACAGTAAGAGCTACAGAGAAAGCTATTTTTATCTTCTTGCATCTCTATTTTGAAAGGTGGACAGATAGAATACCATAATAATGTCTTAACGTGATATTACTCCCCACTTTCCGTCGAATGGAGGCATTGCGTGCTGAGTGGCGGAACTCAACGCCGCGCTTTGCCTTGTTACCAAACCCAGGAAATGAAAGTACTAACATTTCATGGAGTGGGAATCGAACCCACAACCTGTCGCGTTTACAGTCGCATGCTCGTGCCTCTGCGCCACGACAGGCGAAAGTGGGGAACAGAATTGTTGTAAGAGAACGGAGTGTCTTAACACTAGGTTCTCCGGTTCCCTCTGCCTACCCCGCTATATGCGGGATACAGCGTGAAGATATTATAAAAAAAAATGTAATATTCCATCTGTCTATCTTACGTACACAGTTGAGACAGGATCTGACTGAAAACGTGATTGGTTGTTGGTTCGATTCCCACTCAGGGGAACGATTATATTAAAACTATTTTGTAATTCTCAGCTCTGGTAAGACAAAACGTGGCGTTGAGTTCACCACTTAATATGCATTGTCTCAAATTTGGTCACAAAACAGCGAATGGAGTGTCATGACGATTTGAAGCTATTATTCTCACGACCATCACAATAACAGCTAGGACTTTACGAAATGAATTATTATAGCGAAAGCTATCAGAATCAAAAGTTTGTCGTTTATGAGTTATTTAGTAATATTTCAGGACCTGTCTAAATATGAAAATGTTGAAAAAATATGACCTATACACAATTCTATCTTAGGAATACAACAAACATAACCTTGATTGTTTCATACAAACATACACACATAGCTACTATATATCAGTGGAAACCTTGGTTTACTTTCGAAAACACTGTCGATGATAGTGGTGGAAGGTCACGTACAAAGGTTGATGACTGTGAAATGGATGAAAGAAGTACGTCCTTTGCGTAACCGGTAAAAGATGTATAAATAGAAAAAAAATCAAAAAAAATCCTGAAGTGGGAATCGAACCCACAACCTGTCGCGTTTACAGTCGCACGCATGTGCTTTTGCCACGACAGGCGTCAGAGATAAAAATAAATAGCCTATTCGCATTCGCATATATGTATGTATATTCACACATAGTTTCCGAAGGACGGCACCAATCTGTATTCCATTTTAGTCAGGACAAAATTTGTATGTAAAAATAGTAATTAAAATACGGAACGGTTTCGAGTGACTTTTATTATGACGTTATAATCACTTGGGATAAATGAAATATGTCAATATATAAAATTATCGATAATCCCACTGATTTTGTTTTACCGAAGGAGTTACGAGTCAGCTAGTTATATATTAAAATTTTTACAACGCGTATTTTAAAAGAGATTACGATATAGATACAGATATAGAAGTAATTTACTATTTATTCCTATTTAAAATAAATTACGGATGAGTTAATAAAACATATAAGCTTATTAAATTTGGATACTTAGTAACTTAGTTGTCTTAACTTAATACATCCGGGACACGAAAATCTTGGGTTCGAATCAAATCCAAGGGAATGTTTGTCTTTAGAAGTTCGGCATTGTGTTGTGTTTATTGTAAGAGTGAAGAAAAACGTGGTCCGATAATTTGGGCGCGTCGAGAGGATGAGTGAATAAAGAATAGAAATAAAGATATATCAAGAAAAAGTGAGCGGAAAAATTTGGGGGAGACATGGGATGACCTTTTAGAACAGTATCCACGATGTAAAAGGAAGGAGACTAAATTATAAATCGGGAGTGATAAATCAGTATTCCCTTTTAAGTAATTAAAAATGAAACTGCAAAAACTATATCTAAAATAAATTACATATCTAAACATTTGTTATTATAATAAGTGACTATTTACTTGACCATGAGTTCAGTGCAATCAATGAATTAATGATTTTCAAATATTTAACATACGAGTATTTCCTTTGAACGGCCTAGTTTTTACAAGCATAAAATTATGTGTGTACTCGAAGATATTGGTAACAAAATACAGGAAATCTTTTAGGCATTTTAAATAACGATTATTATGAAACCAAGTATTAAAAAAAAACAATGCAATAACTGAGTTGAGTTGAGTTGTGAACGCCTGTCGTGCTCAGAGGCACAAGCGTGCGACTGTAAATGCGACAGGTTGTGGGTTCCATTCCCACTCCAGAAAATGTAAAATTTAGTATTGTCATTTCTTGGGTTTGGTAACAAGGCAAAGCGCGGCATTGAGTTCCGCTACTCTACACGCAATGCCTTAATTCGGCGGAAAGTGGGGAACGGAATTGTTGAAAGAGAATGGAGTGCCTTAGCACTAGATTCTCTGGTTCCCTCTGCCTACCCTGCTATATGCGGGATACAGCGTGAAGTTAAAAAAAAAAATAATAATTGAGATTTGTCAGTAAATGGTAGTTGTGAGTTCAAATATCATTAAAATAAATATTACAATTTATTATAAATTTTTCTGGTTTAGATAAATAAAATATAAAGCTGTAAACTGATAGAATATGACGTAGAAAAATAATATAATCAGGGAGTACTGCTTATTTTGGTAAAAGGCGGGAGATTAGTAACGATTTTTTTTGCTTAGAATTTTTTTTATATTTCTATAACCGCCAACATATACCTTCTCTGCTCAAGCAGAGAGTGGAGTATTGAAACTCTACCTACACGTACTAAGCTTCACGCTTTATCCCTAGCGGGGTAGTCAGAGTTGTTGAATCTTTAGCCTACCTTTATTTATATACCTCAAAATAACAGAAGTTGAAACAAAGGTCCAAATTTAAACTTACGTAAATGAAGTGTTTATCTTAACATAATTATTATGAATGGTTACACATGTAATATATTATTTTTAATGTTTTAAATATTTTTAAACATATTTTATACCAGATAAGTTTGTATATGACCTACAGCTTATATAACAACAAAAGAATTAAAAATATATACATTCATTGTGTAACAGTCTTTTAAAGTTTTAATTATAACAAAAAATGACTTTGGCAAAATACATAATTTTATTTAAGAATTATTACATTACTATAAAACTATTGTTCTGTTTCCTCGACACTCACTTATCCATATAAATAAGAACCAATCACTGAAATGTACGTACGGGCACAATTTCCGAACGACTGCATTATTGTATATTTTTTCGTTGCTCTTTATTACCAAAACAAAGATAAACAATCCTTGTCCTATAACAAGAAATTGAACATCTCACAATATAAAAAGTGAATCATCGAAATTCTGTGTTCAATTCCCACTCCAGGAAATGTAAAATTTAGTATTTTTATTTCTTGGGTTTGGTAACAAGGCAAAGCGCGGCGTTGAGTTCCGCCACTCAACACGCAATGCCTCAACTTGGCGGAAAGTGGGGAACGGACATGTTAAAAGAGAGTGGAGTGTCTTTACACTAGGTTCTTTGGTTCCCTCTGCCTACCCCGCTATATGCGGGATACAGCGTCAAGTTATAGTTAGTAGTTATATAAGAAATAGACTGACCACTGTGAGCTGATTTAAGTATTTTAAGCATTAGGGTAAATGTTATATTTACTTAGTTCACGTTAGGAAATAAATATGGTGGTACCACGTTTGTCGGGTTAACTAATCAACTACAAAGCAAATTGTTTCAGCCTGATGTTTCGAACACTACTGACGCCTGACCTCGACACTACAACATTCAAAACATCAAAATCTGTCTTAAACGGCGGTAACTAAAGAAATTACCTGCTTTAAAAAAAAATAAGAATTTTTAAAAATGTCAGAAATGCATAATTTTCAGCAATTGTGTCATTTATCTGTAAACGTAATACTTAAAAGGAGCAACAAGATGTAAGTGCTGTAAACATATCCTCTCATTGCAGAATATTCAATATATGGTATAAAATTCCCATATTATTAAGTAAGTAATAGTTATAGTAATTGATTAAGAAAGAGATTAAAACCAGAAACACGAAACGCGACGATATATATTATTGGTTTTTTTTTACACAAAAGATACAACAAAAGCGCGTTGAGAGTCGACAAAATGGCTTTTGACGGATGGCTAAAAGAAAAAATAATATTTTAAAAACTAAAAAAATATCTTAAAGAATAACACTTTGAAATTTTGAACTAAATTATTCAATTATTTTGTAATATTATTTCAGTATATAAAAAATTGCCAAAAGTTAATGATATATTCCTAGAACGTGAGAAACAGAAAACGAAGATGACGGAAAGTATGTAAGAAAGCTTCCCTTCTTATATACTTATATGACATATTTATGTTGCAAAATATACCTAAAGAAAGATATTTACTTGTCACTTCTAGCTATAAATATTTCAGAATATGTTGTGTGTACTGGAAACATTGAACATTGCGTAGGATTGTAACACGCTATTTGTTTCAACGTAAATAAACTGCTTGTGGCAGATCATTTTACTCGACACGAAAACAAAGACATGTATGTAACTATAGGGTGTATTTATAAATATCTTAGCAGAAGACGTTAGAGATTTCTCATTATTCAAAGGTTCAATCCCCTTTTAGGGGGGGATCTTTACAACTTTTGATTACTATTAAACTGAATTAATCGTGAATTTTATGCGGAATTTAAACGCTAAAAAAATTATAGCGATTGGTTATTTTCATTTCTCTTGTTGCCGATTTTTACATAACTATACTGGGTATATTGAAAATTTATTTTTATCAGTTGAAATACTTTTATAAATTAGTCAATTGAAGTACCAAATTATTTGTACAATACAAATAATTCGGTACTTTACTTGATTCCCTTTCCGCTTAGTCTTGTATTTTAATTTAATATAGAATCAGTTTTGACTTTGACAAAATAGCACAGAAGTTGGTAAAAGAAGGCATTCAATATCGAAACGCTGAACAGTGTATTAGTGTCAGTACTTTAATTGTATTAAAATTAAATCTTAAATACAGTTATTTATAATATTATCGTGAAATAGAAGTCTTACTATATTTCTAAATAAATTTGTGCATAACACTTGGCTGGGACGAAGTTGTTAACACACTGCTGTGGTAAAATAAAGTGCAGCGTTAAGTTCCGCCACTCGACACGCAATGTCTTACATTGGGGCAGAAAGCGATGAACGGAGTGTCTGGATAGTAGGTTCTCTCTGACTACCCTGCTATGCGGGATAAAGCGTGAAGTTGTTTCATTTAAGTGTGTTCAATGTACAGACACACTTTTCACTGTTTTATTTATTTATTTTTTTTAGGCTTCACGCTGTATCCCGCATATAGCAGGGTAGGCAGAGGGAACCTGAGAACCTAGTGTTAAGACACTCCCTTCTCTTTCAACAATACCGTTCTCCACTTTTCGCCGGATTGAGGCATTGCATGACGGAACTCAACGCCGCGTTTTGCCTTGTTACCAGACCCAAAAAATGAAAATACTAAATATTACTTAAAAAAATCTTTTCCTGGAGTGGGATCGAACCCACAACCAGTCGCGTTTGCAATCGCACGCTTGTTCCTCTGTGCCACGACAGACGCTTGTTTTATTATTATATAGATATATTACTTTTAAAAAGAAAATAGCTGTAAAAATGCAGTTTCAAGAAATTTACGCGATATAATATATATTTGGTAAACACAAATATACTAGTATACTTTATAACAAGTATCAGGTCTATCTTACATTTTTTATTTAGAATCCGTGATTAGATGGCGGAAGTAAACGCTGCATTTTCAGATAATAATAATATAGTGGAATTTGGAGCCACTACAATCGCGTACATTGTGATAACTTACTATGATAACCGAGTCATATCAAAATGTACCTACATACATACATATATACATAGCTTCACGCTGTATCCCGCATATAGCAGGGTAGGCAGAGGGAACCTAGTATTAAAACACTCCGTTCCCCACTTTCCGCCGAACTGAGGCATTGCGTGCTGAGTGGCGGAACTGAACGAAAAACTTTGTCTCCCTTTTTACGAAAATTACGCGGACGGAGGTGCATAAAACTTGGCACACTTATGCTTTATATAGCGAAGGAGTGCAGAATGATAATATCTGTTTAAAAAAATGCTTAAAAAATATATTAAATTAATAAAATAAATATTACACACACTACCATGGTTTGACATACGTGTTTACATAGTGACATATACGTTAGGCAACGTGTTATTAACGCGTCAACGGGAACACTAGTTCCACTAATAATATTTTCATGTAAAATGTTGCCAAGACGACATCACATGACTCTCAATGTCAAAAGTACTCACGTAGAGCAATGTATCAAATTCTACAAAGGTTTTTTTTAACGTTAAGAAATACGTCACGGTAGCAGCGCGATTGGGGACTTAGAAGGGTTATGTGGGACTGCGGATCGGCAGATATAGGCTCGTTGTTTACCGCTTTCCGCCATTATGGCGAAAATTTCTTGGTGAAAATTTTATTCAGTAATCTTTTTTTTTTTTAACTTCACGCTGTATCTCGCATATAGCGGGGTAGGCAGAGGGAACCAGAGAATCTAGTGTTAAGACACTCCATTCTCTTTCAACATTTCCGTTCCCCACTTTCCGACTTTGAGGCATTGCGTCTTGAGTGGCGGAACTCAACGCCGCGCTTTGCCTTGTTACCAAACCCAAGAAACGAAAATACTAAGTTTTACATTTCCTGGAGTGGGAATAGAACCCACAACCTGTCACAACTCTGCGCCACGACAGGCGACACTACTCATTAGCAGTAAATAAAATTTTCACTCTACGCCCATATTTATACGCGCTTGTTTACAATATAATTTAAGACGACAAAAATATCTAAAAATTTCGGACAAAATAATATGTTTTTTTTTACAAACAAGAGAACTATACGAGTAAAACAAGGGCGCGTTATTTGTACATGCCAAAACAATGTTGTAATTTGACACCCTTAAATATTCGTAAAAGGCAAAATATACATGAAATAAGGTGACGAGTCCGTGTTAAACGTTTTAACATCAATTAGCGGAGACATATAGCACTCTGTTACAATATAACTCGAGTGTTTAAAATAGGCGTGACTGTATATTTGGTGGCCATCGTGGCGGAGTGGGAGTGTCTCACTGTAAACATGAGGGTTATGGTTCGATTGCAATTCCATGATACATATATTTAAATTATTTTCTCGTCTCTGCTCTGCTCTGGTAAGACAAAGCGCGGTGTTGATTTCTGCTGTTGTACACGAAATGTCTCAAATGTCTTGATTTCAGGCAGGGAACGCAGTGTTCTGATGTATTATTTATTTTCGTTAGGTCTTTTACCATATCTTTACTTGCAAAGACTGTCGTTTATAAAACAGTAATTAACTTTTTCTGCATTTTGTAAATAGAAAATAGAATTTAATTATACTTCACTATTTCTAACTTTGTTGTTTTATAAATATTCCGTCTTGGAGGTGAAGTGTAACAAGAATAGCGGAAAGGTACCTACAATCATCAAGAAGACGGTGACTTATAAAATATCCAATTTTTTTATTACAATAAAGTGCCTAAGTAAAACTTGCAAAGTTAATACTTAGCATAGACTTATATTTTTTTTTATATCTCATACACTAGAAGAGCCAGTTCAGACATTATCTTTCTAATCTTAATCTTCACATGTAATCTCCACATGCAATCTTTTAAAAGTGCAGATAAACTGTTGAAATAACTCCAATGAGTAGAAACGACTAGAAGAAAAATCCTACGAAATAAAATTAGATAAAGAGTTGAAAAAATGAAAACCTACTTCAAAGAAAATTCACTAAAAAGCGCAATTATTACGAATAACTCAATAACTGCTTCTCAAATCTTATATAAATTCAAATGGGACATTGAATCACAATTGGTTGTTCACTCAGTAAAAAGTTATGCGATAACATACTCGTACATAAAAGAACAGTTGAGAACCTCCATCTTTTTTAGGTTAAAAAATCTCATTTATCATATGATTTCTGTATATGTAAAACACATTTTTTAAATAAGGTATTAGGTAAGTAACGCCTGTCGTGGCGCAGAGGCATAAGCGTCCGACTTTAAAGCGACAGGTTGTGGGTTCGATTCACACTCCAGGAAATGAAGTATTTTCATTTTCTGGGTTTGGTAACAAGGCAAAGCGCAGCGTTGAGTTCCGCCACTCAACGCCTCAATCTGACGGAAAGAGGGGAACGGACTTGTTGAAAGAGAACGGAGTGTCTTAACACTAGGTTCTCAGGTTCCTTCTGCCTACCCTGCTATATGGTATATACAGCGTGAAGTTAAAAAAAAAAAGGTAAGTTAAACGAAAATAACTTCATTAATATAAAATAATAATTTACATATGAAATAAGTCCCAATTGTATATTTCGAATTTGGGGCTGCTTATAAATATTAATTGTATTGTACAAAAAGCGGTGACGAATTTGTGTACCAATTGTTTAAACTTTACTTTAAAAAGATCACATTGCTAAATAAATGTACAGAAATTACAATTTTGGTAACCTAAATTGTACAAAATTGTTACAATTATATGTATTTGTAACAGTCGTGAATAAGTTAATAACTCGAAAATGTATAGGTACATTTCGGGGCAGGCATTTTTAATAGAGTAATGTTTTTATCAATAGGGTAATGTATGTATCTATATACCTTTGTAGGGACGAGACGTAATAATAATAACACTTTATTGCACACACAAAAATGTATAGAATTATGATTTAAGTTGTAAGTTGTAGTAGCGATTTCTTACAGGCAACCATCGATAATCGATAATTATAAAAGAATTACAGAACAGTAGTGCAGCAAAAAAAAAAAGAAAATAATAATAATGACGTATTGACCGATTTTGATGATTTTTATGTTTATCTATTCACCTTAGCCTTGTAAGTGTCACTAAAAACATGACAACAATCAATATTCACTACAGCCACAGTCAAACGACATACAGTCAAAATAAAAAATAAAAACTGATAAACTACGTCAAGTAAGGTATCGTTGAACAAGTATTGTTGGACAGGTAGAAATTAAATAAAAAATATTGCGAAATTTACCGTATATCTTAATAACGAAGTCAATGATTCATAAATAAAGAGTCCAAAATAAAAAAAATATATATATAAAAAAAAACAACTGCGTATAAAAAGCCTACATGAAACAAAAAAAAATGAAAAGAAAAAAAACGAACTCAAATTTTCTATATATGGCTGGATTTTTTCTTTTATTTTTTTTTATTTCATTCACATCGGTTTTTATGTTTTTTTTAATGACTTTTTCAATGAAAGCTTTATTTATGAATGGATTTATAATGTTTTGCTATTGTTTTTGTTTATATTTGTAATCACTTTCTAAAGGCTAATCATGTAATCTTACTGGGCGCTGTATACCGGAATACAGGAAATTAGTCCGGGTACTGAGAAAATCCAATTTTTTTTTCGAATGTGTAGTATGCTGTTGGCCTTACTGGCCTCGACAGCGTCACCGGGTTTTGTTGGAAGCCGAGCTTGAAGAGCTCTGACCCTGGCTTGGCCTCTGAGGAGACCATCAACTTAGAACTGCAGTGTCGCAAGGGCGCCTCCTATGAGGCCGAACTTCGGCTTGCGAACACTGCTTGTAGTGCTTGTGTTTTTGCTCGACCCGAGCTTAAGCCTACTGGGTAGGGCGTTGGATGCCCTGTTGGACTTTAGTGGCTTGAACAAGGAAATCTTATCTTAATTGGTATGATGATCTGATAATGCAGTAAGTATTTATAATTATAAAAATACGTGAAGAAAAGATTATACCTACCCATTTTGGTGGAGGAGTACAAACCGTAGCACAATTAAAGTTTACTACGTAAAGTTTACTAAGTTTACGCGTTAACAACGCGTCAACGGGGACACTAGGATGTCGTATGTATATATCACTTGATATAAACATGGATGTCAAACCACGGCAGTGTGTGTAACATTTATTTTATTAATTCTATATACTTTTTATGCATTATTTAAAAAAAATATTAGCGTTCTGCACTCCTCTATATAAACTATAAATGTGCCAAATTTCATGTTCCTCCGTCCGCGTAATTTTCGTAAAAAGTGGTACAAAGTTTTCGCTTCACGTATTTATATATAGATATGAAGAAGGAGCGCAGAAAGTTAATATTAGTTACTAGCTGTTACCCGCGGCTTCGCTCACAAGGTAAATGGCAGTCCATATTACATACTATAATGTGTAATACGTATATACGTTAATTTGAAAGATTTGAAGTAGCTAGTTTTAAAAAAATGACAAATTCAAGTCTTCCAAAATATTTTAAATTCTTTTTTTATTTTTTTTTTTTAATAAAAAGTATACTATATCCTTTTTAATACCTCAAAGAATATGTATACAAAGTTTCATGTTAATCGGTTCAGCAATTTTAGCGTTAAAGCGTAACAGACAAACTTACATTCACATTAATAATATTATAATGTAGTGAGTAATGACAGTAATGTAATAGAAATAGATCAAATTAATAAAATAAATAATACACACACTACAATTGGTTTGACAAACACTTTTATATTTATGTACAATGACATATCCGTTGCTAAGGCGACGCGTTGTTTACGCGTGAACGATACCTCTAGTACATTACATAAAGGTAAATAATAAGCAAATACATTTAGTTGTAAATCGTCAGTCAACTGTGTAACGAGTTATTATAATAAATATTAATATATAATATTTACTTATTTATTACCTTATTAGTGTGTTCATTTCTTTTCTTTAAGTGTCTTCCACATGTGCAGAGAGCTTAGTGTCTATAATCTTTTATTCTCTACTTTCCGCCTATTTGGTTTGGTATGTGGAAATACGAATCGCGCCTGTCGTGGCGCAGAGGCACAAGCGTGCGACTGTAAACGCGACAGGTTGTGGGTTCGATTCTCACTCCAGGAAGTGGAATTTTTCATTTCCTGGGTTTGGTAACATGGCAAAGCGCGGCGTTGAGTTCCGCCACTCAGCACGCAATGCCTCAATTCGGCGGAAAGTGGGGAACGGACTTGTTGTAAGAGAACGGAGTGTCTTAACACTAGGTTCTCAGGTTCCCTGTGCCTACCCTGCTATATGCGGGACACAGGGTAAAGTTGTGTGTGTGTGTGTGTGTGTGTGTGTGTGTGTGTGTGTGTGTGATACCAATAATACTTATATATTAAAGCAAGATATTTAATTTACATAAAACCTTCATAAATTACAGTCTATATGATATTTTGATGTGTAAGCTATATTAATGTAAAGTTTCATCTAAATTCATTCAGTAGTTTTTGCACGAAAGAATAACAAACCAATCAACCTCAAAAATTTTCACATTTATTATATACAACAACGCAATGCCTTAATTCGGCGGAAAGTGGGGAACGGAGTGTCGTAACACTAGGTTCCCTCTGCCTACGCTGCTATATGCGGGATACAGTGTTAAGCTAAGTATGTATGTATGTACTTCACGCTTTACCTACATAGCAGACTAGTCAAAGAAATTGCCAAGATATTCCGTTCACCGCTGTCCATACGAATTATAGACATTGGTTAAGTGGCGAAACTTAACGCCGCACTGTGCATTTCTTCGCTTTATCTTAAATTTAACAAGTTCCCCGAGTAGGGATCAAAAATTTCTTACATAATAATTATATAGTAATTTAAACATATACATTTCCCCGATTCTTATTTGAATCTGTAACAATAGCAATATTTCAACTAAGTTAATCATTTATCGATTACGTCACGATGGCGTCAACCGATGACAATTGTAATTATCGTGATTGATAAGCGATATGCATTTATGATTATTATATTATTACAAACATTGTGTTTCGTAATTGTTAATGTCGTAACCTGTCATTGTTTGAAGAATAATAAAAAAAAATAACCAAATAGAAAACCGACTTTGAATAAAATGGACTAAAAAGTAAAACTATTACGAATAACTCAAGAACTACTCGTCAGATTTTAACTAAATTTAATTTGGATAACATGAAAAGCACTAGCTATCACGTTTTGTTTTTTTTAGCTTCAGCTGTATCCCGCATGTAACAGAGTAGGCAGAGGGAACCTGAGAACCTAGTGTTAAGACACTCCGTTTCCTACTTTTCGCCGAATTGAGGCATTGCTGAGTGGCGGAATTTAACGCCACGTTACTAAACCCAAGAAATGAAAATACTAAACTTTTACATTTCCTGCAGTAGGAATCGAACCCAAACACTGTCGCGTTTACAGTCACACGCTTGTGCCTCTGCGCCACGATAGGCGTTAAAAAAATAAAAATAATATTACCGAAATTAGTCGGCCAATTAAAAGTTAACACACACATAAAAAAAAACACTTGTTGAAAACCTCCTTTTTGAAAATCGGTTAAATATATAATAATAACTATAGGAGACACTGCAATGGAATACTGCAATATGGCTTAATAACTGCTAAATGCATAATATGCGTGGGCTTAAATTACATACAGGGTAATTAATATGTTACTTCATTTAATATACTTATTGTTAGATTGGTACAAAAAATCAGATGTTTATAAATTATTTGTCTATTTTTTTTTTTTTTACTGATGAATTAAATAAACATATTAAATTATATATTTTTTTTCTTTTTTTATGGATAACGGATGGCAAACGAGCAGAAGGACCACCTGATGGTACGTATTCCTTCGCCCATCGACATCTAAAACCCCAGAGGAGTTGTAAATGTATTGCCGACCTAGTGTTCAAGGCAAATGGGAGGGGGAGGAAATTATATATTGGCCGATAAATTATATACTGGGTATAGGGAAATTAATTGCTTAACGCTTAAGTTTAACGCTTCAAGTTAGTGTCAAGACACTCCGCTGTCTGCGTCAGATCAGTAAGTGAGAAATTTTGTGTTGAGTGACGCAAACCATCTTAACAGAGTAGAGAAATTAAGTATTTTAAATATTATCATTCCTCTTTGCGGGATTCGGATCTAAAAATTACGCGATTAGTCACACGTTGCCCCACTGAGCTACAATGGTCTCAGTGATTATTTGATAAAATGAAGATCATAGAAACGTCACTAATTTCTTTCCATATTACGTTATGGCAAAATTGAACGCAGCGGGACTCGAACCTCATCTTGGAAACCGTCCAAGAGCTCTAGCCACTAAGCTTTTTGTTTTTCTCATCCTAAGTTTACTATTTCTACTTTACAAAAATAATCATACCTGCTAAAATTTAAATGTCGCGAGGCAAGGATTTCTGGCAGCGTGCCCCACAACGTCTGGTGTAGATCTCTGACAGGCGCGCCCCACCAGCTCGCGTGCCAGTACCTCACTGTTGACGATATGCAGCATCGCACACCTGTGATAAAAATGATAAAATAAAATCTTTGTTTTAACAACAAATTGGTAGAAAAAAATTATAATATAAATTATTTATATATTTTTGAGAGCAAGAAGACTGCAAGAGAGGTAGGGGGAGGCCTCGGTTGCCCGAGAAAACAGTATCAATGATACTGGAGGAAGGTCACGTAAAAAGCATGACGACCCCCCGGAGGGCATACATGAAGAGGTTAATGACTGTAGACGAGGCGAAAGAGGTATGCAGGGACCGTAGCGTTTGGCGCTCCGTTCTTTCTGACTATTCCACTAGGGATAAGCAAGCAAGGGGGATCAGTATATTTTTGAGTCTGTATTTTTTAATATATAGATCCTATGGCCATCGTACCGTGGATAGTGTCGTTGGACTGTACACGCGATTGGTTGTGAATTCAATTCCTAATCGGGGAAATAACCATATTTAAACAATTACCATTCCTTTGTTTGGTAAGATAAAGCGCGGCGATGAGATCCGCCGTCACGAAAATGTAGGTAGTATTTATGATTCCAAATACACAAAGAAAAAAACGTTAAGAACTTAATACTAATAAATTAACCGTTATACCCTTAGTAATCGTAAAACACGCATTACCAACATGCCATGCCTGTATCACTTCACCAACAGTGTGAAAAAATATCAATCACGGTGTAGTATGAAAAATATTGAATGATTGTACTTTTTTTAACTTAACGCTGTATCTCTCATATAGCAGGGTAGGCAGAGGGAACCTAAGAACCTAGTGTTAAGAAACTTTGTTCTTTTTTAACATTTCTGTTACCCACTTTTTGTGTGGTGTATATATTTTAACTTAGCCATATTTCATACTCTTTAAAAATGTGTTCAAAGTTTTCTCTTCATTTAATGATAATCATTACTTATCGATAACTATCTCTCAGAGGAGCCTGAGTATACAAAAAAGCATATAAGTCTACATTGTGCTTCATAATTAACTTCATACCGGATATCTTTATTATGTGAGAAATTGTTCTTAAGCGGTCATTTGTCATACCCAATGTCTAAGTTTCTCAGACGTAGGTCAAAGGGTAAATGATCTTTTAAAAGCTTGTTACAATTTAATTTAAACACATCCGATATTTCAATTGCGTATTTTATTTACATAATTTATAAATATAATAAATAATAAAATTTAGTATTTTCATTTCTTGGGTTTGGTAACAAGGCAAAGCGCGGCGTTTAGTTCCGCCACTCAACACGCAATGCCTCAATTCGGTGGAAAGTGGAAATCCAGTTCAACGGAATTGTTGAAAGAGAATGGAGTGTCTTGACACTAGGTTCTCTGGTTCCCTCTGCCTACCTCGCTACATGCGTGATACAGCGTGAAGTTAAAAAAAAATGTTTATACTGAGATAATATTGACTTTCGGTCACGATTTTGTATATAGTGACATATCACTGTGCCACTAACCCAGTTTCTGTCAAATTTTATAAAAGGAGCTTTTATGCTTTGCATATAATATTTAGCTGACTAGTAAGAGAGAATGAGCACACTGAGCACGCAGTGCCTCTATTCGGCGGAAAGTGGGGAACGGAGTTCTTAACACTAGGTGCCCTCTATCTACCATGCTATATGCAGGATAGAGCTTGAAGTTATGTAGTTATGTATGTATGTAAGAGAGAATCTAGTATCAAGACATTCCGTTATCCAATTTCCGCCTGAAATCGAGATTGCGTATTGAGTGGCGGAACTCGACGCTGCGTTTTGTCCTACCAGAGGAAGTGAACACAATTTAAATATTATCCTCCTAGTGGACATCCACAACTAATCGCGTTTACAAACTTTTACAAACTTTTATTTGACTTGTCGGGTCAGTTCGTTAGAGTGGATCAAATCTTGCAAGCTGAGTTTGACCCACTTCAGTGTCCGATTGAGCTGAAGTTTAGGATACATTCAGTTCTTATGACAATGTATCTATATTTGAGCCGTTGATTTTGAAAGTAAGACAACTCCATTTTGTAAAAAAAAAATTAAAACTGGATCTTATTATAAATTAACATAATTTTATGTTATTGGTCAAAAAAAAAGCAATAACATAAAATGGAGTTGTCTCACTTTCTCAAAATATTGTTGTTGATCCAAAGTGACTGCCGCAACAAACTAGCAGCTTGTATATATTTTTACAATCGATCTATAATGAGTATCAGATGAAAGGGCTTAACTTGTAAAATACAATACATAATGAAAATATCTTCTTTTCAAAAAGATTTTTTTAATTAATATTTCATTTTACAACATTCTCAATATTAATTCAATAATTACGCGATTCTTGTAACGGCATCAAAAATTCCAATCATTATTAAAGAGCCAGATTACTTTCTAAGGAATATCATCACGTTATTTGAATAATACTCCGAAAATATGCCTTTTTCTTCTTTAATTTGTATTTGAAAGGAAATAAACAATTCACAGCGTGAAAGCTCGTAAATTTCAGATAAGGTGAATTAAAGGTGTTTGCGAATTTGGCAGTTTGGCACTGGATTTGAATTAGCTAAGAAAGCAGCTGGTCGAAACGCTGCCAAACCGCCCACTCACATATTTAAATACATAAATATAATAATATTGGAAGTGTTCAATATCTTTACATGAGAAATATTTAAGAAAAAAACAATATAACACAATGAGATAGTATCTGATACCTATAGTGATATATCTCTGTCTCGACATTCTTAACTTGATTAAGTCGATCATAAATCAACTGTTAGAAAGAAAAGCGACTTTAGAGAAATGCCCTAAATAGTACAATTATTACGAATAACTCATAAACTTTACATCAGATGGTTACTAAATATAAATGGAACCACATCAGTAGCTTTAACTATTATATAAAAAAGAATCATTAAAATTGGTTCACCCAGAAAAAAGCGAAAAATTTAGTCATTTTTGAAATCGGTTAAAAAGAAGTAGCTTTACGCTTTTCTCTACATCGCACATTAATCAAACAGAGAGAACCAAGACACTCCGTTCTCCACTTGTCCTTCAAAATCGAGACATTACGTGATAAGTGGCGGAATTCAACGCCGCATTTTGTCTTACCAAAGTAATGAAATAAGTATAATTTAAATATAATCATACCCCCGATTGTGTTTCGAATCCACAACCATTGCGCTTACAACCAGACACCATTCCACTGCGCCATAATGACCTCCGGTATAAAATATCCATGTACCGCCTCGCTATTCAAACTCGACAGTTTTAATAGCATGATGTCGTTCACCTCATCTCGTCTGCATGGGAACGTGAGACACAAATTATGTCACTACCAGCTAACAAATATAGTGTCTGAAAATAGTCTAGATCTAAATATATAAACAGACGTTTTATGTATTGTTGTGCGTTTGCTCATGTTTTAAAAATATAAACGATTATTCACCAGTTTTCAATTCAATCATTTTTTCAATTTCTCAAAGTACCTACAGTTATCTTTGTTTGTCTTATCTTGACGCAGAGTTACGACTTTTGACTGTAAACGCGACAATTGTGGGTTCGATTTCTACTCGGAGGTAAAATTGTATTTAAATGGGAATGTCTCAACGCACTATTGTTTTAAAGGGAATGCTAATAAAACATACATATACATAGCTTCACGCTGTATCCTGCATATAGCAGGGTGGCAGAGGGAACCTAGTGTTAAGACACTCCGTGCTGAGTGGCGGAACTCAACGCCGCGTTTGCCTTGTTACCAAACCCAGGAAATGAAAAATTCCATTTCCTAAAGTGGGATTCGAACCCACAACCTGTCGCGTTTACAGTCGTACGCTTGTGCCTCTGCGCCACGACAGGCGTCAAAACTAAATTTAATATTTTTCGTTTCATGGGCCTGATTAGATAAACTACGGTATTGAGTTTTTTTTATTGATATAAGATGGCAATCGAGCAAAAGGACTACCTGATGATAAGTGGTTACCTTCGCACATAGACATCTACAACACCAGAGAAATTGTAAATACGTTGCCTACCTACCTGCGGTGTTCAGGTGGGAAGGAGAGGCAATAATGTAGTGGCCAGAACGACCACATTTTGGTCAAAGGATGGGTGAGAAAAGGGGAAACGCCTTCTACCCAATATTTAGAAAAAAAAATGGAAATCAGAAAACACAATGTCTTAACATTAATTTATCTTTTACTTACATAATTATATGCAGGAAACGCGTTAAATACTCGTATATATTATATATTTCTTTTTTTTTTAACTTCACGCTGTACCCCGCATATAGCAGGGTAGGCAGAGGAAACCTGAGAACCTAGTGTTAAGACACTCCGTTCTCTTACAACAATTCTGTTCCCCACTTTAAATATTAAGTATAATATTCATGCATATGTCGATATGCAAAGCAAAACATACACATACCACTTACTCAGAATTACTACCGGAGTTCAATAACTTCTTTATGATTGATCAAATCCTCATTTAATTTAAATCGATGTCCGCATCAACCGTTTAAACTATTACACATTTATTAAAGTACTCGATTACGATTAGGGAGGAGTCTTTGGTAAGAGTAAAACAAAGTTCTAGGGAGATTTTTTAATTTTTTTTTTTATGGGAAGGACAAAGCAACCAAGCGTTCGGGTCACCTGATGGTAAGTGAGATTATAGTGAGAATAAAACAAATACTAAGGAAAGAATAATATTTTTTGGGTAGTCAAAGAGAACCTAGTGTTAGGACACTCTGTTCTATATTTTTCACTCGTATTCAAGACATTGCGTAGTGTATGGCGGAATTCAACGCCGCGATTGCTTTACCAAAGAAAGATGAAAATAATTTTAATATATTCATACTCTATATTGTGAATCGAACCCAAAATTAATCGCGTATAAGCTACTTTACTACTCTACTCGGGAGAATGATTAGGGGAATTATTAAAAATTTTCAGTTCTGGTAAAAAACTGGTTGAGTTCCGCCACTCAACAAGCAGTGTGTCGAATACGGACTGAAAGTACACAAAAAAACGCGGAATAAAATAAAACTTATTTTATGTACATATGTTTCACTTTTACTTATAAACCGATAGGCAAAGTAGTTTCTGGAAAGCTCATTTTTCTTAGGTAGGTATAAAATAAATTTAAACGTTACTTCCAGTGAAAGCCTATTTTTGGCAGAGCTTCAACAAATTGGCTGCAGTAGCGTTTGAGCTTTGCAAAACAAAAGTTAAAAAAAAAAATTCCACTTGCCCTTTAAAAAGTTCAAATAATGCATTGTTTGTACAGAATGTTTATCTAATGGCTATCGTGGCACAGTGGGAGTCCAACTGTAAATACAATTGGTTGTAGGTTCGATTCCCACTCGGGGATATGATTATACTTCAAATATATTCACTCCTCTGCTCTTGTAAAACAAAGCGCGGCGTTAACTTCCGCCATTTAAGACGCAATGTCTCGAATTCGAGTTGAAAGCGGTGAACAGTGTGTTGCTTTTTGTATTTTTCTACCCTGTAATACGGAACAAGTTGCTTATGTTAATCTAGAGTTAAATCTTATAAAGAAGAAACTCCTTAGCAATCCACGGATCCACCGTGCGGGTGCCGGGCCCATCGCGTTGCAGAGAGAGGAGTTTGGAGAGTGCCTGGGACTTATGACCCAACGTGTAGGTTTAAGGGGCCCCTTTAAAATGCGCATTAACGTTCACCTTTATTATCCGCGCTCCTTTCTCTACTTAACCAAATTTAAAAAGTTTCGAGGATGACGAAACACAAAAATCCTCAGGGATTTTGTACTGATATACTTGTTCTTAGATATACGTAGAAAGGCTGTCATTTTACTTACGATCAATAAGATGCCATTCTGTTTCATAATCAGCTAAACTAAAAAGTAAGCCTTATATCAGGGGTCTAATAACAAAGGCGGCAAAGTCCATCTTTTACTAGCAAACGCGGCAGGCCATCACATCTTTTAGGATCCCAAGTTAAAAACATGGCTTAGGATTAAAATACTGGTTAAAATAAATTATATCGATTTTTTTTTTTTTTTAACTTCACGCTTTATCCCGCATATAGCAGGGTAGGCAGAGGAAACCAGAGAATCTAGTTCAAAGGCACTCCATTCTCTTTCAACAATTCCGTTCGCCACTTTCCGTCGAATTGAGGCATTGCGTGTTGAGTGGAGAAACTCAACGACGCCCTTTGCCTTGTTACCAAACCCAAGAAATGAAAATACTAAATTTTACATTTCCTAGAGTGGGAATCGAACCCACAACCTGTCGCGTTTACAGTCGCACGCTTGTGCCTCCGCGCCACGACAGGCGTTATCGAAATTATACTTACGAAATACATTACAACTAAAAAAATAAAGTAACCTTTCATTGTTTTCTATAAAATTTGAACGTATCAGGATTCGAACCCGCGTTACAAAAGCGCTAGGTAATTAACTTATATGTCCTTAGCAGGTACGTTGGTATTTTATACGTTATAAATATTTCTTTTAACCTACGTGTGTGAATAGCGCTTTAAAGAATGTTAAAATGCTACTTCCTTTATTGTAACATCGTAGTAAAAACAATTTATTGAGATTTATCATTATTCGCGGATGACGCAAAAGCTACTGAATAAATGTCTATATTTTTTTCTTTTTTAATCAATAAACATCAATAACAACAACGTTATTAATACAATAGCAGCTTCATGTTTATTCTCGCATAGCAGGATAGGCAGAGAAAATTTAGTGTCTAGACACTCTTTTCTCATCTTTCCGCTCAATTTAGACAACATTCAATTTTTATTAAATATAGAGTTTATAATTATGTATATGCTCATACAACATTATTCAATTAACCCCTTCGTGGCGCAGAGGCACAAGCGTGCGACTGTAAAATGACTGTATAATGCCTCAATTTGGCGGAAAGTGGGGAACGGCAATGTTGAAAGAGAATGGAGTGTCTTAACACTAGGTTCTCTGGTTCCCTCTGCCTACCTACCACTATAAGCGGGATACAGCGTGAAGTTAAAAAATAAAAAATTACGACTTTATAAATTTTCGTCTTTATAAATTGTTTATTTTTTTTCTTTTTTTTGATTGCCAATGTTTGATTCTAACCGACTTCCAAAGGAGAAGGATCTCAATTCGACTGTATTTTCATATGCATAACATTTTAGTAGGTGCATCAATTATGATGATTCTTTCGGCATATGATAGATGTGGTCCCATTGAATTTAGACTTAAGATCTGACAAGTAATTTGTGAGTTATTCGTAATATATATATTTTTTTTATGGATACCGGATGGCAAACGAGCAGAAGGACCGCCTGATGGTAAGTGGTTACCTTCGCCCATGAACATCTACAACACAAGAGATGTACTGCCAACCTAGAGGATACAGATGGAAAGGGAGGATAATGTAGTAGTCCGCTATCGGAACCACCACATTTTGGGGAAAGGATGGGTGGGAAAGGGGAAAACCTGGCTTACATGCCATCGAACCGGAACACATCATAAGATATTTGGCGGTTCGTCTTTGACATGATAGTGGTCGCGAGCCAGACGGAGGACGAACCTCCTACCACCAAACATCGTAATAATTTATGTTTTCGTGCATTTTATGTGAAGTCAGTTTTCGTTTTTTGTTAAAATCTCAGTTATATAATTTTGCTTTAATACCAATAATAAATAAACGTGTAAGTAAAGTAGATAAAAATAACTAAGTACCGAAATAAATAACAAATACGCCTATATGAATATGTACATTATATCCAGTATTGACAAATTATAAACGTATCAAGGCCTTTTTCAAAAGATATAAATGATTTACGAAATAAGACCAAAACGCAATTTGTATGATTGGTCAAGTATAGGAAAATTTCTATACAATTACTTAAATATTTATGTTTTTTAAGCACTTTCATATGTAATTATGAATTTGATTGTAATTTACGTAATATTGCAAGACACGTGGAGGTCAAGCGGTGTTAACGCTACGAGCAATTGACCGTTTAAAATGACGTACAGTTACAGATGATAAATGATAAATTAGTTTAAGAAAGAAACTATATTTATAATGACTAAAATTTAATATTTTAATTTCCTGGGTTTGGTAACAAGGCAAAGCGCGGCGTTGAGTTCCGCCACTCAGCACACAATATCTCAATTCGGCGGAAAGCGGGAAACGGAAATGTTAAAAGAACGGAGTGTCTTAACACTACGTTCTCAGGTTCCCTCTGCCTGCCCTGCTATGTGCGGGATACAGCATGTAGCTAAAAAAATCTAATCTATTATCTCTTTTTCCAGGTTGTCCTGGCAAAAACATTAGGTTATTATCACTGTGTTTGGTTCCGGACACATGTGCAAATTTTCAAGCAAATCAAATCACAGGAAATTGATCAAAATAGCATTGCAATATTTTCTTAGATTGATTAATAAAAGTGCGTTAAAAAAACGAATGTATTTTTTCCTTCAAGTGGGATCTGAACATAGAACCATCGCGTTACTCCATTTTATCATATGTCAAAATTTATTTTTCTTCAACAATTTACAATAGTCCGTAGTTACAGGTAACATCTTTCACTCCACCTGTCACCACCCAAAATCGATTTTCGTATACCGAAATATACGCAATTATTCCCGTTAAAATATTTACGTTTTCCTATGAAACAGTGGCATTGGGTTTTTGTCTCGGTACGGAACACAAATGTTCTTCGCAAAATCCTCCCGACTCACACTAGGATATGACTGCATACATGCATAAATATAAAAAAATAGCACTACCTACTTCCAACCGTCAAGGTTAATCGATAAAATGTGAGTCAGGAAGTTGTTTCTCTATTTAATGATAATATTTATAAATATGAAGCGTTAGAACATAAATACTTATATATATGAAAGTATAATATTTAATCTACGAGGCCATCGTGGCGGAGTTGGACAGTCTGGCTGGAACCAAGATCGTTGGGGGTTCACAAGAGGGACTGATAATATTACCATTAACCCTTTCAGAAATCATTGAGTTTTTGTACTCAACACTCAACGACCTGACTTAGTACCAAAAGCGGAGAGCGGAGTGTTTTGTCAGACTGTCTAGACTTGAGGTGTTGTTTGCCTTTACTGCTTTGCGGAAAAAAGACGTTCAGCTGTTTGCACTACACCGGTAATGCCAAGGACATAGCTAATGCAAAATTCAATAAATATATTCCAAGGTAACAGCTAGTGTCGCAGGTTCTATTTCTGTACTGCGTATTTTGCGCGTGGGTAGTAAGTATAACAATGAAATTACCATATTGACTATTATTAATGCCACTGTGATGCGCAGGCTACATACATTGTGGCGCAGTGAGACACTGAGGCATTAAATTTAGTGAACCGGTGGTAAATTATTTGACGTTCAAAAAATGAAGCTTGTAACTTCTTATTTTGAATAAAATTATTTGACTTTGACTTTGACTGTCCGACTATACCATACATGCAATTGGTTGTGAAATTAATTACAGTTGAAAGTATTTTTCTTAATTTAACTTCATATGTATGTATTATTTTCTTCTTTTTTTTTATTTGTATGTACTTAAAGTGAATTAAAACTATGATTTAATAACTTTTATTTTATTGCATAATGTTATGCAAAAAATGCAATTAGTATTCAGGTAATTTGTATTCTTTTTTCCTGTACAATGAAATTAACACTGATGGAACTAAATAAATTTTGATCCCTACTCGGGAGTGTGATTACATTTAAAATATTTTCATTTCCCCGCTCTAAGTGCGACGTCGAATTCTGCCATTTACCAACACAATGTCTCGATTTGGGCGGAAAATGGAAATAGAGTGTCTTACATGAATTTTTCTCGTTCATACATCAGTATGGGCCTAGCAAAATTCAACCTTGAGTTTCATAATTAAGGGGTGTGTAATAACAAACGCAGCATCGTCGTAAACGTCCCGTAAACGTACGTAAACGTCCATCATAAAGCTTAAAATTCCAAGTTAACCGACATAGCAGAGTATAAAAATACAGATTAAAATAAACTATATCGAAATTATACTTAACGAAATACATTACAACTACAAAAATATAGTATCCTTGCATTGTCATCCGTTTTTTTGTAAACTGCATTAGCTGAACTTTGCCACCTTTGTTATTACACCCCTGAATTAAACATGCCAATTAGGGAAAAGTGAAAATAGACTAAAGAAGGTATATTATGCTAAATATTATATTAAGCGTGACCTCTACTGCATCTAGCAAGTACTTCAACAGGCGACGTTACTAGGATCATTTCAAATTAGTTAATGGTATGGTTTAGTTAGGATTGCAAATCCCAGGTACTGCTTCGATTTCCTTTCACTGCGACGAGATGGTGAAACCAAGGAATACTAAGAATTTTCTTCTCTATGCAAATTTTCGTGATAAGAGAAAAAAAATATAATGACAAATGAATCGGTGAGTGCAGAAATAACGTAAGTCACAAAAAATGCAAAAATTCGTAATCGATTTAAACTAGCTTAGAAAGGCAAGAGGCGTGTTGCTTTTCTCTCTCCTGCAAAATTTTAAAATCCTGACTTACGTTGTTTCTGCTCTCACCGATTCAAATGACACTAAGCTACTCGAACTAATAGTAACAATACACACAAGGACACCGTAAACTGTCGTGCGTTGCAGCTGACATGATGACCGAGTAAAATCAAAGTTTTTACACACCGTAATTCACGTTTTACCATTAACTATTTTTATGATGTCATGTGAATGATTCATGACATCGTTAACTTGTCAATGAAGGTAAATTATTTTTATTTATTTATTTGCATATTTCACGCATTTTAAATAATTCCATTTTTCATTTTCTTAGCGATATATGTCGGAATAGTGTCTATATTTTGATATTAATTATTATAGTTTTCCCTGTGAGGGGACGGGGTTAGAATACAATTCCCGCCGCTGGATAGCATTCCAGTAGTTTGGTGGTAGGAGGTTCGTCCTCCGTCTAGCTCGCGACCACTATCATGTCAAAGACGAACCGCCAAATTTCTTATGATGTGTTCCGGTTCGATGGCATGTAAGCCAGATTTTTCACTTTCCCACCCATCCTTTCCCCAAAATGTGATGGTTCCGATAGCGGACCACTACATTCTCCTCCCCTTCCATCTATATTCTGTAGGTTGGCAACGCATTTACAACGTCTCTGGTATTGTAGATGTTCATGGGCGAAGGTAACCACTTACCATCAGGTGATCCTTCTGCTCGTTTGCCATCCGTTATCCATTCAAAAAAAATAATAACAGTAGAACACGTAAAATAGGATTTTTTGCTTATTTTCATTTAAAGCACTATATGTTTCTTGCACCTAAGTTGTCGCCTTACGAAACTAACTATCAACAAATCTCCTACATTAAAATCAGAAGTTTTAGAGTTATTGAGCAACAAACATACAAAAGTTTTACATATCCAAACATTTACATTTATAATCTTAGTAGGATAATTATTCTTATCATTACTAACTAAGCGTCAGTTATAAATATCGTGATGTGTATTACTTTATGATTCCCATAAACATTTAATAAACAAATTAATATTAAACACTTTTTAGTTTTTTATACCAAATCTTTTATTATTATAGATTTTTTTTTAACTTCACGCTGTAACCCGCATATAGCAGGGTAGGCAGAGGGAACCAGAGAACCTAGTGTTAAGACACTCCATTCTCTTTCAACATTTCCGTTCCCCACGTTTCGCCGAATTGAGGCATTGCGTGTTGAGTGGCGGAACTCAACGCCGCGCTTTGCCTTGTTACCAAACCCAAGAAATGAAAACTTATTATCCTGGGCACCATGGCAAGAACATCCAGATCACGCTATAATATTGTATTGTCAAATTCAGACCCAGATAAAAATTTTCAATTAAATCGAACGCAAAAAATTAAATCAAAAAAGTGTATTTTTCTTACTTAGATTGATTAAGGGAAGATACAGAAGAAGATAATAAAAGCGTGCTTAGAAATTATAATTATTAAATAAACTATTATATTATTCTTTTTTTTTTTTAACTTCACGCTGTATCCCGCATATAGCGGGGTAGGCAGAGGGAACCAGAGAACCTGGTGTTAAGACACTCCGTTCTCACATATATTATTCTAATTTACTGAAATGTGAAGTTTAGCTATACGATAACAGATAACGCAACATGTTCTTGTAAATTGGTGAAATATAATCAAAAATTTAAATACGTATATATTCTGTTCCTTATATTCCTATTAAAATTGAATGAAGCTAGCTTCGTTTGAAAGTACTTAAAGTATATTAAATGAGGCCCATATTGACTTTTCCTTCTGGAACTGCAGTAGATACCAGACTAAAAACTATCCTAAGTGTAGTTACAGGCAATTATCATTTTTTTATCTAGCTTCACGGCCCCGCACATAGAAAGGCAATAGGCAAAGGGAACCTGAGAACATAGTGTTAAGACACTCTGTTCTCTTTTAACATTTCCATTCTCAACTTTCCGCCGAATTGTTAAATGATTTCTATCTAATACTTTTTGCGTGTTGACGCACAAACTAACAGACCGACAAACAAAAAAATATACTAAGTAAATTTTTGCTTCTGTCTTAATAATATTGCTTTTAAATATTTTGTGTATATTTACGAATTCATAAGTATATACCGGGTAATTACTAAAATAACAAAAAATAGAATTTTGAAATTAAATTTTAAGTTATTTAAAGCAGGGGTGAACAATCCGCGGCCCGCATTGTAATTATATCCGGCCGACAATCGTTTATTTATATTACAGATATAGATATTCACCCGCTAGTACATGAAGTTATATCAAATTATCAAATTTTATATAGATATAGCCAAAAAAAATAAAATTTGGATAGACCCGTTTATAAAAAGGTTGTTTATCTCTGATTAATATATTACTTTACCGAAAGTAATCTGTATTTTTCGATTTATACCTATTTTAGTTTAAAGCATTATTTCCTCATAAGTTTTAATTATATCGTACGAAATCTTGTAATATTGTAAATCATAAGCTAGCTTTAAAAACAATTAATCAGCTTCTTTTTTTAAAGCTAGGTAAAAACTCAATTTTCCTTACTTAATGGAATTTTTGTGCATTTTTTATATAGCAAAAATATATTGTATAAATATTGGCCAAGTCAGTAAAACAAGGCAATGAAGTATAATCATATCATATTATAGGCATTACAGTTCGTGAAATTATTATTGTACCTACATGGTACATGTAATCGAATATATAAGTATACTTTTTATATGCTAGTAACGTGTTTCAATAAATATTCATTATGTGTGATTTTTATAAGGATTTACTCTTTGTTATTTTTTTCATAAATTGGATAGGACCTTAATATAAATAATAAAAGTAGGCAAGTACTTTAAGTTTCTATATAATCAATATATATGGTACATGTCCAGAACCGACACAACTAAGCAACATAATAAATTAAGACCTCAACAAAAAAAAAACCGACTTCAAAAAAAATGCACTAAAAAGTAGAATTATTACGAATAACTCAAAAACTCATCATATCTTAATTAAATATAAATTGAAATACATCATAAGCACCAGCTATCGTTAAAAAAAATATCATCAAAACTGGTTCACCTTGTACAAACTTATGCGATAACACGTATAAAATATTAATTTGAAATCGATGAAAAAAACATTTAAGTTTTACATATATCGATTTTAGTAACATTCGAATAATCATTAAAATAATCATTAACGCCTGTCGTGGCGCAGAGGCACAAGCGTGCGACTGTAAACGCGACAGGTTGTGGGTTCGATTCCCACTCCAGGAAATGTTAGTTTTCATTTTCTGGGTTTGGTAACAAGGCAAAGCGCGGCATTGAGTTCCGCCACTCAGCACGCAATGCCTCAATTCGGCGGAAAGTGGGGAACTGAATTGTTGTACGAGAACGGAGTGTCTTAACACTAGGTTCTCGGTTTCCCTCTGCCTACCCTGCTATATGCTGGATACAGCGTGAAATTAAATATATATATATATATATATATTCTCTTAGTCTATTCACTTATTATATTAGAAACTTTGAATATGTAACTGCGAACTGTAGATACATCTACTTATATTTTAGTAGAAGGGACAAGTTCCTGTGATACAGGTTCCCAGCACAGGACTTTCACTTTCAATTGTGTACTTTATCTAGTATGAATTAATCGTGTTTACTCAACATATTTACTAATAAAAATTACTCAATGACTTTTAATAATAATAATAATACTTTACTGCACATAAAAGCACACAAAAACTAATTGTAAAAATAGTACAGGTTTTGTGCAATGTCGGCCTTATCACTAAGAGTGATCTCTTACAGGCAACCATTAAAATACAGAATTGATTTTCAGGACTGTTCGTAGGGCGCAAAAAGTATTTATTATGCATAAATTAATACACATATATAAATAAATACATACATACATACATACATAAATACAAACATACAACATAATACGTAAATGACATACATATAGTACAAATAAAATAAAATAATAAAAAAAAAATACAAAAGTGACAGACAGTTAACGTTGTGGTTGTGGGTTCCATTCTAACGCAGACAATAGTTATTTAATGAAAGATTTTCGCTATTATTACATATATTAAATGAAATTGTTTTAACCGGATTAATCGCGTATATTTTAGTACTCGAAAATATATTTTTGGAAGCCCGACGTTTCGAACACTTTACAGCAGTCCGTGGTCACAGGGTCAGATAAGAGTCTAGTCTAGTCCAAAAATGTATTTTCGAATACTAAACTATACGAGATTAATCCAGTTAAAATAGTTGTATTTAATATGGTTATTTCATTTTCTTTTCCCAGCTCTAGGACGAAGTGAGTAGAGTTCCGTCACTAAACATTCATACTGGCTGGCTGGCATGGCTACACATCGAAAGAAAATAAGTTTTATATTTTATTTATTTGTATTTATTGTTTAAAAATATATATTTATTGTTTAATAAAGCGGCATCCCTCGTATACCACGGTTAATTCGTGCTGTGCTATATCGAAACCATGTTATACGAAACAAGGTATTATACCGTGTAGTATCGAGACCTTGTCTTGTGTTATATCGAAACTGCGAAACCAAATCTTAAGGTGTAAATTTTGATGACAGCTGAAATTTCGTTCCAAATACTACATAAATGAAAAAGGAAGTTACCTTGAAGTTTTTATTAAGAAAAATAAATTAAATTCAATTTTATGATGAAATACAAAAATTAAAAAAATATCAATTCTTGTACCGTGTAATATCGAAACCGTGTTTTACAAGTACCGTGTTATACGAGGGACGCCTGTATATTATTATTATTACATATAAGTACAAGTTTTCTTTGTCTTATAGTCCCTGTAAGATAGTGAAGGTTGGCTAAAAGAAATATCTTAAGTGCTTTTCATCCTTATTGTAATGTCTTTCTTCTACTTCTCCCATCATAATCGCTTGTTGATAAAGAAGTTTGTACCGGACATATCGAAACAAATGCTCCAAATACACAACTTTACGCTAAGTGACAGTTTGCAAAAGTTTGCGTTTCTTGTCATTCTGACGTAGAAGTTCGTCGTATGAAATCTTATCGGTCCAAGAAATCTTAAGTAATGAAGATAAGGATAGTCGAATAACTATTAATATTATAACTAAAAAGTTTTTTACGTATAAAACATATAATCAATACCACTATCGATATTCCGCGAATTTGTTAGTGTATATATACTATAAAGTAAAAAATCTCAAAAAATATTTATAGAAAGTCTCCTAAGTATTTGATTAACACTTTAAAATATGAAAAATATGTAAATCCCGTTTTCGTAGGAATTTCGAAACATGCCAAATTTCAGCTTTATATGGCCAGTGGTTTCGCCTGTACGTTGTCCGTCAGCCACTCAGTAACGCCAGCGTTTTATATTACGTTGCCTAGCAACGTATATGCCACTTTATATAAGAATGGATGTCAAGCCATGGTAATGTGTGTAACATTTAATTTATTAATTTAATATATGTTTAAAGCGTTATTTTAAAAATATTCATAATATTATCACTACACTCCTTCGCTCTATAAACTATAAGTGTGCAAAGTTTCATGCTCCTCCGTCCGTGTTATTTTCGTAAAAAGGGGTACAAAATTTTTACTTCACGTATCAATATATATGCGGGATACAGCGTGAAACTATGTGCTGTATTCCGCATATGGAATACGCGTACGCTGTATTCCGCATATACTCGTAGAAAGGTAGGCAGAGGGAACCTAGTGTTAAGACACTCCGTTCCCCACTTTCCGCCGAATTAAGGCATTGCGTGCTGAGTGACGAAACCCAACGCCGCGCTTTGCCTTGTTACCAAACCCAGGAAATGAAAAATTTCCTAGAGTGGGAATCGAACCCACAACCTGTCGCGTTTACAGTCGCACACGTGTGCCTCTGCGCCAAGTTATAGATATATCTAAAAACATACATAACCTAACCTAAGTTGACCAAGCGTAAATTTTACTAATTAGCGGATGGCGTGCAGTCTGTATACTCGTATATTATGTTGCAGTTTTACTTCCTCGAGTGTACTTTATTTATAGATTAAGTAACTTGTATAGTAGTAGTAGTATAGACTTGTGTTTTTTTTTAACTTCACGCTGTATCCCGCATATAGCGGGGTACGCAGAGGAAACCAGAGAACCTAGTGTTAAGACACTCCATTCTCTTTCTACAATTCTGTTCCCCATTTTCCGTCATTGAGGCATTTCGTGTTGAGTGGCGGAACTCAACGCCGCGCTTTGCCTTGTTACCAAACCCAAGAAATGAAAATACTAAATTTTACATTTCCTGGAGTGGGAATCGAACCCACAACCTGTCGCGTTTACAGTCGCACGCTTGTGCCTCTGCGCCACGACAGGTGTTAATATATTAGTATAGACTTATAGTATATTATATTTCAAGAACAATGTAGAATGTTAATAATCGTAAACACATAAAAACTTTACATTACTAAGACTGGATGACTATATATAGACTACAGGTGTTAATATTGTAACTTAAGTAGAATAGCTAATTATACTTACTACATACATAGCTTCACGCTGTATCCCGCATATAGCAGGGTAGGCAGAGGGAACCTAGTGTTAAGACACTCCGTTCCCCTCTTTCCGCCGAATTGAGGCATTGCGTGCTGAGTGGCGGAACTCAACGCCGCGTTTTGTCTTGTTACCAAACCCAGGAACCGAAAAATTCAATTTTCTGGAGTGGGAATCGAACCTACAACCTGTCGCGTTTACAGTCGCAATCGGCGGAAAGTGGGGAACGGAATTGTTGAAAGAGAATGGAGTGTCTTAGCACTAGATTCTCAGGTTCCTTCTGCCTACCCTGCTATATGCGCGATACAGTGTGAAGTTAAAAAAAAAAACAAAATGAAGGACGTGTTTGCATAGACGTGACGGAGGTCAACGCCGCGCATGGTTTTACCAAAGCGCTGGAAATAAGACAGGTATAAGCGAGGATGTTATAGTAAGAATGAAGAAGAACGTGCTCAGGTGGTTTGGGCACGTCGAGAGGATTAGTCATGAAAGAATGGTGAGAAAGATATATGACGCAAAGGTAAGAGAGGTAGGGGGAGACCTCGGTTGGCCTTCGAGTATACAGTATCAATGATACTGGAGGAAGGTCACGTAAAAAGCATGAGGACTCCCCGGAGTGCATGCATGAAGAGGTTAATGACTGTGGACGAGGCGAAAGAGGTATGCAGGGACCGTAGCGTTTGGCGCTCCGTTCTCTCTGACTACCCTGCTAGGGATAAGCGTGAAGTTAAGTGAAGTGATGTGCTGAAAATAAAAATAATGCAAATGTAATCATTCTCCCGATTGAGAATCGAACCCACAACAAACTGCGCCACGATGAAACATTTAAAAATTAAATAATAGTATATAAAATAACTGTGTCGACGCCATCTTAAAATAGATACAAATTGATATCCTTATCATGATTTATCACAAATATTGTTTTTAATATATAGATAAAGAAGGTCATAAGGTTTGACCATTTATATGGTTATGGCATATGCGCCATTTAATGCACAAATCGAATAACTCCACGCGTCATATAAAAATTGTAACATCACTAGCGATCATTTTTTGGCTATTCTTACTAACTTTATATACCAATAGATGAAATATACATCTGCATTTGTGCATTATACAATAACTAAATTTGACAGCAGCTTTACGGTTTATCTCGCATAACAGGGTAGTCAGAATCAACCTAGTGTCAAGACTAGAGATGAAACGGATATCCGGCAATATCCCGTATCCGGCCTATCCGGCGGCCCTAATACTATCCGGTCGAATACTGGATAACCGCTATTCAACTACCTAACCGCTATTAAAAAGAGATCTGGACAAAAAAAATATTTTTAAGTAATTATTTACTTTATTTAGTTAGTCTTAAGAAACATAATTCGTTTTAGTTTAAAGTAGAAAATGAATTAATTAGTAGTCATACTGCACTAAGGGGAAATGATGGTGAATAAAAACCAATTTCTCTGCAGAAAGCAGAGGGGCAGGCGGTTTCGCTTCTTTTCATAAATAAGATCAGCTACAGAAAAAGATGCAGCAGCAAGCTGCAAGGTGCTGAAAGCTAGATTTTGGCAAACTTTCTAAATTTTGGGTATTGTTTGGCTGCCGGATGTCCGGCTAGCCGGCCATGTGGTTGGCGGAATATCCGGTATCTGGTATCCGGCCGAACCGCTATTCGTTTCATCTCTAGTCAAGACACTCCGTTCGCCGTTTTCCGCCCAAAATCAAGCCCGAGGCATTGCATATTTTATTATAATATAGGTTAAAGGATTCTCAAAATACAATGAACACGATTACGTCACAGTTCAATATCTTGTTTTTTAATAAATCGATGATTTGGAATTAATGCAGTGAACGGCTCATTAACATATCATTATAAATGTCATTGTCATTATATGACATATGTCATTGCAAGTGACATTAAAATAAATTATTCAAAACTTACCACTATATCCAATAGGTTCATTTTCTTTTAACTTAAAAGTAAAAGGTATATGAACTCTCTGCATGAGGAGGCGCGGAGGTTGCATAGCTCGTGGCCAAGTGTCCTCTCTCCCCTCCCCAACTATGCCTATGAATTCCATGTTCCTGGAAAAACAAAAAAATGTTAGCAAAAACATTACCCCAGTTAAAATAATATTTTGCAATAATTCACTAATTTAAATAGATTTCGTGTTACATGGATGAAATCATGAAAAGATTTATGTACTTATATGGATTTTAAATTATAATGAATTCAGCTTTGGTTTTTGGGTTTATTTCCAATATGGGGGTTTACCCATACATTAATATACACAACGCCTGTCGTGGCGCAGAGGCACAAGCGTGCGACTGTAAACGCGACAGGTTGTGGATTCGATTCCCACTCCAGGAAATAGAATTTTTCATTTCCTGGGTTTGGTAACAAGGCAAAACGCGGCGTTGAGTTCTGCCACTCAGCACGCAATGCCTCAATTCGGCGGAAAGTGGGGAACTGAGTCTTAACACTAGGTTCCCTCTGACCACCCTGCTATATGCGGGATACAGCTTGAAGCTATGTATGTATGCCTTAACATACACTTTATTTACATAGCAAGATAGCCAGAGAGAGCCTAGTGTAAAACTTTTCCATTATCCAATTCCGCCCGTGAATGAGAAAATTGCGTCTCAAGTGACGAAGTCATCTAAACCTAATCATTACCTCAAGAAGGAACCGAACCCACTACCAATCGTCTTTATTATCAGATGCTGACATATATTTAAGCATTCATATATATCGCATTTGCATCCAAAGAGTGGCTCTAAACTATAGACACATTTGACTGCTTAAAACCACTTTCATAATTAAATAGACGAGTAGCACTAACATGTTCTGTGAAGGTCGATGTCATCTACAAGCCTTAAATTAAGTAGAGTAAACGTTGCCTAACCTGACCAATTTTCGTAACAATGGTGGCAACGTTGTTTAAAGTTTCTTAAATAATACATAATTTTTCAATCAGATTAGGATATCTATTATTTAATCTACCCTTGTAAACGTTTTTACATAAATTGGATTTACATATATTTAAAAAATATATATATATTCTTTAATTCATAACACTTAATCATAATATCTATAGATAAAAAAGAGCATTTACATAATTATATGAATAAAGTCTTAAATATCATTATATCAAGATATCAGCAAAATTCATGACATTATATGTGATAAACTATTTTTTGCACATAATAAAACGGGCCTAGTGAAGAACATGTAAGAAAATAGAAAAAAACCCTATTATTAAATCTAAGTACCTACTAGTAAGCAGCTTTTCTAATTCGTCTTCATCATCAAAATCAAAAATGAATATCAAAATATTCTTTATTCAAGTAGGCTATTACAAGCACTTTGGAATCGTCAATTTATAAAAAAATGTCAGTAGTGTCTGTCCTAACGGAAGTTACCACCGGCTTGGAAGGCAGTTCTGCAGAGAAGAGCCGGCAAGAAACTCAACAGTTACAAGCTAAAATTTTACAATAAATTCACAACAATGATAAGCCTCCCGAGCCAGTATCAACAACATTTAATTCCACAAATTTACATCAGTATAAAATTCTTGGAAAGAATAATATACTTTCCTTAATAATATCTTTTTAATCTCGACTTTGAAGTTTTAAAATGGCTGGTCTGTAATTATTTGTGGAATTTTATTATACATACGTATAATAAAATTCCACAACACATTATTGTACATAAAAGATTTATTCACATACATTATTGTACATAAAAGATTTATTCACCTTTTGAAGACGAACCCTTTAACTCTAGATGCATTTTAATGATTTTTCCCTAATTTGTACAAGCTTATATCTATGGCTTTCTTGGAGCACTGGAACAGCGTAGTAGACATGCGATTGGTTGTGAATTACACTTGGGGGAGAATAATTGTATCAATTGTTTACATTTCTCTGCTTAGGTTAAACAAAGCGCGGCGTTGAGTTCCGTCCCTCAACACGTAATGTTTCGAATTCGAGCGGAAAAAGGCGAACGGAATGTCTTGAGACTGCGTTATCTCGGATTACCCTGCTATAAAGGATAAAACGTGAAACCTTTAAAAAAGATTCAAAAACTTTGGAAGTTTTTCTGTAATATCGACTTCTAGAGTTACCCAGAAATCAAAATATTTAAATTTCCTTATATATTCAAATCTTATCATTTCATTACTGTAGATATTAAACGACAACTTTAATATTGTCGAATTAACCACCATTATGGTTTTTTTTTATGGCATAAAAAAGTTACAAATAACAATTGTTAATCACAGCTATTTATATTTTTACTAGAACATTTTAAATTAAATTTGAATTTTATTTTTAATTTAAATTTTATATAGCACCAGGCGATAACAAGCAAACTCTTAACATAAAAGCTTTCAGTCACGGTCAAGATTTTAATAGCAGCATATTTTACCACAAACAAAAGTTATTATACCTAAATAGGACTTGTTCATTTTAATTCCTGCCTGGTGAATATTTAGCTAATGATTTCAAATAACTCGTAACCTTAGGAAAAACATCTAAAAATGGCGCGCAATTTTTAGGTGCCGCCACCTACTTCCGACTTACTAGTCAATAACAGTACGACAACTGATACTATATTGACGGAAACGGAAATACTCTTAGAATGTAAAAACTTCCGGTTAGGTGAATATTTTAAAATTTGCTTTATTTTAAATAAAACACTAATATTTAAATAACATGAATATTATATGATAATTAATTTAGTGAACATATACACCTAATCATAATGCCTGTAGTGGCGCAGAGGCACAAGCGTGTGACTGTAAACTCGACAGGTTGTGGGTTCGATTCCCAGTCCAGGAAATGTAAAAGTTTAGTATTTTCATTTCCTGGGTTTGGTAACAAGGCAAAGCGCGGCGTTGAGTTCCACCACACACCACGCAATGCCTCAATTCCGCAGAAAGTGGGGAACGGAGTGTCTTAACTGAAGCTAAAAAAATCTTAACTGAAGCTAAAAAAATAACATATACATACTTCTTAAATTTATATAAAGGTTTTATTGAAGAAGTAGCTTCACGCTGTATCCCATAGCAGGGTAGACAGGAAAACCAGAGAACCTAGTGTTAAGACACTCCACTCTCTTACAGGTGGGGAAGGTGTTATTGCATACTATATTATTCATTATGATGTAATGATGCAATAAAATTGTAAGAATTATAGTTTAAAAATGTAAATCATTAATAATTATCTATTTTTTGTCTATAAAAAAGTCCATTTAAAATAAGCAGGATTTGTAATAAGATTTATACACTACATATCATTAAAAAAAACTAACAAGCGTTAGTTAAAAACATTTACTCTTAAATTTAAATTAACAACATATGAATTAATATTTATTATTTGCAACTTGACACTTTTTCTGCATTGCCGATTGGACAGAGAGCCTAGACTCCACTCTCTGTTTTCTAGCCCTATTCGAGACATTAATTTGACTAGCGGAACTAAACATCATTGAATAATATTTAAAAATAAATTAAAATTCCTCCAAGTAAGAATCAAACCTACAACAAATCGCATCTACAATCACTGCACCACGATAGTCTCTGTTATGTAACAATAAAATTAAAATATAGTTTAAATTATTATAAGATAATATTCGAACGGATTTGTTGAAAGAGAACGGAGTGTCTTAACACTAGGTTCTCAGATTCCCTCTGCCTACCCTGCTATATATGGGATACAGCGTAAAGTTAAAGTTAATATTCATGAAGGAAAAGTATATAAATTTTACTTATTTTATGTTTTTGTTTATAAAGTTCATTAAACATTTTTAAGTTTTTGTCATTCAATTGTTTAACATATTATATATGATAAAATATTCAATTAAATTTACATTGGTGTTATAAGAGTGTTATAAGGTGACCGAGCCTTAGTATAGTATTTTTAGGTGACATTTAAATATCAGTATGATCTTTTTAACTGGCTTAAAAAAAAGGGAAGGTGTAAGTGGTAGCAAAATATTTAACTGGATGTAACATATTTTGTTTTTTAACTTCATGCTGTAACCCGCATGTAACACCTAGTGTTAAGACACTCCATTCTCTTTCAACAATTCCGTTCCCCACTTTCCGCCGAATTGAGGCATTGCGTGTTGAGTGGCGGAACTCAACGCCGCGCTTTGCCTTGTTACCAAACCCAAGAAATGAAAATGCTAAATTTTACATTTCCTGGAGTGGGAATCGAACCCACAACCTGTCGCGTTTACAGTCGCACGCTTGTGCCTCTGCGCCACGACAGACATTAACAATTTTGATGATTCTTTATTTATATGACAGCTAGTTCTACTTATGTGATCACATTTAAAATTAGTCAATATTGGATTAAGTGATTTTTGAGTAATTTGTAAAAAAAATAACTTTTTAGTTCATTTTATTTGAAGTTAGTTTCTAATAAAAAAAATGCAAATGGAGATTATTGCTTCAATATTAAAAAAAAAGTTAATAATACTATGAGAAAATCGTTGTAGTCTAAAACTATATCTGGCTGCCTTTCCCTAGACTAAAGTAAAATATAATGTCCTTTTTCCATAGGAATCATGGGAAATACTCTATTAGTGCTCCCCTACACTACTTATGGGGACCGAAATTGTTTATCAGTTACTCAGTAATGTAAGTTTTATAAATAAAAATATTTATAGATCGTCTCTTTTAAAAAAATATATTAATTTCTAATCAGTTGCTTTACAATATAGAATTAAATCACAAGATGATAGCCAATTAGATTTTATGTGCCTATTAAAAATATACCCGTAAAATGTATATACATTGCAAAGTGAATTGAATTTAAGATTAATGAAAAAACAAATTATCATACATGCAAAGTATGATAAAGAGGGAAGGACAATAATAAAAAGTTAATTATTTAGGGTACTTGTTTTTTTTAATTGAAGTATATATTAAAATTAAAAGCTTATATATTGACTCCCCGGCACATAACTTATATATTTTTTTTTTTTATTGATAACGGACGGCAAACGAGCAGAAGGACCACCTGATGGTAAGTGGTTACCTTCCCCCATAGACATCTACAACACCAGAGATGTTGTAGATGCGTTGCCAACCTAGAGGATACTGATGGAAGAGGGGACAATGTAGTAGTCCACTATCAGAACCACCACATTTTGGGGAAAGGATGGGATCAGGGAAAGGGGAAAATATGTAAAATAATAAGTAACTTGCATTTACAAGATGAATAGATAACACTTTCTGTTAAAAAAGCATTTGAATATCATAGGAAATTACATATAAACGCCTACCTCAAGTGTTCATTATTGATTAGTCAAATTTTTCATAAAATATTATGCCTGGTACATAAAATATTAAAACTGTGTAATTTTTAGACTAAAGCTAGACATACTAGTATATTTAAATCAAGTTAAAATAACATATTGTTGAAGTTTTAAAATGGTAATCGCACACATCAGAAACAAAAAACATAATTAGAAAACATATAAAAATTCAAATGCAGTAGGAATATGTTTTCTTATAAGATTCTTATAAGAATATTTCAAAAAATATTGTATTTTATTTTGTACTAAGCAACTGTTTTTTTAGTGTTTATGTACACCACAGACTTCACATTTGTGGCTTTTTGAATTTTCTCTATTATTACTTTATTTAATTTTCTTTTGCATGAACTCTAAAGTAAATCAGTCACATAAAATATTCAACCTTCAATAAGTAACTATTTAAGTATTAGAATTTATCTTTTAAATTAGATAAAGACATAAGTATATAGGAAACAAACTAATATTGCAATAATGAGGCAAACTATTAAAATAGTATTTCATGAATAGAAATTTCTAGAATTCTAACATGTTAACCTTCAAATTTGGTTGCATATAGCACATGTCATAACAAAAAAAGTTTATTTATTAAAATTTCTAATGTATTGTTACATTGGTTAAATCTCTATAATAAAGTTATACCTTTTTAAATGAAAATGTAAATAACATTTATGTAAAAAATTAATTAATTGTAAGTATTTTCTTTAGATCTAGTTAAAGATTAGATTTTCTTTGTTTTTTGGTTTGGGTTGGTGTCTTTGTTTGTCTCATTGGGTATACAGTGTAAGTTAATTTAAAAAAAAATCTTTCTGACCAGCTATCAGTCTCTAAATCTTACACAAAGTCATATAGATAATATATTTCACTTTGTAAACAGAGTATTTTTATCTTGAGATTTGACATTTAAAAAACCAGATGATAACAACACAAATAGAATAAAATATCTTTAACATAATCAGTTTGTATTTTAGAAAGAGGCATAAATAATTCCAAAAGAAACATTACCTGAGAAGGATGACTAACATCACAAAAAGAGCAACGAGGGCACCGATCATGATAAATATATTCGGCAAATCAGCCAAAGTCAATCCCGTGGAGCCCATTTTGAGTTGGGTGTTATATTATCACAAAACAACTAAATAAGCGACAGTAAAACAATCGCTTGAACAGCACATTGGTTCATTTCACAAATATCTTCACGACACTTATCTCCACATCTCGTCAACACAGAAAGTACTATTTTGCTAATTTCGTAAACAATTTGCAGCGAGTGGTTTTACAGTTATTGCTCAAGTATAATAGAAAATTGTAATACCCCACACCGAGTCTAACCTTGAGGAAAATGGGTTAGTTTATATAATAATTTTATTATCTATAATAATAACAAAAACATTGATTGAAAGGAAAACAGAGGAGCTTGCGAGTCGCGGCGCACATTCGCTCCGTGCAACGTAATTTGACAGAATGAAATTGATGTTGCGATGACAGAATAGTGAGGTCGACTGTCGACTTCGAGCGGCGAACAGCGAGCAGAGACCGGTCGGCGATCGCGATTGCGAATGGTAGTCACGAAATCATTCGATTCTTGTTATTGTTCGTTCACGTGATGTCTTTTTTTCTTATAAAATATATTAATATTTTTTATATCACTGATTGTAACAAATATCTATAGTCTTATCTTTAATTGTAAGCTATAATTTTTTTATGGGTATTATTAAAAATAGTTCTTCAACTACTATTACTATTATTACAACCTGTATATCATTTTATATTATCACTTTTTTATTGTTTGCTGATTATAATTTATTAATATATAGTAAACATGGTACATATATAGTGAAAAGTTTCTGTTTTAAGTTTTTTCTTTTATAGAAGGAAAAAACCTAAAACAGAGACTTGAAGAATTGTTCTCCACTTTCCACCTCAATTCAAGAGTTGAGCCACGAAATTGAATGTCTCGATTTTTCTTTTTATCCGGAGCGAAGAAATGAAAATAATTCAGATATGATATTTCCGTTAAGTAAAGATCAAACCTACAAGCCATCGCGCATACGGTCAGATGCTGCCAAAAGCGCTACGATAGCCTCAAATAACCGTGAAATAAATTATTTATTTAAATGAAATTTTATATATATTTGCAAAAGTGGCATACACACTATGCTGTATGTACGTATTTTATATCGGACCTTCAATCTTTAGGCCATTAATGTAATAACCAAGGTAAATATTATCAACAAAATTCGATCGAAAAATTGACAAATACTTTTTATAATGCACCAAGCATTATACAAGCATAATCGATGTTATATAGTACATCTCTAAATTTAGGAATCGTCACGAGCGTTAGTGCCCTAGTACTAAGCGCACTTCATTGCGTCGAAATGATAAGACGTAATGGAGATATTATTTTTGGCAACTTATTTCCTGCTGAGGAACAAATATCTTTCACTGTGACTGTTTGTTGTGATGGTTGCGGGTTCGATTTCTTACCCACCTCGAGTAAATGTATTCTGCTAATATCTGCACATAGCTGTAGCCGTTTTTTATTTTTAAATGGATATTCATCGTTATACTTTGGTATACTTGGTATTTACGTTTCTCCGGTCTATCATACTTAAATATTTAAATTCCGTCACACAAATTGCAATGTTATTGAATTAACAGTAGTGGACAACATAGTATTAGGTATCTATATATTAATACGTCAAGGAAAAACTTTGGATCCCTTTTTACGAAAATAAAGTGGACGGAGGATAATGAAACTTGGCACACTTATAGTTTATATAGCGAAGGTATGCGCAATGATAATATCTTTTTAAAATAATGCATAAGAAATACAAAATAAATGTTACACACACTACCATGTTTTGACATGCGTGTTTATATAAAGTCATATATACATTGATAGATAACGCGTTGTTAACACGTCAACGGGAACTCTAGTACTAATAAAAAAGCAAAAAAATAAGTGTATTAAATATCTGTATAATTTACTTATTACTAAGTAAATATAGATGACAGTTACGTTTATTATAGATAGGTTATAAAGAAAGATAATATATTTTAAGCTGTTGTTTATAAATGGATAATGATTTATGAATATCGTTCTACTCTGTAATTATTTATTTATATATTTATTTAACAGATTTTACCTGTTAATGTACGTAAATTAATCATTGATCAGTTTTTAACTATTAATGTATCTACATACATATATCTACATATATATTTGTCTTTTAATGGAAATATTTTTGACATTGTAGGTTACTCCAATGTTAAAAGGATAGGAAAATTATGATCATTATTTTCCTTTTAAGTCTTTTTCTTTTTATTTAGCTTCTTATGAAATCATTAAGCGCTTGTATGTTATATAGTGGTCAAATTACACAAAGTCTTTATGAATTTTAGCTTATATATCGTTTATAAGTATAAGCTATATTATTGTAGTTTCATCTAGATAATAATTTCATAGTTTCATAGAGGATGAATGATGAAAGAATGGTGAGAAAGATATATGAAGCAAAGGTGAGCGGCTAGAGAGGTAAGGGGAGACCTCGGTTGACATTCGAGAACACAGTCTCAATGATACTGGAGGAAGGTCACGTAAAAAGCCTGAGAACCCCCCGGAGGGCATACATGAAGAGGTTAATGACTGTGGACGAGGCGAAAGAGGTAAGCAGGGACCGTAGCATTTGGTTCTCTCTAAATACCCCGCTAGGGATAAAGCGTGTTTTTCTATCTATATGTATACTTTGTAAAAATTAATAAATTAGTCCATTTTTTGACTATTTTTTGACTATTTTTATTATAAAATTTCCTTTTATACCTTTTTTAATTTACTGCTAAATAGAATTTTTTCTTTGGATCATATTACATTTATCTAGAACACTAATGTTGACTATTTAACCTAAATGAGTCCATTTCTATATTAACAACAGTAATAGCTTCGTAATTGATGACAATTATCTTTTAATTTAGATCTAAGTAAGGCGTGTCTGTATTGTCTGATAGTAATGTACAGAAATATAAATTAAAATCAAACATATAAATGTAAGTTCTCTAAATTTGGACGAAAAGTGGAAGGTTGAGTGTCTTGTCACTATGTTGTCTCTGTCTACTCTGTTGGAAAAAATCCATAGAGGAATCACTGAACATCTGGCAATCCAAGTAAGTTAGCAAATATCAAATATTTCAAAACTTGGCATTCTAACCTCCTTGCTCAATTTCTAAAGTATCTTTAGCGTACTATAAGTAAAGGAATATGAAAAAAAAAATAGATAAAAAACTTACATGATGTTATACTTAAAAATAAAATAATAGAATAGAACAGAATAGAACAGAATAGAACAGAATAGAACAGAATAGAACAGAATAGAATAGAATAAAAATAAAATAAAGGTAATTTCTGTTTTCGAATTAACCTATTTAGTATTTACATTGTATAATTTCAAGTTAATTGATATCAGGCTATTGCATCCTGGCGGATTAGCGTCTGACCGTACGCACGATGGATTGCGGGTTTGATCATCTCTCTGTGATTGCATGTATTTATCTATTGATAAAAGATGGCAAACGAGCAAAAGGACCACCTGATGGTATGTAGTTATCATCACCCATGGACATCTATAACACCAAAGGAGTTATAAATGTGTTGCCGACCTATTGCTTAAGTGGCAGGGGGAGAATACCGCGGCAGTCCGCCATCGGAACCATCACAATCTAGGATAAGGATGGATGGGAATAAAGAAAACATATATTTATTTCTCCGTTCTGGTAAGATGTAGTGTAACGTTGAGTTCCACCATTCAACATACAATGTTATTTTCGGGCAAAAAGTAACGAACTGCGTATCAAAAAACAAGGTTTACCCTGACTTCTGTTATGTGGAAAAACGTAAAGCTTAATAACAGATTAAAATTTGTTATTATATTAATAAGTATACACTTTTTTAAATTTTAGTATATCTAGTTAACTAAATTAACATTTAAACACACAAACTAACATAAAAAAGTAGCATTTATAATATCGGTAGGGTTACTGTGATTAGCCCTCCCACTGCGGTTGTCATGTACACAGGCGAACTTAAACTGTAAACAAACCGGGCGATCGATATATTTCCATACTTCAAGTAAAAGCAGACCAGCTTTCACGACGTTAACATCTCTTATAGAAATAGAAATAAACAATAAGAAATATAAATAAAGAAGTAATAATAAATAAATAAAAATAAATTAAACATAAACCATAGATAAAAAAGATACTGTTTTTAAATAAAAATACTTTTTGGCATAAAATGCAAGTTTTGGTGTAAATTTTCGAATGAATAGTGCTCAATATAATTATAAATATAAAAGTTATTCAGATTTCAAGATTTGGAACAACGTGGCGTCCTGCATGGAGAAATGGTTCGGTGATAAGCGTTTGTGGCTGTTTGGTAACAACCTGCCGCTTCTACCAAGGAGGTTAGTCATATTAAAATATGTTTATTATGAAAAAAAAAAAATCTCATATAAACTTCTATATTTAGATTGTCTGATTGTTTTTTATAATTTTTTTTATTTAGATAAATAACTTTTCATACATATAATATTGATAATGATTTGATGGCTGTTTTAATTGAAAAGCTGTAATAAAAAAAACCTCAGTAAAATACATCTAACAACTATTTCCATTTGCTAATAATAGTAATAAATGTCAATGTACCATATTTATATACCATATATTATAATTATTATAATGCACCTAGCATAAATAGAGGCCATTGTATGGGTTCGATCCTGACGAAAACGAATAATTATGTCTAAATTATTTTCATTTCTCCGCTCTGATAGATAAAGTGCGGCATTGTGTACCGCAACCGTCTCAAATTCGGCGGAAAGTGGAGATTGGAGTATCTCAACACTAGACTCGCAACACTCCAGTGGCGAGGCGTCTTTACAACTCGACTCCCACCGGCTTGTCTAACTTTTCAAAGTACAAATATAAGACCTAAAAAAAAGGTCGCCAATAAAATGTGGAGTTCGAGTTGTAGGCATACATTTGCAAAAAAACAAACCCAAAAATCTTATAGACCTAAAAAAAAAGATCATCGCCAAAATTCGATAGTGAAATTACTAAATACCTTCACATCCTATACCGGTTTCCCTAAATATATCGGCTTCTCTAAAAATTACCGGCTTTCCTAAATATATACTTCGGCTTCCCTTATTCTACCCGCTTGCCTAACTACAATTTTCACCCCTCGCCATTGCTAGATTCTCTCTATTACACTGCAATATAAAAAAAAATGGACTAATACGTCATTAAAATTTTACGAATATAATCGATTTAACCTAATTTTGTTTATTAATATAAACTAGTATATGTCACTTTATATAAACATGGATGTCAAATCATGGTAGTGTGTGTAACATTTATTTTATTAATTTAATATACTTTTTTAGCCTTATTTAAAAAAAATATTAGCATTCTGCACTCCTTCTCTATATAAACATTAAGTGTGCCACGTTTCATGCTCCTCTGTCCGCGTAATTTTCGTAAAAAGGGATCCAAAGATTTTGCTTCACGTATTTATATATAGATAAATATCTTTAAATTAATTAAATTAATAACGCCTGTCGTGGCGCAGAGGCACAAGCGTGCGACTATAAACGCGACAGGTTGTGGATTCGATCCCCACTCCAGGAAATAGAATTTTTCATTACCTGGGTTTGGTAACAAGGCAAAGCGCGGCGTTGAGTTCCGCCACTCAGCACGCAATGCTTCAATTCGGCTGATCGTGGGGAACGGAGTGTCTGAACACTAGGTTCCCTCTGCCTACCTTGCTATATGCGGGATACAGCGTGAAGCTATGTATGTATGTAAGTATCTTTTATTAATAATTTCTCCCATTTCATCAAATGCAAAAGACGAAGGTAACAAGTACATGCTGCCATATGCAATGCATTCATTTATTTCAACATTAAAAACAAAATATCTTACTATTTAGAAAGAGTATCATAATTCATTACAGAAACACTATCTCTCTTTTGTAATATTTATTTAGTAATAGTTGCATACGTGACGATTAAATGAATGATATGAAAAATAACACATAGCAATTAGTTAATCGTTAATAAGTACTATCGTGGCACAGTGAGTTTATAGTAGAGCCATGATATAATTAATTTCACGCTGTATCCCGCATATAGCAGGGTAGGCTGAGGGAATCTGAGAACCTAGTGTTAAGACACTCCGTTCCCCACTTTCCGCCGAATTGAGGCATTGCGTGCTGAGTCGCGGAACTCAACGAGTCGCTTTGCCTTGTTGCCAAATCCAGGAAATGAAAATACTAACAGGAGTGGGGATCGAACCCACAACCTATCGTGTTAACAGTCGCACGCCTCTGCGCCACGACAGGCGTTGATATAAATAAAATTTTAAGAAATAAATAAAACTATTACGAATAACTCAAAAACTGCTCGTCAGGTCTTAATTAAATTTGAAAAAGGACTACATCAGAAGTGCAGCTATAATATAAAAAAAAGAGTCATCAAAATTGGTTCGCCCAGTAAAAATTTATGACAAAAAAATATTGCCGAAATGAGAACCTCTTTCTATTACAAATCGATTAAAAAAACAGCACCGCACTTTGTCCCGCATTAGTGACAAGACACTCCGTTCGCACCTTTCCACATAAATTTAAAACATTGCCAGTTAAGTTGCGGAACGCTACAGTTTGCCTTACCAGAGCATAGAAAGCAAAATATTTTAGATATAATTATTTCCCCTAGTGGGAATTGAACGCCATTACGATTATATATAACACCATGCCTCACTGATATTAAATAAATGATATTCTAAAAACACTATACTTTTTTTTTAACTTCACACTGTATCCCGCGTATAGCAGAGTAGGCAGAGGGAACCTGAGAACCTAATGTTAAGACACTCCGTTCTCTTACAACAATTCCTTTCCTCACTTTCCGCCGAATTGAGGCATTGCGTGCTGAGTCGCGGAACTCAACGTCGCGCTTTGCCTTATCACCAAGCCCAGGAAAATAAAAATACTACATTACCTGGAGTGGGGTTAGAACCCACAACCTGTCGCCTTTACAGTCGCACGCTTACAGGCGCAAACGCCACGACTGGAAAAGGATTTTTTTAGATATAGTTATTGAACCATCGCGCTTACAATTACCTCACTGGTATAAAATAAATGGTATTCTAAAAACACCACACTAAGTATATATTTTTCTTCCATTATAACTTAAATAAAATGAGCATAGAAAAAAATAATTACTGGCTTGATTTTTATTATAATGTTATATTTTTATTATTTCTATTTTATTACATTTAATAACAATCATTTCAATAGAAATTAAATTATTTACAATATAAAATAATGTCAAGTTACACCTTCGGTGAATTTATTGCAGTCATACCTATAAAATATTGGACGTAAAAGTGGCTATTATTTTTTCTTTCTTGAATTAAAAATTTCTTAAGATTTAAAAAATTAAATTAAATTAAATTTTAAAAATTTATAATTTCTTAAAATTTCTTTCTTATTTTAAAAAAATTTATAAAAAAGTTTTTTTTTAACTTCACGCTGTATGTGTGTGTCCCGCATATAGTAGGTAAGATACTCCGTTCCCCATTCTTCGTTCGCTGAATTGAGGCATTACGCGCTAAGTGGCGAAACTAAACGCCGCGCTTTGCCTTATTTCCAGAGCGAGGAAATGCAAATACTAAATACTTCTTACACAAACTTCTTAGATCTTCCTTTCAAATGCTAGAAGAAAAAAAAAACGTCAGTTAACTGTCAAACGTCACTGTTATGAACAGTTAACTCTGCCGTGTTACGTTTTTACATTACCCGTTTTTAGCCCATATCATACTTACATAAATTATGCCGGAAAAATATTTTTCATTTGCAACTTGAAACTGTTTAGTTCATTGATTTAGAGATGAAATTACTGTGACAGCGATTGCAATATGAAGGGGCAGATCGATATAACCATTGTATCACCCTATGTGGTATCAGCAAGGTACGAGTACTTTCTTTATGATAAAATATGGGGTCGAATGTTTAATGTTTCTTTTTTTTTAAAGGGTTTCCCAGGTTATAACAATTGGTAATATATACATGCATAGCTTCACACTGGAGGCAGAGGGAACCTTGTGTTAAGACACTCCGTTTCCCATTTTCTAGCGAATTGAGGCATAATATGATATACATATTATTTTTTATTATTAATATATATAGAATTCAATTCAGCCATTCCAGGCAATGTAGAGACATTCAAGTGAAAAGAGGAGAACGGAGTGTCTAGATTCTCTCTGCTAAGCGGGAAAAAGTGTAAAGCTATTGTATTAAAAATATATTGAAAACGAATAATTCTAGCAAGTTGTGTAATAAATACTGCTTATTATTTAGATACTTATCGTTTTAGTTTTGGTCAAATTACACAAAAATCTTTATCAGTTGTAGCTTATGTGTTATTATTATGTATTAGCTATATTTCTGTAAAGTATCATCTAGGTCTGTTTAGTAATTTTTTGGTGAAAGAGTACCAAACACCCATCTGCCGTCATATATTTTCGCGTCTATAATAATAGCAGAATTCCTTAAAAAAAACTACCTTATTCCTTAACCCTAGAAAGATAACCATACGCTTCAGAGGCGCATGCTAACTCTAAGGCGTCAATTTTATACTAATATAAAAATATAATGTATTTTTTTTAATCTAAAAAAAAATAATTTAATCTAAAAAATAAATTAAGTGTACCTTACTCGACAATCGATGTTATTTAGATGTTATTTCTTATACAATAATTTTATAATAGTCGAAGTTTTTTTCTTATAAAATAGATCTATATTTGGCGTAGTGGGACAGCGTCTGACCGTAAAAGCGATGGTTGTAGGTTCGATCCCTCTCGAGGGAATGATTATATTTCAATTATTTTCATTTTGCCGTCCTCGAAATATAAATCACGTAGTTGAGTTCCGCCACTCAAAACGTCTAGAATACGGACGGAAAGTAAAGAGCGGAGTGTCTTAACACTGTGTTCCCTCTGATGAGATCGTGAATCTGACAAAGCATTAAACGTGTCACACTCATTATACTTATTAATAATTTTATATTCTTTTATATAAAAACAAAGTTGCAATACTTCATTAATGAAAAATAATTAAATTGGAGAATCGAAATAGAAATTCAATATATATTATACCTGACATATGACCTTCCGAACTTTTAAGTACCTGTTATTAACGTAAGAACGCTCATTAAATAACTTAAGTAAAATTTTGACCGTGACAACTACAATATATTATTATGTACTACAGCTTAAAATTATTAATAAGAAAGGTTAGTTATGTATTTAAAAGTTATTTTTGCTTCACGCAAATTTTTTGACTTTTTTTTTTTTTTTATGGATAACGGATGGCAAACGAGCAGAAGGACCACCTGATGGTAAGTGGTTACCTTCGCCCATGAACATCTACAAAACCAGAGATGTTGTAGATGCGTTGCCAATCTACAGAATACAGATGGAAGAGGAGGACAATGTAGTAGTCCGCTATCGGAACCATCACATTTTCGGGAAAGGATGGGTGGGAAAGGGGAAAACCTGGCTTACATGCCATCGAACCGGAACACATCATAAGATATTTGGCGGTTCGTCTTTGACATGATAGCGGTCGCGAGCCAGACGGAGGACGAACCTCCTACCACCAAACATACATAGCTTCACGCTATTCACCTAGTGTTAAGACACTCCGTTTCCCACTTTTGGCCGAATTGAGGCATTGCGTGCTGATTGACGGAACTCAATGCCACGCTTTGCCTTGTTACCACACCCAGTAAATGAAAAAATCCATTTCCTGGAGTGGGAATCGAATCCACAACCTGTCGCGCTTACAATCGCACGCTTGTGCCTCTGCGCCACGACAGGCGTTCAAATTTTTGATTTAACCATTTATTAATTTAATTCAACTTAGCTTAGGCTTAGCTTCACGCTTTATCGATAGCGGGGTAACCAGAAATAATGGAGGTCCATACGTGTAAATCCCTGCATATTCTATTCCCATTGTCGTCCACAGTCATTAACCTCTTCATATATGTCCTCCGGGAGGTCCTCATGACCTTTACGTGACCTTCCTCCAGTATCATTGATACTGTGCTCTCGAAGGTCAACCGAGGTCTCCTCCCACCTCTCTTGTCGCTCACCTTTGCTTCATATATCTATCTTATCATTCTTTCACCACTCATCCTGTCAAGCTCCTCAAACTTGAGCACATTCTTCTTAATTCTTGCTTATATAAAAATATATATATCGAAGTTGACTTATCAATTTATTCACGCCTAGTACGAATATATCGATACTTTAATTGATAAATTCTATCTATATACATATATTATATGAGTGAACTTTAAAATAGACATAAAACGTACACGGAAAATACGCACACGACACACGTGGATATGACTGGTTTTCGAATTACGATTAACTCAGATAACAGTGATTATATTGGAGTTATTTTTGTCGTTGTGGCGCAGTGGAAGCGTCTGACTGTAAACGCAATCGAATTCGCAGGTTCGATTTCCACTCGGAGGGATTGGGGGACTTTGTTTACATTTTTTTTTATTTAACCTCATAGTAGACTATGATAAAACTCGGCGTTGAGTTCCGTCACTTAATAAGCAGTGTATCGGATTCGACAGAAAACGGTAAATGAAGTGTATTGACGCTAGGTTCTTTCTACATATGTATGTATATTTGATTTTCTTTATTTACTTTTTTTATTTCTTTGTAGGCCAAATCAAAACGTCATCGCGCCTTTTTTTGTATAAGTAACAATCAATATTTGATTGTTACATAATATAATATTGTATGACCACAAAACGTATATTGATATTGACTCTAAAACTTTAAATACAATTGTCAATATTTTAAGCATATTTAAGTAACGTGTTTCCTTATTTATTACGTTTAACTATTTCGAATCTTAATAATTTATTATCTATGCACATAGTAACAAATATGACATACTTATTTTATCTGTGGTTCTATATTTTTTAATATTCTTTTTTTTTTTTAAATTCACGCTGTATCCCGCATATAGCGGGGTAGGCAGAGGGAACCAGAGAACCTAGTGTTAAGACACTCCATTCTCTTTCAACATTTCCGTTCCCCACTTTCCGCCAAATTGAGGCATTGCGTGTTGACTGGCGGAACTCAACGCCGCGCTTTGCTTCGTTACCAAACCCAAGAAATGAAAATACTAAATTTTACATTTCCTGGAGTGGGAATCGAACCCACAACCTGTCGCGTTTACAGTCGCTTGTGCCTCTGCGCCACGACAGGCGTTTCAATATTTTTATAATCTTTTTCCAGTAATTGTAGTTCTAGTTTTTGCTTATAGAATAAAAATTTGTATTCACATTTTTTATATACAGCACAAAATTAAAGAGTTGAATTAGATTGAAATTTACAAACATAAATAAAAAATATTCTAATTTAAGTATAATTCTTAACTTCTTATAAAAATGTATTTTTTATATGTAAAAGAATAACTCAAAAACTATTTGTCAGATCTTCACTTAAGTTGAATAGGGCCAGATCATAAGCACTAGCTATTAGATAAAACAAGAATCATCGAAATTGGTTTACCCAATATAAAGTTATGCGGTAACACACAGAAAAAAATTTGTCGTATTGAACCTCCACCCTTTATAAAATCTATTAAAAATATGTAATATTAAATTATCAACATATTCACGCCTGATACTGATATAATAATATTATTTAACACTGGAAGTGCTTAATATTGATTAATAGCACACTGACTTTTAGATTCGGTTTAAAAACCAGTTTCATTAAAAATTGTTTACAAATTTAATATTTATTAATAGATATGTCAAAAATAATGTAGAGAAAAAACTCGTTTGTAAATATCAATTCCGTAATATAATATATACATAATATATCACTTTTGTCATCGATATATATTTATAAAACTCTTCCGTTATTGAGTGACTGACTGACATACAACGTACAGCCGAATCTACGAGGCGCAACTTCAAATTTGACTTGTATATTCCTTGTGGAGTGTAGAGGAACACTAATAGAGGACTTTTAGAAATTCTCGGAGATTTAAAAAGGGATCAGAGTTTATATGAACATTTCTGTAATTGGCAAAGCGCGGCGTTGAGTTCCGCCACTCAGCACGCCACGAGGAAACGGAGTGTCTTAACACAAGGTTTCCTCTGCCTACCCTGCTATATGCGGGATACAGCGTGAAGCTGTGTACATTTCTGTAATTAAATTTATTTTTCCCCCCTACTAAATCTGGTATAATAGAACTAGAAGTATCAACTTCTCCTAAGGGAATAAACGAACATTGAAAATGCTATTCAGGCGGGCGAAGCTGTGGGCAAAACTAGTTAATATATATAAAACTGTATGGTGACAGATTGACTGACTTACTGACCCAGAAATTAAGGCACAGCGTAAATCGCAGGTTCTAGAATTCTAAAACTTTGCAGTGTAAGTGCTCTAAGTGCTCTTTTTCAAATTCAACACTAAAAGATTAAAATCGGCGTTGAAAATTTGATAATCTGTTGTGTCATCGTGGTGCAGTTGTACATTTAAGATATATGAAGTGGTAATTGGTTCATACACTACTCGGATGAATTTCATAATTGAAACACTATATGTTTTTTTATTTGATTTGGTATGATAAAGCTATCCAGCACACAAAGTGTCTATAAAGAGTGAAATGTAAAATGAAATAACTAACATGATTAATTTTCACAGCTACATCGTTATTTGCGCTAAAAAAAAAATGTTTTGCGATAAATTAAAACTATAATACTTTTCTAAGCTATTACTTTTTTATGATTACCAAACAAAAAAAATACCATAGCCTTCACCATAGTTATAAATAACCATTTATATTATTATAAAGCAAATTAATAAAAAAAATTATAAGAAAAAAGCCTGTCGTGGCGCAGAGGCACAAGCGCGCGACTCTAAACACGACAGGTTGTGGGTTCGACTCCCACTCCAAGAAATGTAAAATTTATTATTTTCATTTCTTGGGTTTGGTAACAAGGCAAAGCGTGGCGTTGAGTTCCGCCACTTCATACGCAATGCCTCAATTTGGCGGAAAGTGGGGAACGGAAATGTTGAAAGAGAATGGAGCGTCTTAACACTAGGTTCTCAGGTTCCCTCTGCCTACCCCGCTATATGCGGGATACAGCGTGAAGTTAAAAAAACAAAAAAGTAAGAAAAAAGAAAAAAACGAGCAAGGTTTATGTCATCGTATATATTTAAATAAAAAAAAAACATCTTACTATTAAGAAAGTCCTTACAACGATATCGATGGTAACAAATAAAATATTCAATGCGTGAATCAAATTACATTCAATGTCACTTCCTTCCTTAGTTCTCATAATCCTTGACCTTAAAAGTTTTTAAGGTTTTATATGTTATATAATTATAATTTTTGAGGCCGTTTTGGCGCAGTGGGAGTGACTGTAAAGTATTACCGCGATTGGTTGTGGGTTCGATTCCCACTCCAGGAAATGTAAAATTTAGTATTTTCATTTCTTGGGTTTGGTAGCAAGGCAAAGCGCGGCGTTGAGTTCTGCCACTCAACACGTAATGCCTCAATTTGCCGGAAAGTGGGGAACGGAAATGAAAGAGAATGGAGTCTTAACACTAGGTTCTTTGGTTTCGTCTGCCTAGCCCGCTAGATGCGAGATACAGCGTGAAGTTAAAAAAAAAATCATATTTAAATATTTATTCTCCGTCCTGGCAAAGCAAAGTGCGTTGCTGAGTTCCTCTGCTTAACACACATTGTCTGATGCTCTAACTAGCCTGTTATGCGGGAAAAGTTTTGCTTAGGGTTGTATTGTAGTGCTTAGGGTATAAAAATGGTATTCATACATACATACATAGCATCAGGCTGTATCCTGCATACATATAGCAGGCATAATGCATATATATAGCAGGGTAGGCAGAGGAAACCTAGTGTTAAGACACTGCGTTCCGCACTTTCCGCCGAATTGAGGCATTGCGTGGTAAATGGTATTTGAACCTCAAAAATGATGAAGATAAAATTGTTTTTCCATTTCTTTTTTATTATGATTTGTAATACGTACCTAATTTTTAACCGATTTCCTAAAAAGGAAGAGGTTCTCAATTCGACTGTATTATTGTATGTGTTACTGTATAACATTTTACTGAATGAGCCTATTATAATCACTTTTTTTTATATGTTAGTTAGTGTTTCTGATGTAATTTAATTTTTAATTAACATCTGAAAATTTTAATTATTGTTCTGATTTATTTATGTTACATTTTTTTTGTTTATATGACTTAACTCTATATTATGTATTGCCTGGTAAAGATATATTAAATTTTCCTCATTTCCACCCAGGTCGCGGGCGAGCAGCCGCGCTATGGAGAGATATGAGAAGCTGGCCAAGCTCGGCGAGGGCTCCTACGGCCTGGTGTACAAGTGCCGAAACAGGGACACCGGTGAAATTGTCGCTATAAAGAAGTTTGTGGAAAACGAAGACGATCCACTAATACGAAAAATTGCGCTTAGAGAAATTCGTATGTTAAAGGTTAGTACTGTAATTATAATTTTAAAAAAATCTAAAAAGCTTCCTTTTTCTAGCGTGTCTTAATGCTAAATCTATATATAAAGAGATATTTTGACGTTTACGCACTTTCTGTATTTTTAAGGTAGACAGGTTGAAACCTGGATCAAGATCGCCTTTTGACATTGCCTGACTGTCGTAATTTAACGCCGTTCTCTAATTAGACGTGGGCAGTAACAGTTATTGTTAATTTAAATAGTTCTTACAGTGTTTGAATCCATAAAAATCATATTAAAATACTCAATCACGAAATCAGCCAATATGTATATATTATATTGGCTGATTTGGAATCGGATTTGGTATACTTAGAAATTAAAGTTTTTAAAAAATACGTGATAATTGTAGACTATGATAAAATCTTTATCAATTGCTTATGTCGCTTTATGCCACATAGTCAAAGAGAATTAGAAAATATTGTCAAGACACTTGGTCCTCCACGTTTAACTGCTAGACACTTCCTACTTGAGCAGGTAGCGTAACGTGAGTGCAGATACCAAAAAGGACGTCACAATACAATACAAGAGTGTACTTTAGTGACGCACTTTCACAAAGAAAGGTCTCCTTGGGCCTTTATAAACCATTCACGGAAGACGTCAGCTTCCTTAATTATAACAACTATATGAATCTTTAATATTTAAATCATCTTTGACATGGACAATAAGGATTTTATGATTCTACATAGTAATTTATTAAGAAAGATTTTTGTGATAAATTGTGCTATTTATCTCAAACGGGAAGTAGGAGTAAATTCTATAAATAAATGCCAAGGTCGGTGAAGATGGATGGTTGGATGTTTGTTATTCTTTTAAGCATAAACTACTAAACCGATATAGATAGCATACAGGCAGCCTCTCTGCTGCCTCGGATAATTAACGAATTACCCTCAGTGGTGCACAAAAATATAAACAAGAAACAATATAAAAAACAGACTAAAATTGTATTTTTTCCACAATATGTAATTAACTGTTTTTAAATTGTGGGTTCTCATAATATAAGAATTAAATTGTAACATCGGGTCAATCGGGTCAAAGGTTTTTAGATGTTCAATTATATTAATAATTGTATGTCAATCTGTAGAATAATAATGAATACACATCAGAATAATATATAGACTACAATTTAATAAGGGATGTTTTGTAATTTAGCCATAATATAATGTTATATATAAATATCCAAGAATTATTTACTACAGTAATATTTCTTTCCGGTAATGACTGTGTTCACGCAAAGCAACAAAATGCAAAGAATGGCTGAAATGTTTTCTTTTGTTTTGTTTTGTTTCAGAATCTAAAACATCCGAATCTCGTTAATTTGATCGAAGTATTCCGTCGAAAGCGTAAACTTCACCTCGTGTTCGAGTACTGCGACCACACCGTGCTGCACGAACTGGAAAAATACCCATCTGTAAGTGTTTTCTGTAGCTTTTTAGCAGAGAGAACAGAGCACCAAACACTACTACCCCTACATATTTCTTTCGCCTCGTCCATTGTCATCAACCTCTTCATACACGAAAGGAAAGTAAATAATAAATAAAATATAAGTCGTAACTTTTTAGCATGACCGCATTGTATAATAAACAAGGACTAGAATTAATAATCAATTCCAGTCATGGGAACTACACAAAAAATCCTCTCCATACATACCCATAAGACTATGCATGGATAGATCTTACACATATGAAAACTTTGTATACTTTTTGCGTGAGCTTCTTATAGTAATATTTTGTTCAAAATTTGGGTGGTTATGGGTTTGATTTCTATTTGAGGGAACGATCATATTTAAATTATTGTCATTTTTGACTTTGATAAGAGAGAGCATGGCGTTGAGTTCCCTCACTCAATGCTCAATGTCTCAAATTCAGGTGGAAAGTGTACGAAGTAACTTAACAGGTTCTCCCCGACTACCCTGCTATGCGGAAGAAAAGAGAGTAGAGTAGAGAGAGAGTAGCGAGTTTGATCTTAAAGTACCTATTTAATAAGCGTATTGGTTTTTTTCTTCTTCCTTTATGAGAAATTGGACAATTTTTGCGTTATATTTTGATAGACTAACACACTTTGTGACTGCCATAATATTCTGGTCCTATAAATCATAAATCTGTCCGCGCTATCGTTGAATTTTTGTCATACGATATCTTATAATAGATATTTAATTAGAATGTTTTCTTCTACGCTTTTTCCCGTTTAACGTTTACACTTTGCAGAGAGAACCTGGTGTCATGAAACTCCGTTGTCCACTTTCCCCCTGACTTTCGACTATTGTTTTGACTGGAACTCAATCAAAGTCTTACCAGGATGAGGAAAATCAAAGAAATTTAATATAATTATGTCTCCGAGTGGGAATCGAGCACAGGACTATTCGCGTTTACAGTTGGCATGGTCCCACTGCGCCACGATGGTCTCTAAGCTGACAAAGAGGTTGATAACCTCGGAAAATAATTAAAAAATGTCAACTAAGAAAACGTAAATATGATAAAAAACAAAAACATGATTTTTATTCCACTTTAAACGATGAACAAAAACTTTATAACGACAAAAAACTAAATCATTGATACTACTTATTTGAAAATTCCATTTTTTGTTCATTTACTTGTAACACTAATTGTAATTAAAACTTTTCTTTTAAAAAATATAAAATATCTATTTATATATACATAAAGCCTGTCGTGGCGCAAAGGCACAAGCGTGCGACTGTAACCGCGACAGGTTGTGGGTTCGATTCCCACTCCAGGAAATGTAAAAAGTTTAGTATTTTTATTTCCTAGGTTTGGCAACAAGGCAAAGCGCGGCGCTGAGTTCCGCCACTCAGCACGCAATGCTTCAATTCGGAAAGTAGGGAACGAAGTGTCTTAACACGAGGTTCTCAGGTTCCCTCTGCCTACCCTGCTATATGCGGGATACAGCATGAAGCTAAAAAAATATATATATCCATATATTTAAATCACATTTCCGGTAATATAAATGCTTAGAAACAAAATCAAGTCACTTCGAGAGGTCAATTGGTATTTAAATTAAATTAAATTATATTAAAAGTAGATACTTCTTCATATGTTATGGCCATCGTGGCGCAGTGGAGCCATCTAACTGTAAACGCGAGTGGTTGTAAATTCGATTCCCGTTCGGGAGAATGATTATATTTAAATTATTTTTATTTCTCGGCTCTGACAAGACAAAGTGCGGCGTTAACTTCCGCCACTCAACGCGCAATGTCTCAAATTCGTGCAGAAAAAGCACAACAGAGTGTCTAATGTGAAGCTGAAAAAAAAGTGGCCAAATTACACAATTTTTTTATAATTTTTCCCATTCCAAAACAAAAAGTGTCATGTATAAGTTACATTATCATAAAATTTTATCTAAATCCGTTTAGTAGTTTTTGAGAAACACTAACAAACATTCATTCGCACAAACTCTCGCATTTATAATACTTATAAGTACGTTGGAAATAAACATGTATCTACCATTTTAATATCAATTAAACACTAATTGATGTCCCTGTGTGTGGTAATAGCGTTAAATTGGACATATTGCATGAATAGAGTTGGTGTTGCATAAAAACTGGTTAGATTCCAACATCATGTCAGCAGACCGTTTCGGTTGCACGACGCACGTGTATACCATCACGTGAGTTTGGAAGGACAGTATAGCTATAATACTGTATTCGTGTTCATTTGGATCATATATAATGTTTTGATACATACAAGTACATACATAGCTTTCACGCTGTATCCCGTATATAGCAGGGTAGGCAGAGGGAACCTAGTGCTAAGACACTCCGTTAGGGAAAGCAGCACGCAATGCCTCAATTCGGCGGAAAGTAGGGACTTTCCGCCGAATTGAGGTATTGCGTACTGAGTGGCGGAACTCAACGCCGCGCTTTGCCTTGTTACCAAACTCAGGAAATGAAAATACTAACATTTCCTGGAGTGGGAATAGAACCCGCAACCTGTCGCGTTTACAGTCGCACGCTCTTGCCTCTACGCCATGACAGGCGTTAAAAATCCTTTAATGCACATAAGCTAAGGTTCTTGTAGGTATATTTTGCATTGCACAATATAAGTTGAGAAGTATGAGAGCGCGATAACAGCTTACCCAATTACACCAGCAACACGTGTTTGGTTCCACTACACTGCATGTGCAAGAATGCTATATTGAAATGAGAGTAAGGTTTCCATGCAAATTATACTAAAAACTATTATACTAAAAAAAGCCTTTTCAAAGCAAGGGTAGTGAGAGAAAATCTAGTGTCAAGACTCTCTTAGAGAGACATTGGGTAATACGTGGTGGAATTTAACGCCGCATGCTGTATATATGGGTGTTACGTGGTGGAACTCAACGCCGCATTTTGTATATATTATATAGGTACAAATGCGACAAAATCTAGAATATATTGTTAAATCGTCAAATAAAGGAAACACCAACATTGACACTTTATTGTTCTGAACCGTCGAAACGAAAGAGAGTCTTTCCTTGCAAATCCCCGCCGTAGGAAACGTCACTTCTCAATCGAATATTTTACAAAAAGGTGGTAGATGACAAATTAAATAATCTACGTGATTATAATAGATTACTCATCATCATTACTTAGTATAAAATAAGTCGCTGTTTCGGTCTGTCCCTATGTATGAATAAATCTTTAATACTACCCAAAGGATTAAATGCAGTGCTTTTTAATAGATAAAGTGATTGAATTATTGGATTGGTTTATATGTATGGTATAATAATGTTCAATATAGAGTAGAGAAATACTGTTATTTTTGAGGTTTCTTGTGTGTGTATGTGTCATAAATAATTACGGTTTTTTCTGCTTACTTTGCAAACACAGGCTGAACCCTACGAGACATCAAAATAATGTACTAAATATTTGTACACCTTGAAGAGGTCTACGGAAAACTCCGCGATGGTATATCTCTTATGGATTACCCACAATAGCATTTTTCTGTCATACCTATCTGTGTAATAGAGCCCAATCCTTTTTTCAGTCAGAGGAGTATAAGTTGATAAAAGTTGAAGGCAGACCCAAAAAAGTATGCATGCATTATTAATTTTAAGGTTTATGCTATTATTATATAAGATTTTTTTTTAACTTCACGCTGTATCCCGCATATAGCGGGGTAGGCAGAGGGAACCAGAGAACCTAGTGTTAAGACACTCCGTTCTCTTTCAACAAATCCTTTCCCCACTTTCCGCCAGATTGGCATTGCGTGATTAGTGGCGGAGCTCAACGCCGCGCTGTGCCTTGTTATCAAACCCAGGAAATTAAAAATTCTATTTTCTGAGTGGGAATCGAACCCACAACCTGTCGCTTTACAATCGCACACTTGTGCCTCTGCGCCACGACAGGCGTTATATAAGTAATTCAAAAAAATTCAAAGACATCAAACCTATACTCGTGAATGATGCAATCTTAATGATTTTTAATATGTAAAAAATCAACATATCCAAGTCGATTTATCACCTTATTCACGCCTGGTGCGGACATATTCTGTATGCTATAAAAATACTATAGATATATATAAACAAAGATACATAGTCGACGTCATTATCTAAAAAACCATTTAATATTTCAAACTTCTTAGATTTTGAAAATGTTCCTAAATAAACGACATCTAATAAAATCAAATATTTATAACGATTTGAGCAACTATTGCGAATTTTGATACCATCTTGACCAATATTTCTCACTTGTTTTATAACCTTTAGCTATTGTTGAAATGTTTTGAATAGGTGCTTATTTATGGAGTTACGAATTTTGATACTTATCTAAATACCTATCTATATTATACTAGCTGTTACTCGTGGTTTCGTTTGCGTAATCAATGGCAGTCCATACTACGTACTGTACTGTACAGTGCTTTTATGCGTTAATTTGAAGGCTTTTTAAATTTTTCTAAATTTTTCTAAATTTTTATTTTTTTTGACAAACAATCATGTCTGCCAAAATATATCTATTTTTTTTTATTAACAAAAAATATCTTATGCCTTTTTTAATACCTCTAGTTTCATGATATTCGGTTAAGGAGTTTTGGCCTGAAAGCGTAACAAACAAACTTACATTCACCTTTATAATATTAGTATGGATGGCACCATAGTAACATGGTTGAGACTACAGATACGCTTATTTAGTATGACATTTCAGGGTTCAAAATTTTAATTACAATAATTTAAATTAAGTCTTTATTAATACTTTCATATTTTGCCAATAAAGTCATTTTCAAGAATTTTAATAACTATTTTATATTTTCCCCTTTCCCACCCATCCTTTCCCCAAAATGTGGTGGTTCTGATAGTGGACTACTACATTGTCCCCCCTTCCATCAGTATCCTCTAGGCAACGCATCTACAACATCTCTGGTGTTGTAGATGTCTATGGGCGAAGGTAACCACTTACCATCAGGTGGTCCTTCTGCTCGTTTGCCGTCCGTTATCAATAAAAAAAAAAAAAAAAAACTATACAAAAATTTAAAAACAAGAAAAAACAAAATATAAAATCGATTAAATAAAAAAAAATGTTGTTTATATTTTTGCAGGTTAATTGAGATATTATAAGTATTGCTAAAATTGGCTCAATGCAAATTTTCCATGACTAAATAACTCTACAAAACTTTGTTTTTACAACGCTTAGCGTAGTTGTCAGAGAGAACGTAGTGTCAAAACACTCTCTTCTTCAATTTCGGTCTGAAATCGAATTATTGCGCATTGAGCGCCGGAACCTAACAACGTGCTTTATCTTACTAAAGCAAGTAAATAAAAAAAATGATTTAAATATAATAATTCCCCTGAATGGGCATCGAACCTACAACCAATTGCTTTTACAGTCAGACGCTGTTCCATGGCGCTATAGATATATTTTTTTAGCTTCACGCTGTATACCGCATATACCAGGTTAGGAAACCTAAGAACCTAGTGTTAAGACACTCCGTTCCCCAGTTTCTGTCGAATTGAGGCATTTCGTGCTGAGTGGCGGAACTCAACGCCACGCTTTGTCTTGTTACCAAACCCTGGAAATGAAAATACTAAACTTTTACATTTCCTGGAGTGGGAATCGAACCCACAACCCATTGCTTTTAAAATCAGACGCTGTTACACTGCGTCATGGATTATTTATTATGTTATACTGTAGAAATTTCATTTCTTTTTGCCCCTAGCTTTACAAGTTCTTCACCTTTGCCCTTTTCTTCAAGGACGTCATTACGCGCCTTGCTCGGTACTTTAAACTTTAGCACACAAGAACTAATTAACCGCTCTGCTTTAACTAGCCAATATAAAATGAAACAGAAAAAACTGGAATAAATAATTTTGTAATTATTTTTAATACTTTAGTAATTATAAAAGCCACAAGACAATTAATAGGCACCTTTGTTTTTCAACTTCATGCTTTATCTCCCATGGCTTTCTCTACTTTTGCTCTGAAATACTGGCTTTTGAATGGTTGAACTCAATGCCGCGTTTTGTGTTGCCATAGCGGTAAAATGAATAAAAATTTAAATGGATATGTTTCAAAATATCGTCAATTCACAAGTCTATAAATAGAATCCTTTATATTTTTTTTTCAACTTCACACTGTATCATGTGGATACAGAATGTAGCGGGGTAGGTAGAGGGAACCAGAGAACCTAGTGTTAAGACACTCCATTCTCTTTCAACAATACCGTTTTGCGCCAAATTCGGCGGAAAGTGGGGATTCCGGCATCCGCCACTCAACACGCAATCCTTTATATTATTCTGATAACTGAGTTATATTACTAAAAAAATCGTCTACATTCGTTCAGTAGTTTTGTGTGACTATAACATATATCCAGTCAACCTTTCCATGACAAACTTTCGCATTAATAATATTAACGAAATCTACGTACATCTCACGTTTTTATTATGTTTGTGGTAGGCAGAGATATTATTGTACCTACTGTACTTTCAGACACTCCATTCTCCACTTTCCGTCCTTAGTGATTTCATGTCGCCAAACTCACTTAAACGCCATATTTTTCAATCAAATTATAAAAAATTAAATAGTATTAATAGCTTCTAAGTAATAAACAAATAATGACAGATAGGATCGAATTGACTCAAGAATGTGTTAATATTTCATTACATTCTTAGTCAATACTAGTATAGTGACCTTCTGCGCGTGCGCCGCTGTAGGTGGTTTTCGCAAACGTTACTACACGTCCGTCTGTTTTGATTACATATATGAAGTTTTGACATTATCTTTTATTTATTAGTAATATTTAATATGTTAATATAATATATATAGCGTTTGATAGTAAGCTGTCGTGGCGCAAAGCGTGCGGCTGTAAACGCAACAGGTTGTGGGTTCGATTCCCACACCATGAAATGAAAATATTAAATAATATTTAGTATTTTCATCTTCTCGCTCTAGTAATAAGACAAAGCGCGGCATTGAGTTCCGCCACTCAGCACGCAATGCTTCAATTCGGCGGAAAGTGGGGAACGAAAATTTTAAAAGAGAAAGAGACGTCTTAATACTGGGTTCTCAGGTTCCCTCTGCCTACCCTGCCACATGCGAGGTACAGCGAGATGCTAAAAAAATGAATTTGTGAGTTCGATCTACATTCAGGGTACAGAAAGAGTATTGTGGAATTCCGTGAATGTGCAATGTTTGAATTTGGGCAGAGAAGGGCAGCCCGTTAACCGGCAACCGTTTAAGACACTTCTTGACACTGTGAAAGCCCAATAGCTATTTTGCCTGTAACAAGAAGTGCACTCGCACGGTGAATCCATAAAACGCTAATGAGTTAACGCTTATTTTTTATAACTATTTTTTTTAGACTCACGCTGTATCCCGCACATAGGCAGAGGGAACCTAAAAATATTGTGTTAAGACAATCGGTTCCCTTTTAACATTTTCGTTCCCGTGGCCAACTACATAAAAAAAATAATCGTGGCGCAATGGGACAGCTTTCTAGTATAAACACAATTGGTTAAAGGTTTGATTCCCACTGGGGGAATGTTCAGGTGAAAATGACGAACAGAGTGTCTTGTCACTAGGTCCTCTCTCTGATTACCCTGTTGTATACAGCTTGAAGCTGCTGCTCATACGTTGACAACGTTAACATGATGTGATCTAAAACAAGTCCAATGAAATTCAAACAAATTGATAATGATTAGATCAAGCTCGCAGAACTTCGAAATGTGACAAATAAATAAATACAGAAATAAATATATATATTTTTCTACATTTTAATATTACATTTATACCAACTACGTATTCGAATAACAATTAAATTAAAAGAAAAGAACTTGTTTTAACTTTACCTAATGTATGAAATGACTTCTCGTTAAATTTATTTTTATTGTGAATACACAAGACCGTAAATGTTTAATTTTTTAAATATAGTAATAAAAAGTACCATAAAAATTTATCTCGCATATTAAATAAAGCTTGTTTTTAATATGGGTAATGTAACAATTGTAAAGTGGTCGAGTTGTGATATGATGGTATTGAATTCATATTGCTAAGAGTAAATTTGTTTGTTTTATTAGACGCTTTTCTTCGATTTAGTCTGTTTAATGTCTTAGAAGAAAAGAAAAAAGGAACTCATTGTCAATTTAAAATAAAATAATTGACAAAAATTATAAAAAAGATTGATGAGATGAAAATCAATATAAAAATGCTAAAATTAATTAATTACACGCCGGTGCAGTATTAACCTACTAGATTCTTTGTACCATCACACATGTCAAATAAAAATTCTAATATTACTGACAATTGTTTTTTAGTTACACTTCTTATTAATTTTACTAGAGTTCCCGTTGACGCGTTAACAACGCGTTGTATTTACAAGCATGTCAAACCATGGTAGTGTGTGTAACATTTATTTTGTTAATTTAATATATTTTTATGCATTATTTTAAGAAGATATTATATCATTGTGCACGCCTTTGCTATATAAACTATAAGTGTGCCAAGTCTCACTCTCCTTCGTCCGCTTAATTTTCGTAAAAAGGAATCCAAAGTTTTTTCTTCGTTTTAAATAATTTTATATAACGTTAGATGAATAAATCTTCTTAGTTTCCTGTTTGTTGAAAGAGAATGGACTGTCTTAACACTAGTTCAATCTGCCTAACCCGCTTCATGCGGGATACAGCGTGAAGTTAAAAAAAAAAGAAGTTTCCTGTATTAATTTACAAAGGTTATTATCGATTAAAGATCGCGTGCTTTGCTCGCAAGTCGTAACAAAAAACAGTACTCGTACATGTCTATTATTTTCATTTAATTCGCTTTTTATTCAACTCGGATGTATATTATTCGATATACTCGTAGTGCACGGTCAAGGACATTTTTTATCTTTATGTAAGTATTGTAAGTTTAATAAAGACAACCTATAAAACTTAAAAGCGCATAAATTAAAATTAGTAGGTGTACAAACGAATTATACTACTTTGGGTACTTTGAATGTTTGACTCAATTTAAAATAAACCTCTCCCTATGTGGATTTGCTTAAAAAATACGACTTTTTTTAGTCTTTTTATCATATTACAAGATTCGGCGACTCAATTCGGCGGAAAGTAGGGTACGGAATTGCTGAAAAAAGAACGGAGTGTCTTAACACTCGGTTCTCTGGTTCCCTCTGCCTACCTTGCTATATGCGGGATACAGTGTGAAGTTAAGAAAAAGATAATGAATGCTTATCGTTACAGTATGACCAAATTACACAAAGCTTTTATAAATTGTATTTCTGTGTGTATAAGCTACATATATTATTGTTAAGTTTCATCTGGATCCTTTTAGTAGTTTTTGCTTGAAAGAAATACAAATAGCCATCCTCAGAAACTTTCACATTTATGATATTAGTATTTTAGAAAAAAGAAAGAGGGATCTATATTAGGCATCATTCTCTGATTCACTATCCATTCGTTATTAAGATTCTGGTTTCTAAAGAAATGAAAATATTTTAAACACTAAATTTAGCATTTAATCTTGAAAATAACTTTACTATTATTCTGTCCAGGGATGTCCAGAACTGCTATCCAAACAGATAATCTGGCAAACTTTGCAAGGAGTCGCCTACTGTCACAGACACAACTGCATACACCGCGATGTGAAGCCGGAGAACATTCTGCTGACCAGCGATGGTGTGGTCAAACTTTGTGATTTTGGATTTGCAAGGATGATCAGTACGTATACCTGTTTTTAAAGTTTCTTTATTTTAACTTCACGCTTCATTCTTCATTAGCAGGACAGATAGAGAGAGAGGGGCCCTAGTGTTAAGACACTCCGTTTTCCGCTGTGTCCCGGAATTTTGGACATTATATATTAAGTGGCGGAACTCATTGCGTTTGTCTTTTATCAGAACAGGGAAACGAAAATAACTTAAATATAGTAATTGTGAGTGAAATCGAACCAACGCTTACGGTCATATGCCGTTCCACGGTGTCACGATGGCCTTTTAACACAGTTGTCTTGATAGTTTTTTTTTTAATTTCACGCTGCATCCTATACGTAGCAGGGTAAGCAGAGGGAACCAGAGAACCTAATGTTAAAACAGTCCGTTCTCTTTAACATTTCCATTCCACACTTTCCGCCGAATTGAGGCATTGCGTGCTGAGTGGCGGAACTCAACGCCGCGCTTTGCCGTGTTACCAGAACGAGGAAATGAAAATACTAATACTTGATGTTAATTTAGAAATTCCTTTAAAGTGAACTTGAATCCACCGGTATCTCGTAATACAGTTATGCTTGCCTCAGCTGCGCTGTAATGGTGGGAAACAAAATTTATTTAAGCCTGAAGTTGCCTTGATCATTGTTTTTTTTACTATAGGTTTGTATGCATTTTTTTATTTTATTGCATGTGTTGCAACGTTTTGTGTGTTCAGAGAACCTTGGCATATAAGAAAATGTGTTTGGCTTGGCTTTTTTAACAAAGCTTCTACTTTATAGCAAAAGTTAAAAAACATATATTCTTATTGAAATTAATTATTAATGTTTTTTTTAAGTAACATGACGAAACGAGACTGTGAAAATTAATCCACTAAAAACATATGTTAGAAAAGAATCCATTCTCACACATTGGTACTTAGCGGAAATCGAACCCACGACGCATACTATAACAGTCAACATCCCTACCATTAGTTCAAAAGGCAAGCAATAAAAACTCTAAAATGTTACCAGGTGGAAGCTGTTCCTCAGAATACTCTGTCCATACAATGATACCTTTCGGTGTTGATGTCCGAAGACGAGCTAGTAACTTTTTATTCTTTATCTTAAAATTTATATACATTTAGCTATTTGGTAGAGTATTGGTAAATAGAAGAAAGTATGTATTTTAAAATACTCGTATACTTGTTATTTGTTGAAAATCTTAGACGGAATAAATAGCGCTGCGTTTAAATTCAGGTATCGCCTTGCGTTGAGTGTTAAAGTATAATTATATTTTTTTTTATTTAAGTATATTGTTGTGTATTTAATATGGTGGTAGCCTAACATCATTTTATATATCTTTGAAAAATATTTATCTATTATAGATATTTGTAGTGTCGGAGGGAGAGGGAAATCGAAATATGAAGAAAATGTAATGATTTATCAAATTCAACCACAAATTTAGTTTTAAGTGATTTTACTCTACTCTTTGTATTAATATTAATAGAGGGTTTTCTTTTTTTTTAACTTCACGTTGTATCCCGCATATAGCGGGGTAGGCAGAGGGAACCAGAGAACCTAGTGTTAAGATACTCCATTCTCTTTCAACATCTCCGTTCCCCACTTTCCACCAAATTGAGGCAATACTACCGATTTTCAAACAAGTGGTTCTCAATTCGATTGTTTTTTTATATATGTTCCCATAGCCAATGATAATGATGTGGTCCCATTTAAATTTAGTTATTATCTGATGTGTAAATGTAATTTTTATATATTCGTAATAATTTTAATTTTTTTTTTAACTTCACGCTGTGTCCCGTATATAGCAGGGTAGGCAGAGGGAACCCGAGAACCTAGTGTTAAGACACTCCTTTCTCGTACAACAATTCCGTTCCCCACTTTCCGCCCAATTGAGGCATTGCGTGCTGAGTGGCGGAACTCAACGCCGCGCTTTGCCTTGTTACCAAACCCAGAAAATGAAAATAATAACATTTCCTGGAGTGGGAATCGAACCCACTACCTATCACGATTACAGTCGCACGCTTGTGCCTCTGCGCCACGACAGGCGTTACGGATTTTAATAATTATTATATTTTTATTATTATACGTTGAAGTGTAATGGTTATCTTTGGAATAAATATTTAGTTTGTAATGTACTTATAAGTAGATAAAAAATTTCTATAGAAAGACAGACTAAACATATTAAAAGTAAGTTAGCCCAGTATAGTCTCTTGCGTGACATATCATTATTATACCTTGTTATAGTAATCATGTTGTTTTCATAATTTTATATTCGATTTACTCGTATGGCTGTTTTTTGATTATATCTTTACAATTTTTTTCCTTTTTTTTTGTAAGGATTTTAGCGAGTAGGTCGTTCATTTTTTTAATTAACTACTAACCGACTTCAAAAGGACGAGGTTCTAAATTCGACCGTATTTTTTGTGTGTGTTATCGCATAACTTTTTACTGTGTGAACCAATTTTCTATGTCTCTTTTTTATATGACGAATATACTTCTGTTGTGGTCCCATCTAAGTTTAACTAAGATCGAACACTTAGTTTTTGATTTATTCGTATTAATGTTACTTTTTTCTCTGATACAGTAGGGAAATGTAAATAATTTAAATATATTATCCAAATGGGAATCGAATCCACAACCGTAACAGTCAGAGGCCGTCCCATTTTGCCATGTTAGTCTCTTAGAATGAAATAAAGAGATCAATTGCATTTTTGACAATAATTACTATTATTAATCTCAGAAATATAAATATAGAGAGTACTATAAGAATAGTTCATGTTAAGTCAATAACCATTCAAAGACAGGTTTATTTTATGTCTCTACTATAATAAAAATATAATATTTGTGTAAATCCAATTTTATTATGAACTTCGAGTTATAAAAATATCATAAAAATCTGAAGTGAGCATATACACGTGTTATTGTAAAAATATCGTTAAAATTAGTTCAGTAGATTTTAATACCCAGATCAGATCCAAACAGCTTCATGCATTTATTCGCATAGCAAGGTATTAAGAGAGATTTTTTTGTCAAGACACTACGTTCTCCGCTTTTCTCCTGAAAATGAGACATTATACATTTGTTGTTTGGCGGAACTCAACGCCGCTTCACGCTGTATCCCGCATATAACAGAGTAAGCAGAGGGAACCAGAGAACCTATTGTTAAGACACTCCGTTCTCTTTCAACAATTCCGTTCCCCACTTTCCGCCGAATTGAAGCATTGCGTGCTGAGTGGCGGAACACGACGCCGCACTTTTCCTTGTTACCCAACTCAGGACATGAAAATACTTAACTTTACATTTCCTGGAGTGAGAATTGAACCCACAACCTGTCGCTTGTGACAGGTGTTAACTCAACGCCGCGTCATCTATTATTTCAAATATTCTTTATTTCAATTTCCTTAATAATGTTCACCTCTATTCCACAAACAATAAAATATCGACTTTTGTAAATGTTTTTGTTCGATGTTTTGGTTTGTCCTTTTATTTGTCAATGATAATTATTTCTACTGCTATAGGTGAATAAGGCAAACCTCTTCAAAACCTGCTTAGTTCGTGAATTACTACGTTTTAATCGTATTATGTTTTTAGAATGTTATTTTAAATATTGTTTACAGAATCATTTATTAACTTAAAAAAATATATTTTATTACCATTTAACTCTTTAACGGAAACATTGATATTGACTTTGATTAACTTTGAAACGTCAAATTAATTTGAATTTTTGCTTACTTATCAGGCTTCACGCTTTATCCCTTCCGGGGTAGTCAGAGAAAATGGAGCGCCAAAAACTACGGTCCTAGCATACCTCTTTCGCCTCGTCCTCAGTCATTAACCTCTTCATGCATGTTCTCCGGGGGGTCCTCATGCTTTTTACGTGACCTTCCTCCAGCATCATTGATACTGTATTCTCGAAGGTGAACCGAGGTATCCCCCTCTCTTCACGCTCACCTTTGCTTCATCTTGTACTTATCAAGGACCGTTGAAAATGCAATAACATGAACAAAATTAAAAAAGCAAACTTTTATGAAAATACAATTGAAAAATAAGAAATAAATATTAGTTCAAAAAAACAATAAGAACTCGTATGAAATATTGAACTAAACTTTCTTCATTTAGCGGAACTTAAAGTACCTACATGCATATATAACTTCACTCTGTATCCCGCATATAGTAGAATAGGCAGAGGGACCCTAGTGTTAAGACACTCCGTTCCCCACTTAAAATACTTTCATTTATTCGTTCTTTTAACATAAAGCGCGATGTTGAGTTCTATCACTGAATACGCAAAATCTCAAGTGGATAACGGTGTGTTTTGACACTAGGTTTTCTTTGACTACCTTGCTATGCGGGAAAAAGTGTAAAGCTGTTTTTTTTATTGATTTTTTAATATTCATCTTGTAATATTGCTGCATTTGTAGTTAGTGACTGGGCACTAAGATAATAGGTTGTATTTTGCGCTCGGGGGAAAGTTTCTTATTTAATAAAAAAAATATTATACTTGAGCGAAGAAATAGAAATACTTTAACTATCAGTTCAGGTATTTAATTATGGCGCTTCAAACGTGCCAGTTGAGCACAAATCACTTCGCCTATATCATGTTGTATGGATAACACACGAAGGAGGATTGATCAGTTAAATATAACGATTCCCCATTAGAGATTGAACCCACAACCTATCATATTAACAGTCAGGTGTTTCACTGCGCTATAATATCCTATAATGTATTGTACAAAGCAAAGCCCGGCGTTGAGTTCCGCCACTCAGCACGCAATACCTCAATTCGCCGGAAAATGGGGAACGGAGTGTCTTAACACTACGTTCTCAAGTTCCCTCTGCCTACCCTGCTATATGCGGGATACAGCGTGAAGCTAAAAAAAATTGTATTGTTAATTTAAATCTCCCCATTAAACATTTAAGCCTGTGCCTAATGCAATACACAGAACATTTGTAGATGTAGTCGCCGATAGCTATCCGGGTTAGCTTATCCGCCATCGGCCCAGTTCTTGTAATTGCTAGATGAGTTCACACTGTAATACTTAGTTATTGTATCGCTTTATAAATTATAGATTAATGTATATTTTTAAGCGGTATTTTTTATTTATGGTTCGTGTAATTGACTGTTTTTGATATTTTGTAATTGAAAAAAAATGATGTGTTTCAGATAAATAGCTTCACGCTGTATCCCGCATATAGCAGGGTAGGCAGAGGGAACCTAAGAACCAAGTGTTAAGACCCGAATTGTGACTGTTTTAGATAAAAAATGCTATAATTCAATTCAGCGGAAAGTGGGGACGGAAATGTAAAAAAAGCAGAACGGAGTGCTTTTACACTAGGTTCTCTGATTCCCTATCCCTATCCTGCTATTTGTTATGTATTATGTGCGGGATACAGTGTAAAGCTAAAAATTGCTGTAGCTAATAATATTTGTAGACTTTATCCTTGTATCCATAGGTTGACAGGGAGATTTTTTTATACGAAAACTTTTCCAACGATCTCATTAATTTTGATTTTCCTTACTAAGTGCGATATAGAGTAGTTTATATTTAAAGCAGTTTTACACACTTTTTTGCTCTCAAACCTTACCTAGAAGAATCATCATTATTGCATTAATAAATAAAGAAAAATTTATGGACCGCCTTTTATGAAAATAATGTAATGTAAAATTTCGAACTAGTCAATATTGTTTGTAATAAATAATTACATTTGATTAATAAAATAAATATAATACGCCTGTCGTGGCGCAGAGGCACAAGCGTGCGACTGTAAACGCAACAGGTTGTGGGTTCGATTCTCACTCCAGGAAATGTAAAATTTAGTATTTTCATTTCTTGGGTTTGGTAACTAGGGAAAGCGCGGCGTTGAGTTCCGCCACTCAACGGGAACGGAATTGTTGAAAGAGAATGGAGTATCTTAACACTAGGTTCTCTGGTTCCCTCTGCCTACCCTGCTATATGCGGGTTACAGAGTGAAGTCAAAAAAAAAAAATAAATAAAATAAAAAAATATATATATATTTTCCTAATCTAAACCTTATTCTTCTCTTATCTTCAAATTACACAACCTTAAAGCTTAGATATACCAAATCGAGCCATGGTTAACAATTTCAAAGTATTGAGCAATATAAAAGCTGGTACACTAAGACTGGGACGATTGCAAAAGTGACATTTGAAAGCGCTATAGAACACTTGGATCGGTGTCACGGGCGCCCGTACGATGATATTATTAGGACTGTCTTACACTTAATTTTCATATATTTTTATATCCTTCGATACATATATATATATATATATATATATATATATATATATATATATATATATATATATATATATATATATATAATAAAAATTAAAACAATTGAATAAAACATTTATCGTCAGCAGAGGCACGTTATGCATGACTGTAAAATGCAACAGGTAGGGGTTTGATTACCAACCCAGGAAATGGAGAATAAAACAATATTTGGCCATTGATTTCATTTCCACGCCTGGTAATAAGCAGTTAGGCAGCGCAAAGGCAAGGCAGTGCCTGCGTTAGGTCCCGCTATTCAGCACGGTGGAATGTTCCCAATTCAAAGTGAAATGAGAAACGGAAATGTTAAAGAGAACGGGCGTCTAACACTAGGGTTCTCTGTCCTCTGCATACACTGCCATGAATGACAGCGAAGTTAAAATTAATAGCGTGTTTTATCACTAGGATCGTCTGCATATCGCGTGAAATGCTGAAGTTATGTGGGGATGCGTGAACTCTTGGTCACTAGCTTTAATCAATGACGTTTTGTGACTTTTGAAGGTGAAATTAGATCGAATAAAATTTTATTAGTTCAAATCCCAGTATTGTACAGTTGTTCATGTTTTATATACTCCATGATAAGGTTTACTTAAATCGAATTCTATTTTATATTTCCTAGCTCGAATCGATGCTTGACTGTGGCTGATATGATTATGAGTCATTTTTATAAAGGGAATGTCCATTTTTATATTTATGACGTACGTTATGTCTAAGAGTTGAAGTGAGATAAATATCAGGGATAATATAAAACTACTTTTTTGTTTTTTTTTTAACTATGTTTGAGTATTATTGTAAAGTTTAATTTAAGCATATTAAAAACGAGTCAAAAAGCTTTTTTAACTATAGTGATTTATCATTAAGCACTAGTCTACTACTGTACTCCATCCATTGTTTTGTTTAGGAAATTTAAAGCCAATTTGTGAATCTTAGAAATATCCCGACATATTAATTCGGATACCCGCTAACCCCATTTGAGTAAACTTTACAGTAAACACTGAAGATTCGTTAGGTGGTAGGAGGTTCGTCCTCCGACTGGCTCGCGACCACTATCATGTCAAAGACGAACCGCCAAATATCTAATGATGTGTTCCGGTTCGATGGCATGTAATCCAGATTTTCCCCTTTCCCACCCATCCTTTCCCCAAAATGTGGTGGTTCTGATAGTGGACTACTACATTGTCCCCCCTTCCATCAGTATCCTCTAGGTTGGCAACGCATCTACAACATCTCTGGTGTTGTAGATGTCTATGGGCGAAGGTAACCACTTACCATCAGGTGGTCCTTCTGCTCGTTTGCCGTCCGTTATCAATAAAAAAAAAAAAAAAAAAACACTGTAAACATACATGGAAGAAACTTACACAATATGCTTAGAGAAAACTGGTTTTCGGATTGCAATTAGTACAGCTAGTCGTGATTATATTGGAGTTATTATTTTTGCATATTACACCGGGAGATCGTGTCGTTGTGAACAAACTACGTCAAAAATATATTTTTGGCAATAAATGGAGTTAGGTCGTATGCGAATTAATTTATTTAACAAATACAAAGGTCCAGACTGACTTTAAAACTACATAGCACTTAATCATTAACCATCGCCAAAATAGATATTTTAAATTACTTTTATTATTTATTATTATTTTATTACGGGATATTACGGGACATAACACATCAAAACAAGAAATATCCAAATGCGGCCTTATAGCTAAGTACACCTCTTTCAGAATCTTTAATGCAAAAAGAAATCATTCATAATCTATTTAAAAAAAAACGATATATAACTATTGAAAAATATCTTATTTATATCTGTCGCTGGACAATCAATCTTAACGTTTAAAACTTGATTGATCAAACAATCTTCATTAAGTACCTGTCTTGTCTATGTAGACCGTTATTGATGATTAAACATCAAATATGTATTATAGACATGCTAAAGTGATTTAGTCAATATATGGCAGGCATATAATTTATATATACATACATACATAGCTTCACGCTGTATCCCGCATATAGCAGGGTTGGCAGAGGGAACCTAGTGTTAAGGACACTCCGTTCCTTAATTTCCGCCGAATTGAGACATTGCGTGCTGAGTTGCGAAACTCAATGCCGCGCTTTGCTTTGTTACCAAACCCAGGAAATGAAAAAAACCATTTTCTGGAGTGGGAATCGAACCCACAACCTCCCGCGTTTACAGTCGCACGCTTGTGCCTCTGCGCCACGACAGGCGTTTATTATTGCAGCGTTCAGCTGCACTATTTGACATTCAAGCTTAAGGTGTTAGGCGGAAAGTAGAGAACGGAGAGTTTTGGTAATAGGTTTATTTATTTATTTATAAATTCTTTATTGCAAAATTAAATAAAAAATATACAAATGGCGGGGTAAATGCTAACTAGCATTCTCTACCAACCAACCTTTATATAGGAAATAAATATCCGTAAAAGGTCCGTAAAAGCTAAATAAAATTTATATATATGAACATAAACATAGGTTCTCTTTGACTACCCTGATGAATGAATGGAGCTCCGATATTCCGATTGGATATTGATCCTGTGATTAACGTCTTCTGTTAAAATTCTCTATTACGCTACAATAACATTGATATATTTTCTCAGCTCCATGCTCTCTCCTTTTCCCGCCATAATTTGAGACATTAGGTGACTTGACGCCTATCGTGACGCAGAGGCACAAGCGTGCGACTGTAAACGTAAAATTTAGTATTCTCATTTCTTGGGTTTGGTAACAAAGGCAAAGCCCGGCGTTGAGTTCCGCCACTCAAATTTGGGGAACGGAAATGTTGAAAGAGAATGGAGTGTCTTAACACTAGGTTCTTTGGTTACCTCTGCCGACCCCGCTATATGCGGGATACAGCGTGAAGTTAAAAAGAAAAAAAAATGGAGTTGAGTGGCAGAGTTCATCAGCGTACTTTGTCTTACTTGAGCGGATAGATGAAAATAATTTAATACTCTTGCAAAAAGAGATCGAACCCACAACCTATCGTTTTTATAATCAGAAACTACCGCACTGTGCCACTATAACTTCACTAGACATGGGCGTTTTCGGTTTAGGTAACGGTTACATATCGGATATGAAGTTTTCATATCCGATATCATATTCGTTTTCAGATATCGAGTTTGTGTTGCGATAGTTTTCGTTATAATTTAATTTTCGTTACAATTTAGTTTTCATATCTCATCGTCGAGTTGTCGTTACGTTTTGTGTGTAGTTATTTGACATCGGATATGTTCATTTAGATATCGATATGATATGATATAAGAGTTAAACCATTTTTAGTTACGTTTTGATATATCGGTCTCATCCCTAAGCTTCACATAACGTACGAGAGCAGCTTCACGCATTATCCCTCAAAGTAGAGTAGTCTTAGAGAACCTAATGTCTCTATACTGTTCGCCACTTACAACAGCTTTAAATACATAGTAGCGTTTTAATATAGCTCTCTTTTATCATACATATAGACTATAAATTCACAGCCTTGGCATTAACCAAGGTCAGTGCTGGTTCTAACCTAATGAAGGAAATTACTAACGTGACTTGCGATCCTATAATGGCAAAGTATTTTTAGCTTTCTCGAATATAAGTAGAACTTTTGCACAATAAGATATAGGACTTGACGTCATTGTGACGCAGGTAGGACCTTCTTAGCTATGTTTTTATAGTAGCGAGTTCAAATATCATTTAGGGGATCAATTATAATACTACCCCTACTTTTGTATAGCTTCACGCTGTATTCCGCATATAGCAGGGTAGGCAAAGGGAACCTGAGAACCTAGTGTTAAGACACTCCGTTCTCTTACAACAATTCCGTTTTTAAAATAATCTTATACAATATTATGAATGTGATTTTTAATTTGTTACGCTTTAACGCCAAAACTACTCAACCGATTATCGTGAAACTTTGTACACATATTCTTAGAGGTATAGATATTAAGAAGAATATAGTTCCCTTTTTTAAAATATATATATAAAAAAATTGAGTGAGTTTTATTGGAATGTAGTGATCTTTGATATGTATGTATTTAAGGGCTTCCAACACGAGCGAGGCAGTGGGTAAAAGCTAATATTATTATAAATACGAAAACTGTGTGGATAGATCGATGTTCGTTGCTGTTTGCGCAAAAACTACTAACAGACTGAGATTAAACTTTTACGGTAATATAGCATTTCGAGTTTTTTTTTTAACTTCACGCTGTATCCCGCATATAGCAGGTTAGGCAGAGGGAACCAGAGAACCTAGTGTCAAGACACTCCATTCTTTTTCAACAATTCCGTTCCCCACTTTCCGCCGAATTGAGGCATTGCGTGTTGAGTGGCGGAACTCAACGCCGCGCTTTGCCTTCTTACCAAACCCAAGAAATGAAAATACTAAATTTTACATTTCCTGGAGTGGGGATCGAACCCACAACCTGTCGCATGTACAGTCGCACACTTGTGCCTCTGCGCCACGACAGGCGTTAAAGTGGCAAAATGTGAAAAATCATAAATAGTGCGCCTACAGTCAAACGCTACACCGCGATGGTCTCTAAAAATATAAGTTCCTATATTAAATAGAAGAGGCCTGTAGTGGCGCATAGGCACGAGCGTGCGACTGCCAACGTGCCAGCTTGTGGGCTCGATTTCCATTCTGGGAAATGAAAATATTAAATAATAATTAGTATTTTCATTTCCTTGCTCTGGTAACAAGGCAAAGCGCGGCGTTGAGTTCCGCCACTCAGTGCGCAATACCTCATTTCGACGGAAAGTGGAGAACGAAAATGTTAAAGGAGAACGGAGTGTGTTCTCAAGTTCGCTCACCCTACCCTGCTATTTGCAGGGTATATATACATACATACATATATAGATTCACGCTGTATCTCGCATTTAGCAGGGTAGGTAGAGGGAACCTAGTGTTAAGACACTCCGTTCCCCACTTTCCGCTGAATTGACGTATTGCGTGCTGAGTGGCGGAATTCAAGGCCGCTTTGCCTCGTTACCAAACTCTGGAAATGAAAAATTCTATTTCCTGGAGTGGGAATCAAACCCACAACCCGTCGCGTTTACAGTCGCACGCTTGTGCCTCTGCGCCACGACAGGGTATATATGTAAAGAAATAATGGATCTTCTAAATATAGTTTAAGTAATTTGTGTTTTTCATTGGAAATTCATAGATAGTGACTTATATTTAGGACCTGTATCAGCTATATTGTTTGTTATCACGCGTGCACGTATGTACAATGTGCGTATCTCGATAAGATCATGTTGGTTTTATTGAAATTTTTTGTGATAAATCCCTTTTTATTGAGCAAGGTCTGTCTAATGTGATTGGTTGTGGGTTCGATTCTAACTCGGCGGAATGACTACTTATATTTAAATTATTTTTATTGTTCCGCTCATGTGACATGCGTGTCAAAATGTTTTCTTAGTTATTTTTGTGGTTATTTAAATTTGCTAAAATAAATAGTTTTGAAGGGGTTCAAGTTATGGATTATAGAACACTGTATACTTATCGTTACAATGTGATAATTACATAAATACATAGATTGTATGATTCGTTTATTAGTTTTTATGTGAAAAAGTAACAAATCCAATAACATCCATCCAATCTTACAATCTTTTGTATTTGTTTATAATGTGTCTGAGGCCAGTTCGGGAGATTTTTATATTTAAAATGATTTTTTAATGACAAAGCTATGGCTTTAAGTTGGACGGAAAATGAAGAACAGAGTGTTACCTGTGCATAAAGAAAATATATATTAGGATTATTCAAAGAAGATTCTATATATAACGCCTGTCGTGTCGCAGAAGCGTGCGACTGTAAACGCGACAGGTTGTGGGTTCGATTCCCACTCCAGGAAATGGAATTTTTCAATTCCTGGGTTTGGTAACAAGGCAAAGCGCGGCGTTGAGTTCCGCCACTCAGCACGAAATACCTCAATTCGACGGAAAGTGGGGAACGGAATGTCTTAACACTGGGTTCCCTCTGTCTACCCTGTTATATGCGGGATACAGCGTGAAGCTATGTATGTATGAAGCTATGTCACAAACATTGCGGAACTCAAAACTTTGCCACACAAAAAAACCATAACTTAGCGACAGACTAAAAACAACTTAAATAATAAACGTATTGAAGCTAAATAAAAAAAAATATTATACAAGATTATTTTTAAAGAAAAAATTATAATCCTAAGTGTGCGAATAACACTTATTCGAAGTATATCACATTATTCGAAGTATGTAAATATTTATTTTATTGTATTCGCTACTATAATTATTTCCTGTAAACAATATACACACGTGAATAAACCACCAGTTGTGTCAGTCCGAGTAAAATATAGATAGGCACGTTCAAAACGCCATAATTAAAAAAACTGATCTGAATGTAAGTATAAAAATTTGAACGTAGCTGGATTCGAACCTGTGCTTCCTTGAATCCCTTCCAAGCGCTTTGACCAACTAAACTACACGTTTTCATTATGCTGCTTTCAAATGTTTAACAATGACACACCGAACATTTTCTTAAACTTAATATTTCTTTTTAAAATGTTATTATAAAATGGGGAACGGAAAGTTGAAAGAGAACGGAGTGTTTTAACACTAGGTTGTCTGGTTCCCTCTGCCTACCCTGCTTTGTGCGGGAAACGTGAAACTAGAAAAAAAGAGATATTATACTAGTATTTATATTTATTACTAGTATTTATATTAATTTATATTGAACAAACAAATGTATTATTTAAGGATCAAATCTCACACAGGACTCTGATATACTAAAAATATCGTAAGTACAAACTTACGTGTTTTTAGATGGACTTTTTAACTGCTCCAATATCCAAAAAGAACAAATTCATCTTTACTTTTTTATTTTAACTTCACGCTGTATAGTGTTAAGACACTCCATTATTTTTCAACATTTCCGTTCCCTACTTTCCGCCAAATTGAGGCATTGAGTGATAAGTGGCGGAACTCAACGCCGCGCTTTGCTTTGTTACCAAACCCAAGAAATGAAAATACTAAATTTAACATTTCCTGGAGTGGGAATCGAACCCACAACCTGTCGCGTTTACAGTCGCACACTTGTGCCTCTGCGCCACGACAGCCGTTTATTTATCTTTTTATTATTTACCCTTTTGTTGGGTAATATATTATTTGTATGATGAGGCAGTCGTGGTGCAGAGGCACAAGCGTAAGCGACAGTTTGTGAGTTCGATTCCCACTCCAAGAAATGGAAAATTTGACATTTATAATAATTCATATTTTATATTTACATTTCCTCTGATAACAAGTCAAAGCACTACGTTGGGTTCCGTCACAATCGGGTGAAAAGTAGGGAACGGAACTATTAAGGGAACGGAGAGCCTTAGCACTAGGTTCTTTGGTTTCCTCTGTATATCCTGCCATGTGCGGAATACAGCGTGAAGCTAATAATAATCACCGTTACCTGACCTGGTCTTCCACACAACATGTCCAGGTCCTGGAGAGAGCTACACAGACTACGTGGCGACGAGGTGGTACCGCGCCCCGGAACTGCTTGTTGGTGACACCATGTATAGCACACCGGTGGATGTTTGGGCTATTGGTAAATATGTATTTTATATCTTTAAAAAAGTAGATTGTATACGTTTTTTAACTTAGTGTATACTTCGTTGTCAGGGGCGAAACTCAACGCCGCGTTTTGTCTTACCAGAGGGAAAGGATAATAATTTAATTATAATTTCGACCCCATAGGGGACTAGAACTCACGACCAAATAACAGAGAATTACTGTCAGTGGTAGCTTTAACATAAATAAAATGTTTTATATATTTTTAAGCATCATGTATAACGGTATCTTGTCTTTCTCTCTCTTCTCTTTTAACTTCACGCTGTATCCTGCATATAGCAGGGTAGGCAGAGGGAACCTGAGAACCTAGTGTAAAGACACTCCGTTCTCTTACAACAATTCCGTTCCCCACTTTCCGCCGAATTGAGGCATTTCGTGCTGAGTGGCGGAACTCAACGCCACGCTTTGTCTTGTTACCAAACCCAGGAAATGAAAATACTAACATTTCCTGGAGTGGGAATCGAACCCACAACCTGTCGCGTTTACAGTCGCACGCTTGTGCCTCTGCGTCACGACAGACTACGCCTGTCGTGTTGGTTGGAGTTAGCTTAAAATATAATTATAAAAGCACTTTAATAATAAATATAATTATAAATTAGTACTTATGTTAAATACCAATACACAGGATGTGTGTTTGCGGAGCTCTTGTCGAGTGAAGCGTTATGGCCGGGCAAGAGTGATCTGGACCAGTTGTACCTTATTCGAAAGACCTTAGGAGACCTTCTGCCCAGGCATATGACAATATTCTCTCAGAATACTTTCTTTCAGGTATAATTTTTATCTCAGTCTTAATATTTTAACATCACGTTTTTTATCGCATAGCAATGTACAAGGCGAACCTAATATTGAAAGTATTGTCCATTTTCCATCTGAAATAGAGACATTGTGTGCTGAATGGCGGATCTCTACGCTGCGTTTTGTCGTATTAAAGCAGGGAAATGAAAATAATTTAAGTATAATCAATCGCTATAAGTGGGAATCGAACCCACAACCTCTTACGCTTAAAGTTAGATTAGGTGTCCCAGTGCGCCACGGTGGGTTAGTTTCTACTAGTTACTTTTGTAGTTTATGAAATATTATTTTGTGTACGACTTTACTTCCGAAATAGTAAATAAATATACCTACTGTATTTCACCTCTAGATCAGTGCCACAAATATAAGATGTTGTGTGAAAGAAGATGTGTCTCAAAATAATATTTTTCTGAATTTTAGCCTTTACCTTACCTTATCTTACCTTACCTTACCTTAAAAGGGTTACTTTTTAAGGCATACATGATTTTTTTTATAATTCTTTCAATTTTTTATATAATTAGGGTATGGCGCTGCCGGAACCAACAACGCTAGAGCCCCTAGAAAAGAAGGTGCCGCAACGATACACGCACAATGAATTGGTATTAGATTTTTTAAAGGTGAGTAGTATATATAGTATATAGGTGATATTGCATACAAAAACGACTTAAAATGAATATTTTGAACATAGAAACTGTCGTAATAAGCCGATTAAATATTTAATAAAATATTTATAACCTACTAGATATTTATATTTACTACATATTTAGAATTAACGGCTGCTGTGGCGCAGAGGCACAAGCGTGCGACTGTAAACGCGACAGGTTGTGGGTTCGATTCCCACTCCAGTAAATGTAAAATTTAGTATTTTCATTTCTTGGGTTTGGTAACAAGGCAAAGCGCGGCGTTGAATTCCGCCATTCAACACGCAATGCCTCAATTCGGCGGAAAGTGGGGAACGGAATTGTTGAAAGAGAACGGAGTGTCTTAACACTAGGTTCTCTTGTTCCCTCTGTCTACCCTGCTATATGCGGGATACAGCGTGAAGTTAAAAAAATATATATTTATAATATAAATTTTATATGCTATAATTTCCAGAAATGCCTCGACAAAGACCCGATGATGAGGTGGACGTGTGAACAACTATTGCGACATCCGATATTTGAAAATTTCTTATTTACTGTACCTCAGTCCGATCACGAAGAATTTGAAAAGACGAGACGAACTCAGGTTAGTCAACATATTTATTTCGAGGTATAAGTTTATTTTCTACTATAGACTTGGGGCAACATCATATTAACACGATGTTTTTTTTGGGGAACGGAATTGTTGAAAGAGAATGGAGTGTCTTAACACTAGGTTCTCTGGTTTCCTCAGCCTACCCTGCTATATGCGGGATACAGCGTGAAGCTAAAAAAAAAAGAAAAAATAATAATATTCCCTATAAAAATTATAATATCAACAAAAAAGGGACCAAGTCAGAAGCACTAGCACTATCACATAAAAAAAAAATAAACAAAATTGGTTCATCCAGTATGAAAAAAATACAATTGCATTGAGATCCTTTTTTTTTTTTAAAGTAAGCCAAAACCGACTTGTGACTTGTATCTAGGTTCTAGAGTAGAACATGATATAACTTCAGCCTATTTGTTTAACAAAATAAAAAAAATGATCTAAGCCATATCTAGAAATAGCTGCAACGTTGAAATAGAAACTGTCTATACTTTAGAACCTACAACCTCCCTCAAAACAATCATAGACCGATCACATCTACAGAACTATAAGTGTCAATATTTCTTTCAATAGCAATATTAAATTAAAATTCTCAAAATCATAGCAAGAATACCTAGAACAAAATCAAGATGTGGAAAACGTATCGAACGTCACCGACACTACTGTCTCCAAGAAGAGTAAAAAGAAATAACTATGAGTGCATTTTTATGTGTGTCAGGTGATTTTATGTTATGATATTTAATTTAATATTTGTAAAGTATTAAATAGTTATTTACATAGGTAGTACTTTATTAAAAGACCCTAATTTAAAATAAGGAGCCCCGTTAAGTTAGAGGGTCCGGGGAAGGGGCCCCGTGTGATAAAAACGGACATAGATAATAAATATATCCTATTTTTTCTTTAATAAAATATGATTATCGATCAAAAACATGTAAAGGCGTTTTGATCGCTATGAAATAATTTTTGCCAGTCGGTGTAATAGTGTAGGGGTATATTATTAGAAGTGATTTAAGTAATTGGTAAAAACTGTAGATATACTTAGTTGAGCTCTAGATTTAGTTTGTTTTATATTTTATAAGAGAACTTTTGGTAACGCCTGTCGTGAGCAAATGCACAAGCGTGCGACTGTAAACGCGACAGGTTGTGAGTTCGATTCCCACTCCAGGAAAAGTAAAATTTAGTATTTTCATTTCTTGGGTTTGGTAACAAGGGAAAGCGCGGCGTTGAGTTCCGCCACTCAACCCGCAATGCCTCAATTCAGCAGAAAGTGGGGAACGGAATTGTTGAAAGAGAATGGAGTGTCTTAACACTAGGTTCTCTGGTTCCCTCTGCCTACCCCGCTATATGCGGGATACAGCAAGAAGTTAAAAAAAAAAAAAAAAAAATCTCATCATGTTGAAAATCTTATTACTACATACAATCTAGAAGTAGGCAATCATTAGCCTATCTCAATAAACCTCTTTAAAAAGCTTAAATTTATGATGGCGTATAAAATTAATATTAAAAATTCCGCATAATCCGAGTCCAAGATTAGAAATAGCAGTCTCACGCTATAATCACGGTATCCGATAACATCGCATAGCGGCAGGCAAGTAATTTGCATATGGCAAAGCCATATCACGGCTTGAAGCTAATGTATCAGGGCTTGAAAAGGTCAACACGTATGTGCGAAAGGTCAGGTTAGATTAGTTAAATTACTAGCGTTAAAGACGTTGCGGTGTTTCTTGAAATAATTATCTATATATAAACATGTGAAGCAAAAACTTTGGATCCCTTTTTACGAAAATTTCGCGGGCGGAGGAGATTGAAACTTGGATATGAATATAGAGAAGTAGTGCAGAATGCTAATATTTTTTTTAAAATAATGCAAAAAAAGTATATTCAATTAATAAAATAAATGTTACACACACTACCATGATTTGACATCCATGTTTACATAAAGTGACATATACGTCACTACGCAATGCGTTATTAACGCATTTACGGGGATACTAGTTTCAATAAATATAAATAATTGTTTAAATACAATTACAGCCCACATAACTGGGTAGAGGGAGAAGCTAGTGTGAAGACACTCCGTTCCCCGCTTTCCTCCTGAATCGGAACATTGCCTTTTCAGCGACGGAACTGGCTGCGCTTTGATCAGTGTGAGGATATGAAAATAATTTAAATATAAATATGTATATTTCTTTATATTTCTCATTTTGGTTTAACAAGAAATAACTTTTGTATATATATTAAATGAATTAAATGACAGGTAGACCTACCTGTGACCACGGACTACTGTAAAGTGTTCGAAACGTCCGGTTTTGCAAAAATGTATTTTCGAATACATTTATAAATATGGGATTAATATGGGATTAATCCGGTTAAAATAGTTTCATTTAATATGTGTAATAATCGCGAAAATCAAAGAACTTTTATGTATTTTACGTGAGTAAGATTTAAATATTTTAAGTGATAGTTACTTTTCTTTCTTTTCATTTTACTCGTTGGGTGGAGGAACTTAATCAATGTTGTCTTAGAACAATATAAAGGGCCGTGGGTACACGTGTAGTTGTTTATAGAGCATTTGGGGCCCCAATAGATTTTAAGACCCTAAATATTCCATATATCATTGCCGTTGTAATATACGCGACGTATTCGCTTAGGTAAATCGTAAATGAAATATTCGGTTATTCAATATTTATTTATAATGTTTTTTTTTTTATTTGGTTCGACTTATATAAGGTTTTGATGATAAGCGTCACGCAATGAGCTGAAAGTAAAAAAAACTAAGAAATTATTACTCGGTTTTTTTATCTGCCATAAAAAATACAGGATAAGCTTAATAAGCTCAAAAAGTAATTTGGGAAACGGAAGTCTTTAGAGAACGAAGAGTCTTATCACTAGGTTCTCAAGTTCCCTCTGTCCACACTGCTATGTGCGGGATACAGCGTGAAGCTAGAAACATTGATATTTAACAATTATAATATAAATCCTTTTTCAACAATACACAGGTACAATCATCCCCAATGCTGCCACAACTGATCGTAACAGAACGGTCACAGCCAAAGAAGAAATCCGATATCGACGCCCGCGGACACCTCCCGACTATATGACTAGCGCCGCCCGCGAGACAGCGGTTATAGCAATAAGATTATTATGACAAATTATTTATATTGGTATTATGTTTAATTTTAATCTGGATTCACATTTTTTATTACTATATTTTTGGTTGGTTGGTATGGTTGTGTTAAGATTCTAACAAAAAAATATAGATTTCAAACAAAATGCACTGAAAAGTGAAATTAATATAAATAAGCCAGAAAATATTCGTTAAATTTTAACTAAATTGTAGTAGGACCATATCAGAAGTACTAGTTTTCATATGAAAAAAGAAAAGAAACTTTTTAGCAATCATCGCATTGCAGAGAGAGGAGTTTGGAGAGTGCCTGGGACTTACGACTCAAGTGTAGGTTTAAGGGGCCCCTTTAAAATGCTTATTAACATGCACCTCCACTGTCCGCGCTCCTCTCTCTACCTTAAATTGCGTCACCCAGTAAAAAGTTATGCCCATACAGTAAAAGGTAACAAAATAAAAGACGGATTGGGAACTTCGTTTTTCTTTGAACATTTATTTCTCTCTTACATACTGAATGGATCTATATAAAACTTTATAGTCATGTAGTTTATACCTCAAAATAACGCGTAGGTTACAATTTATAACGATTTAGTAAGTAGGTATACCGCTTCGCGCTTTTTCCAACAAAGCAGGGTCGTTAGATACAATCTAGTGTTAAATAAATAAATAAAAATACTCTATGAATACAAAAAAGAAAAAGAAAGAGGTCCGATAATGAAAGAGAGTTGTTACTTAATTTTCTGGAGGAAGCTGTTGATGACTACAACACAGTTCTAATCTATAGTAGTCATTATCGATTCTTCATTTATGTAAAAGTCCTAATAAAGATTTTTATTTATGTATTTAGTTACAATAATTTAGGGGTAATACACCCCATTCCGGATTTAGTTTGTTTTTTTTTAACATTTATTTTTATTATTAATGTGAATCCAGATTAAAAAAAAGTCATATGCAAAAAAATCATGCATTTACACTATTTATATAATTATTTACATAATAGAAAGGGCAGCAGAATCATATTAAATTGGAATATTTAATATTTTTGTAAATACAGCCTTGTATGAGCTTGATTTGTAAAAAGCAAACAATATATTGATGAAATAAATAAAATAATTATTATTAAATAAGAATTCTTAATGTGTCTAATACATGCTTTATATTTTTTTTTTAATGTCAAACTTTTGCACTTGTACAATAAACAGTTATATTATTCCTAATGTAATAACAGATACTTAAATAAAAGCTAAAGATGTATTTTAAATGTATTTTATGTAAAATAAAATAATATTTTTTATAAATAAATTGTTTCACCAAATAGCAAAGCAAATTGTTAGTTCTGTAATGTAGAAACTTTGGGGGAATATATATAAATGTTCACTGTAAATTGTTGTTTTATTCCTTGAGATGTATGTATTTATTTACTTTTGCATACTATTATACTTAGACTTTTGCAACAATACTGGCTTTTTTTTCAAGAAAAGAATATAACATTCTTTTTTAACAATAAAACACTTAAAAAGTAGTTATGGTTAATGAAAAAGACAAAAAAGAGATGTTATTATCCTTCTGGTTTTATGTGAATATTACATAAGAACAGTAATATATCAGTTTTTAGACAACCTTTCCTTAAACATGCTAGGTTTTTTTAAATAAATTATGTATTTTTGGGATCTACAATAAAACACATTTGTACATTATAATATTTTATTACCCTAAAATATAATCATTACTTCACCTTATAATAAATTACTACTGCTTACTTCACAGTGAGCACCTTTTCTAGTTTAGTTTTTATTTACAGTCCAATCAATACTTTCTATGAAGATTTAAAAATCTGAAACAAATAATGTATATTACAAAGTTATATGTAGAATATATCATATCAATTTTATAATTTATATTGGGTAGTATTTATTTGTTACTATGGCTACATTCATTGCGCAATTTAACAAAATATTAAATACGTATTAGTGCTTAATTTTATAAGATATCAAACAATTAGCGTATATAATTATGAAATATTTAAAATATTTATGTTATTTTAACATACCGACGTAAGAATATTCTTTTTTCGTTCTTCAGTACTGACTAGACTGTCAACTTCTTGTAGTTTCATCCAACCATAATGAGCACCAGCAATAAACGGAACCATGACTATAAGAGCGAGATTCTTATTTAAAAATTGACGCACGTTCATTTTTACAGTGTTATTGTGTTATTTTCAATTCTATAACCTATTTGTTTTTGATTTTCACTTGTAATTATATTTATATTCAACAAAATTAAAATGTAGTAAAATTTCTAGAAGTTCTTATAATTGAACAACTTTTTCATTTAGGTGCTTAATGCATTGCGATTAGCTGTCAAAAACCAAACTGTCAATGTCAACGCGTTTTGTTAAGCTTTACATAGATTATAATTTTTGATAAAAATAATTAAATCTTATATCTAAATATTTAAAAAGCCAATAAGATAATTAAAAACAAAGAGTTTTAAAAACAATGACTCATATATTATAAAAATAAGCCAATCAAAAGATAAAGAAGTGATAACAAAACGTTTTATCGGCCATATTACCATTGCTTTTTAGGTCACATTGTATAACCAATCAGAATGTAACAGTAATATTTTCTTGACCAATCACAAAACGTTTCATCTGACATATCAACATGCAGTTGGCATATGCAGCAAAGGAAAACTTTCTTTAAAAACATGGTGGCATCTCAGTGAGAAAGGTGTACATTTTTACTAGTCATAATAAAATTTAGGAAGCTTATTAAGCAGGAGTGTTTGATACAAATTGTGAGTACACAATAACATCGTAAAAAATACTATATAAGGAAAAAAATATTAATAAATTTAATATATCCAGGTAAACACCAAACCAATAAGCTTCAAACAAAATTAAGAATGACGTCTGAAGAAATCCAGATATCCGAAGAACTGAAGGAATGTTACGAGAACCTAATTGTAATTGACATTGGCGCAAATTTAACTAACAAGAAATACGGCCGTGATCTCGATTCGGTGGTGCAAAGAGCCAGAGATGCAGGTACGTGTGAAAATATTTTCATACTGAAAGTAGCGTGTAGGAATGTGATATACGTAACCGCAGAATAATTTAACAATATTTAGATTGTGAAAAACATTCATATGAAATATTTTTTTGTGTATTGTAATTGCAGAGTTTGTCTTTTGTAGTCCATTTCTAATACTTTCAAATATGGCTAAGAATGTAACAATATTTTGTGATAATAGAATGGTATTGAGTTATTATTTTATTTATATTTTCTTAGTCTGATATTATTTTATTCTCATATATAAAATAAGCCTAGTATTAATTTTACAAAACACTTACAACCATATGATGCAACTTGAACATATAGATATTTTTTTTAATAATTTTAATATATTTCAATGTAATTATATAATTTTTGATTTTGTTGACATTTGAAAAGACTGTTTCTTATACTGGAAGAAAATCACATAAAATGCATGTCTCTGCATGCATAAAAAGGTTCATTAAAGGTGTATGCTTGCTTCACTCTCTCTTACTACCATGAAAGTGTGAAGACAAAAAATATATATTCAAATAAATTTATAAAAATATAGAAAGGAATATATTTTAAATTTAAATATTTATTTTAGGTGTTCAGAAAATAATGGTAACAGGTACCTCAGTACGCAGTAGTAAGGAAGCACTTAGATTGACCCGACTCTACCCTAGCACAATTTATTCTACAGCAGGTATATATATATATTCTTATATTTGTATGTAGATATCAATTTATTTAAATAAATAATTATATATGAAATAATTGATTATTTGTATGTAGACATTATGTTGTACAGTGGGACACCCATTCTAGCTAATAATAATTATTTTTTTTAACGTGAAGTTAAAAATCCTGCATATAGCAGGGTAGGCATAGGGAACCTGAGAACCTAGTGTTAAGACACACCATTCCCCACGTTCAGCTGAATTGAGGCATTGCGTTTTGAGTGACAGACTCAACACCGCTCTTTGCCTTGTTACCAAACCCAAGAAATGAAAATACTACATTTCCTGGAGTGGGAATCGAATCCACAACCTGTCGCGTTTACAGTTGCACGCTTATGCCTCTGCGCCACGACAGTAATTAATAATTATATTTCATTTATTTTCATTTCTCAGCTCTCAAATACGTAATGTCTCGAATTCTAGCATAAAGTAAAGAGCAGAGTGTCTTGACACTAGACTCTCTGTTTTCTAATGTCATCTTGATAATAACGACTGGTTATATTTTAATTGTAATTAGTTTTTAAATATCATTAATTATTTTTATCATAGTTAAAACAAAACTATTCATTGCATTAACCTGTTTGAAATAAATTTGTATTTAGGTTATCTCTTATCCAAATAATTAATTAATTGTATATATTATATACATACATGTCTCTATATATGGTTTTCCTCATTATAATGAGCTGAGACCATCATGGCACAGTAGTCTTTACTGAATTTGACTATACACGTGATGGCAGCGGGTTCGACCTCAAATCAGTGAAATGTTTACGTTTCGTTTCCAGTTCTATTTAAATAATGGCGGTAGGTTCCGCCACTCTCTAAATTATGTGACTTTAATATGGAGAAGGAAGTGTCTTAACGAATTTGTTGAAAGAGAACGGAGTTTCTTAACACTAGGTTCTCAGGTTCCCTCTGTCTACCCTATTATATGCGGGATACAGCGTGAAGTTAAAAAAAAAGTGTCTTAACACTAGGTTTTTTCTGCCTACCCTGTTATACAGGGACGCGTGAAGTTAAATCAGTGTAGAAAAAATATTTGTTGCGTTTGAATCCGTACCGTTTATAAATAGACATCCGTGTATAATATTTTTAGTTTTAAAGTCATATCACATATTTAGGAAACGAAAAACATATTTAGAAAACGTATAAAAATTTGAACGCAGCGG